>WEDG01001553.1:0-30016 GCA_017591395.1 Schistocephalus solidus
GCAACAGGCAAGACGTCAGACAGCTGCTTTTCACGGGTTGTAGCCCGATCATCAGTACGTCATGTACCTTGTGCAGTGAGGTACATACAAGTCAAAAAAGTGCATGACACTCACTGCTGCCATGTGGATCGCAGTCGATCCCATTCTTTCTGCGGTGAGTAGCATCCCCTTGAGCCTTTTCAGGAACTGAGTAGCTGACGAAAACGTTTTGACTGCGCCTGAGGTGAGAGAACTCAGGCTCTGGAACAGCCATTTAACCAACTGGAATCTTCGCGCGCCATGAACGGACAAATTGGTCGGAGAGGAATATCAAACTTTTGTACTTTGCGTAATCCGTAGTACCTTGCTGCGGCGGCATCTGTTGGTTTAACAGCCAGTCTTACTAAATTACTTATTTACTATTTGTCTGAATCTCGGCAAGCGTGTGTCTAGCTGCTTCGGAGATAAGAAATGTATCATCCAGGTATCAAGATCACATGTTTTGGCCTTAATGCTCGCAAAACCTCTTTTTCTAGTTCTTGTTTTACCATTTCTGCGAGGAGACCTAATATTTCCGAGCTCACAGAGGTGCCCTTTACCACTTGATGGAACTTTCCATAGAAATGACAGTAGTTCTTGAGAGACAGAGCGAGCGAGAGAGAGAGAGTCTAAGCACTTATGAAAGGCATTGCGTGGGAATGTCGATTGCATTCTCTTGGTGCTGTTGGGGTTAGCACACGATTGCCAGGTCATGGGCTATTTAAGGAAAATAGGATAATCAGATCTAACATTAGGATACATTCAAAAGTAATTACTTTAAGACCATGAATTGCCCGAAAAATTTCCTGACAGTTTGTGACGTTATATGGTGATCCTTTGGTGAGGTGCTTCATATGACCGTATAATCCTTTGTGCAAGGTTAAAATGGGGCAATCCAGCGAGTGCTACTATTATCCTCAAGGGTGAACATGATTTGCGTACTTTTATGAGGTCAAATGCATGTGCAATAGGGGGTCACTGAGAGTCATACATTTGGGAGTTATCAAGGTTTATACGTTTCAATAGAGCGAGTCCTTTACCTTTCGTCTTCACAGCTGAGGCATCCTTTATAGTTTTAGCCTCCGGGACTGAAATGTATGCTTCTCTGTGGTTGAAGAGTTGGTTATCCATATTGACAAAGTCCGTCTTGTCCAGGACAACGTTTACCCCACCCACCTTAGCGAAAATCCTCACTATAGTTTCATCTGTCTTTAGATATTTTAATCTAATTTCTTCATCGATGTGAAAGACTTGTTGGTTGCTAATAGATTTTCCGACAAGCCATTTTTATTCAGTTTTTATCAGAGATTGCACTTTACCTCAGCTTTTTGATGAGTAAAAAATAAAACACCTCACATGAAATGTTGAGCAAAACTCTGAAATTTTGTTTTTTTTTCAAACTAAAAACTGAAGTACGTTTGTTATGCTTATTAGCTTGTAGCCTACTCCTACTTCGAACTATACTCTTTCTATTCGCCCCTAAAAATTATATTTAGTAAAAAATGACTACTTTTGTAGTATGTATTGTCTCACTGATTTATACAAAAAATTATTTTTCATACACATTTGCTAGCAAATTGCGTTTTCTTCAAATTTTAAACTTTGAAGAAAGGGCATCTTTCTTTCTGATGGTTTAGGTCAGTGGCGTGATTATTTATAACAAACGTATTCATCGGGTTCCTATAATATGTAATGTTAAATAGATAATTTATATCACACAATCCACATTCATTGTAAAAATTTTCAAAAATGTGTAACGTTTTAAGCATAGAATATAAATATTTGTGATTTTCATTTCATGGAATTTCTACAGCATGTAGGTGTAGAAACCTTGAATGGAAGGGTACCGATGGAAGTGTTCATAGTTTTATGCAATTTATAAATATTTTAAAAACCGAAATTCCCGTTCCTTAGCCACAAATTTGCCGAAGTTTTTGTGCATGTTTTTCTATGAAATATATTTCAAATTCGAAGAAGAGTACAAATAAGTGAAGACATTATATACATATAACCTAAGTAACGACTTTTTACAGAGCATCCTGTTTGCAGGTGGACAGAAGGATAATCACTGAAAAGCTTACATCTTTCTCTACAAATATTTCTTGGAATTAGGATACAAGGTAATGAGTATAACAAACTTACTTGAATATGTTGTTTAAATCCCTAACACATTTAATCATTTTGGCCAACATTTCATGAGATAGGAAATCTACTGCATATGACTACGGTCGATGGGGGCTACTTACAACTACTGTCAACGTGCGGAAGCCATCCCTGACGACGTTGAACAGAATTCATCCCTGTTCCTCCCTCCGTCCACCACGGGTGGAGGTGAAAGATGAAATCTAAAGTCAAATCACCACATTTCTCATGAAGCACAAATAATCTGCACATAAAACGCAGTCCCTCCTCTATGTAAATCTGACTGTATAGATGAGCCCTAATAACCTCAGTTTGTATGACTGGCTGATGAAGGCTAAGGAGCCAGAAATGGTCATTTGAGTCTCACTTGTCGTTTTCGTATCTGCCTTCACTACTACTTGCCACTGTAAGGCTGCTCGTGGGGCACCAGAGTGAGCTCCGTGGCAGAAACAGACGAGTTAGTTCCGTTAGTAATAAGTGAATGTTCGTCAATGAATGCCAACATTCCCGACATAATTCAGCAAGAGAACGAGCGCCTTGCACGGTGGTTAGAGTGTTTGGCTTCTGATTAATTGGTCGCAGGGTTCGCGCCTAGGGTGAGGGGTTGCGTATGACTAGCTGATGATGGCTTATAACGGCAGTCTCCTTTGTATTTGTCAGCTTTGAGCATTTGCTATTAGTAGCTGCTGTGGCCGCTGGTGGTGCTCGAGAACGAGCCCCCTCAAGGCAGAACGGGATGAGTGAGTTCCGTTAGCGATCGGTGAGCGTTCCTCAATGAATAAAGAGTTAACCACCAAGGAAAACTGTAAGGCGTGGAACTTTACTCACCTCCGACGATGGAAGTTTGTTTGATTTTGAAACGTCAGAAAAAGGCAAATATGGTTCTTATATATGTATGTATGTATGTATAAGAGTAGTCCGTCTTAAATTCGATTGAGAATATATATTAATTTCCATGTTGTTAACCAAAACCTATATTTTGTTTTTCAATTTTTTATCTTAATACTTAACCAAACACTGCATGAAGGAAATTCGACATTGGTGTTAAATAAACGCCATCGATCTACTTAAGGAAAATGTATGAAGCTCAGACAAGAGCCCTTTATTAACATATGCAACATGTCACTATGCGACCACCTGCGAGGGCTCTAGACTGAGCTCCAGGGCACAATGGAACATACATGTTCTTTAAGCAGATCGGTGAGCAACACTATCATATATACATGATAGTGTGGGGCTGTAAGTGTGCCTGCAAATAAGCCTTAAGCAGATCGGTGAGCCCCACACTATCATCATATTCCCGATCACAACCGACAAAACAACGAGCCCGTGGCTCAATGGTACAGCGTTCGACCTCAAATACTAAAGGTCGCGGGTTCGAATCCCGGGTGTGCCACACTTGGGATTAGGTATGACTGGCTGATGACGGCTTATAAGCCAGAAATTGCCATTCCGGTCTCCCTTGTCTTTGTTGGTTCCATTTTCAGTTATATGCTACGTCGCTATGCGACCGCCTGCGAGGCTCTAGTCCGAGCTCCAGGGCTAACGGAACATGCATGTTCCTTAAGAACATCGGTGAGCCCCACTATCATCATATTCCCGATCACAACCGACAAAACAATGAGCCCGCGGCTCTATGGTAGAGCGTTCTACTCAAATACCAAAGGTCGCGGGTTCGAATCATAGGTGTGCCACACTTGGGATTGGGTATGACTGGCTGATGATCGCTAATAGGCCAGAAATGGCCATTCCGGTCTCCCCTTGTCTTTGTCGGTTCCATTTCCATCATGTGCTGTCGTCGCTATGCGACCGCCTGCGAGGGCTCTAGTCTGAGCTCCAGGGCACAACGGAACATGCATGTTCCTTAAGCAGATCGGTGAGCCCTACACTATCATATATATATATATATATATATATATATATATATATATATATATATATATCGGGGAAATAATTTCTGAAATAATTAAGTGCATTACGGACACGAGTCAGGTGCTTCGGACATGACTTTTATGGTGAAACCCGAAATTTCAACATATTTGGGTCCGAAGACAATCAACCACTGTGGAACGTACCATGCCCATTCTACAAACAAGTAGTACAAGTGGTATGAATCTTACATGGCAAAAAGACGTTATACCGTACTTCCGACATAGGTACTAGCTAAAAGCCCAGACACGTGTTTCGCCGATGTTTTCTGCTGCTGTGTGACACAGCAACGAGGGTTTGGGCTCCTCAGTGGGTCCACCAGCGTTCTCTGTTGGATTTCTGGTATATGGACTCCAGAGAATAATCGTGGAAATAATTTCTGAAATTATTAAGTGCAGGACATGGAGTCAGGTGCTTCGGACATGACTTTTTTAGGGTCAAACCCGAAATTTCAATAAATATTTGGGTCGAAGACAATCAACCACTGTGGAAAAACCACGTAATGCCCATTCTACAAACAAGAAGTACTACAAGTAGTATGAATCTTACATGGCAAAGACGTTATACCGTACGTCCGACATAGGTACTAGCTAAAAGCCCAGACACGTGTTTCGCCGATGTTTCTGCTGCTGCGTGACACAGCAACGAGGGGTTCGGCTCCTCAGTGGGTCCACCAGCGTTCTCTGTGTGGTTTCTGGTATATGGACTCCAGAGAATAATCGTGGAAATAATTTCTGAAATTATTAAGTGCAGGACATGGAGTCAGGTGCTTCGGACATGACTTTTTAGGGTCAAACCCGAAATTTCAATAAATATTTGGGTCGAAGACAATCAACCACTGTGGAAAAACCACGTAATGCCCATTCTACAAACAAGAAGTACTACAAGTAGTATGAATCTTACATGGCAAAGACGTTATACCGTACGTCCGACATAGGTACTAGCTAAAAGCCCAGACACGTGTTTCGCCGATGTTTCTGCTGCTGCGTGACACAGCAACGAGGGGTTCGGCTCCTCAGTGGGTCCACCAGCGTTCTCTGTGTGGTTTCTGGTATATGGACTCCAGAGAATAATCGGGGAAATAATTTCTGAAATTATTAAGTGCAGGACATGGAGTCAGGTGCTTCGGACATGACTTTTTAGGGTCAAACCCGAAATTTCAATAAATATTTGGGTCGAAGACAATCAACCCTGTGGAAAAACCACGTAATGCCCATTCTACAAACAAGAAGTACTACAAGTAGTATGAATCTTACATGGCAAAAGACGTTATACCGTACGTCCGACATAGGTACTAGCTAAAAGCCCAGACACGTGTTTCGCCGATGTTTCTGCTGCTGCGTGACACAGCAACGAGGGGTTCGGCTCCTCAGTGGGTCCACCAGCGTTCTCTGTGTGGTTTCTGGTATATGGACTCCAGAGAATAATCGGGAAATAATTTCTGAAATTATTAAAGTGCAGGACATGGAGTTAGGTGCTTCGGACATGACTTTTTAGGGTCAGACCCGAATTTAAATGAACATTTGGGTCGAAGACAATCAACCACTATGGAATTACCACGTAATGCCCATTCTACAAACAAGTAGTACTACAAGTAGTATGAATCTTATATGGCAAAGACCTTATACCGTACTTCCGACATAGGTACTAGCTAAAAGCCCACACACGTGTTTTGCCGATGTTTCTGCTGCTGCGTGACCCAGCAACGAGGGGTTCGGCTCCTCAGTGGGTCCACCAGCGTTCTCTGTGCGGTTTCTGGTATATGGACTCCAGAGATTAATCGTGGGTATAATTTCTGAAATTACTTAGTGCAGGACATGGAGTTAGGTGCTTCGGACATGACTTTTTAGGGTCAAACCCGAAATTTCAATGAACATTTGGGTCGAAGACAATCAACCACTATGGAATAACCACATAATGCCCATTCTACAAACAAGTAGTACTACAAGTAGTATGAATCTTATATGGCAAAGACGTTTTACCGTACTTCCGACATAGGTACTAGCTTAAAGCCCTGACACGTGTTTCGCCGATGTTTCTGCTGCCGCGTGACACAGCAACGAGGGGTTCGGCTCCTCAGTGGGTCCACCAGCGTTCTCTGTGCGGTTTCTGGTATATGGACTCCAGAGAATAATCGGGGAAATAATTTCTGAAATTATTAAGTGCAGTACATGGACACATGCATATTCACGGTGATATTATAAAATACCAAATGTACCAAAGGGATCTGTCTTTTATTGTTTTACATTTTACTAGTGTTTAAAATGTAAAAAATATTATTCTGAGGTTTTGCTGGCCATTAAGTAGCTGGGATTAGGCACCTGAGGAGCCGTACAGGCGTCCTTAACTTTTATAAAAAACGCATGCCCAGCATTTGCAGCCCAAGGGTACAGTGATAAAACACACATCCATAGTATTTGAAAACGGTCAAATGGAATTTACCAAGAAATATTAAGAAACAAGAGAATAGAGTGTCATTGATGATTTTCAACACTGCTAAATGCCTATAAAATGTCTCCCATGACATCGAATTTTAAGACCCTCGTTGACATTGTTAATTATCCTTTTTACAGGGTATCATGTTTGTAGGCGGACAGAAAGCAGCTCACATTAAAACGTACATCCTTCTCTAAAAAATATTTTGGAAGTAGGATGCAAAGTAATGAATATAACAAGCCTACTTGAATATGTTGTTTGAATCCTTAACACATTTCAGAATTTTGACTGACACTCAGATTTACATAGAAGAGGGACTGCGTTTAATGTACAGATTAAAAATGCTTCATGAGATATGTGGTGATTTGACTTTCGATGTCATCTTTCGCCTCCGCCCGTGGCGGATGGAGGGAGGAACAGGGATGAATTGTGTTCAACGTCGTCAGAGATGGCGTTTGCACGTTAACAGCAGTCGTGAATAGCCCTCATCGACTGCAATCTATGCAGTAGATTCCCCATCTCATGAAATGTCGGCCAAAATTCCGAAATGTGTTTAAAATTCAAACAGCATATTCAAGTAGGCTTGTTATATTCATTACTTTGCATCCTAATTTCAAAACGTTTTTTAGAGAAGGATGTACGTTTTGGTGTGAGCTGCTTTCTGTCCGCCTACAAACATGATACCCTGTAAAAAGTCGTTACTTAGGTTATATATGTATATATGGATTGGGTATGACTGGCTGATGACGGCTAATAAGCCAGAAATGGCCATTCCAGTCTCCCTTGTCTTTGTCGGCTCCACCTTATCAACATATGCGAGTGATGAGCGCCAAGGCCAGGTAAATACTCCCCTATCCCGTCCGCCCTACGTTGTACACTATAAATTGCACCCAGTCCAGCGGCCAAACTGACCCTCATTCATACGAATCAGGATATTTAGCCTAATACAACTACATTTTCAGAGATTTTACGACCATGCTCTGTGCAAGTAGAACATGGAACTCCATGATTAAAAGTTTATTTACTTATTGCCATACCAGATATTGATAGATTTCGTTCGATGAACACACTATCAAATGGGCGTTCGGATTGGGCTTGTTATGCGTAAATGTAGTGGATTAATTTATCGGGCACGACAAACTGCGCTTTTTAATGTATTTCAGGGTACTGCAAAAAAATTGCTTTTTAAAAAGGAAACTATTTGAATGAGAGCTTTAATGAAGAACAAACATCTGCAATATCTTCTTTACACTACCCCCATAAACCATTTAACTCATTAAAAACATATTTGTCCTCAATTGAACTTGATGTCTGAAATTCCTCCAGCCAATTCACCAGAAAAGTAAAAAAGAGACGCCGCAAAATGCAGTTTGCCATACAAACGATAGTTGCATAACTAAACTAGTGCAACAGAAGTTTTCATTTTTAGAGAGGCGTGAACAAATCTCAACACACGTTCGGCAGACAAATTGATGAATAGATTAATTGAAGGAATGTTTCATTTTGCCTGAGATGAGGCCTTTTAGCGCAAACCTTCATGGAAAAATACAGCAACTTAATGTGGCTAACCTTCATACAGGCATAATTGAAAACATTTTGCAGAGGACTGATTTAGTTGCCAATGAAAATGACCCGATATATTTCTTTTTTGCTTTTCACACAGAACTGTACAGAAAAATGTCATTTGCAGCCGTGGCACAGGATTTCCTATGATCATTGTGGGGGAAGGCAGTAAGATCTGCAGTAGGTTGGGTTGCATTCGCGTTTAATCAAATTGCTCTGTGTCGGTACGCTTTTGCACATGTTGAATAACACCTCACACGGTTTAGGTGTTAATCCCCTTCAATCTGTAGCTTTCAATTGGTCAACTGTTTTAGTGATCGGTGGCTTCACGGTATTTTCGCAGAGTGGTGCGTGTGACGAATGTATGCATGGCACAGAGTGAGCGCGAGTAATGCGTGATATGTTAGTGAAGTCTGTCGTGAATTCCCCCGGTGACTGCATATACGCATGTAGAGGATATTTTTGTGAGGATATTTGGTCAGCACAAAACTTTCTGTCGCGCTGTGTTGTGTTTTTGTGTGTCCGAGCATACCAGTGAATTAATTTGCAGTCTGGCTGAAAAAGAGAGAGGTCAATACATTGTATTTTCTCCCAGCTGTTGTCCACCTGGGACGAAATTGGACGACAGATTAAACATAGAGCAAGCCCCAAGGATGATTATCAATATCAATGAGGGTCTTAAAATTTCGATGTCATGAGAGACATTGTTATAGGCATTCTGCAGTGTAGACAATCATCAATGACACTCCATTCTCTTGTTTCTTAATATTTCTTGGTTTACTCCATTTGTCCGTTTTCAAAGACTTTGGATGTGTGTTTTACCACTGTACCCTTGGGCTGCAAATGCTGGGCATGCGTTTGTTATAAAAGTTAAGGACGCCTGTACGGCTGCTCCCAGCTTCTTAATGGCCAGCGCAACCTCAGAATAATATTTTTTACATTATAAACACTAGTAAAATGTAAAACAATAATAGACAGAACCTTTGGTACCTTTGGTATTTTATAATATCACCGTGAATATGCCAGTGTCCAAGCATCTATGAGGGCTGCGTGAGATTGGTGCAAAATCTCTCGTCTGCGTTACAATCCTGCATGTATGTCAGAAATATGTAGGCTGCTGTATTCGAAATTCAACAGGAAGTTCGGAAAAATTACTATTTTTAAATCTCCTTTCATACAGTACAAAGTGTACCATATAAAGATTTGTCATAAAATTATCTTAAAAATATGCGACTCATACAATTTTTGAAATTGTCATTACATGGAAGCTAAGATAAATCGTCAGAAAAAAACGATTTTACCTAATTAGAACAAGCTCACTACACGTATTTTCAAAGGTATATTTTGTAGAAAGCTGAAGGACAACTGATGCGGACAATTTACTGATATATATATATATATATATACGAAGCAAAGACGTTCTTTGGGAAACAATAGGTAACTTTATTATGTAAATTTTCGACGCTGGCACCCCAGGTCATCGTCAGACTTAGTGGTAAAGTGTGCAAAAACAGTTCAAATTTAAACTGCACGTGCCGGAAAATTCGATATTGTCATTCCTGCCAATTGATGTCATTGTGGGGGTATTTCCGATTTGGATTGGCTCTCGTTTCTTCCGGCTTTCTTTCGGGTAGTCGTACACATGGTCCAATTCGATGTGTCGGTTGATGCATGAGTCATCTGAGAAAAACGGCCTTTAAAATTCTCGGCCTGTCTTAGATGGACAGGAGGCAACAATGCGGGGTTTGTCCAGGCAAATTTGTGTCCTGTTTTCTAGCGTGTGCATGGCAACTTGAGACAAAGTGGTCTCGCCTCCTTACTGCCAATTGATGTTCGTGTACGCGCGGAGGCTGATTTTCCTGATCGACCACGTACACCGCACTGCGCTGCTACTACGGCATCTCGTACACGACTTCTTTATCCATAGCCAACCCTCATCCCCAGTCGACTGGTTTCTCGTAGCTGCAGTCGTCGTCTGTGCGCCGCTCTGATCTGACGTTTCCGCAGGTGCTTTTTAACGAGTTCGGACACGTTCTTGATGTACGGAAGTGTTCGCCGTTCTTTGAGTTGGGCGCTTGACCGGAACAATCTAGTTCCTTGTCTTTTCCTTTTCTTTTAACTTCTGTCGTCTCATGCATCGACGTATAAATTCCTCGGATGCAAAACCATTTCGCAAAAATAGTTTGAATAAATAACTGAGTTCGTTTTGGTAGAGTTCATTATCAGAACAGTGCGTTTTTAGCTCGATTGAGTAGGCTGTTAACAGTACTCCGCTTGTGAGCAATAGGGTGGTTGCTCTGGTAATGCAGGATAATTTCCGCATAAGCTTCCTTTGCGGTAAACCGATGTTTGAAATGTCCCGTCAGTCTTTCGCTGTATGAGGACGTCAAGAAACGGGAGTTTACTGTCAATTTTCTCTTTCGAGCGTGAAGGTGATACCTGGTACCGTTGAGTTTATAATGCTATGCAACCTTTCTAGTTGATCCTTTTTAACGATAACAAACGTGTCATCCACGTAGCGAACCCATAATTTGGGGTTAACTAGTGGTAAGGCTGTAGCTTCTAATATTTGCATAGTTACTTCAGCCAAGAAGCCGGAGATGGGTGAATCCATAGGGGCGACTACCTGAAAGAAAGCGGGAAGAAACGAGAGCCAATCCAAATGGAAATACCCCCACAATGACAACAATTGGCAGGAATGACAAAGTAATATCGATTTTTCCGGCACATGTTAAATTTGAACAGTTTTTGCACACTTACCACAAGTCTGACGACGATCTGGGGTGCCAGCGTCGAAAATTTACATAAGAAAGTTACCTATTGTTTCCCCAAAGAACGTCTTTGCTTCTTATTATATTTCTTGGGATGCCTATTTTTCAAATTGATATATATATATATATATATATATATATATATATATATGTATATATGGGTGGGTGTGTGAGTGAGTGAGTGAGGGGTGAAGGGGTACTAGTTAGGGGTAGCACCACACAGATAGAATTAAGTCGCTCCATTTTGTCTCGTACAGGTGGTGAATTTTCCTGTGGCCGCCTCTAACTGGTACCCTACTCTCACCTGTGGCTCCTCGAAGTTGGGTACTTTCCCAGTGGCCACACCCCGGACCGCCGTCAGGAGCGGTGGACTAAATCAAGTGAGGGTTTCCGGTGCTGTGTGTGCCTCCACACCCTATATATCTGACTCCCGAATATCCCACCTGCCCCCTCTCAAAAAGTAATATGATGGGGATGACAGCAACCCCGTAGGTGGCCCAGACTATCTCGGGTCGCCTTCCCACTAAAACAAAACTGTAACCCTATAGTGGTGCTCGGCAGCCGTCTGGGATGTCCGAGCAGCCCTATTTAAGGACAGCACTGCTTGCCTCCCCACGAAGGAAGAGGCTAGAAAATGTGCCCTAAACAAATGCTGGGGCTCAAGTCTTCTGCAGCTGGCCATGGCTCGCAGATCGCAAAATACGCGGTCATAAAACTCAAACAAACAACAATGCCCCACGTCCCCATACCCCGCGCCATCCCCATCGAACTTCTCGGGTGAGTCAACTCACAATAGCAGGCTGGAATGTTCGTTACCTTGTAGACAATCCTAGGTGCTACCGGCCGGAACGGAGGACTGTGCTAGTCGCTCGGGAATCGGCGCGCTACAAGATGGACATTGCTGCTTGCAGCAAGACCCGATTTTCTGAGCAGGGTCAGCTGGAGGAGGTGGGTGTAGTCCACACCTTCTGGAGCGGCTGGCCAA
Organism: Schistocephalus solidus; assembly: GCA_017591395.1. Classification (NCBI taxonomy): domain Eukaryota; kingdom Metazoa; phylum Platyhelminthes; class Cestoda; order Diphyllobothriidea; family Diphyllobothriidae; genus Schistocephalus; species Schistocephalus solidus. The sequence continues at coordinate 11,845 of WEDG01001553.1, forward strand.
TGGCAGAGCGACGCGATGCTGGTGTTGCCTTTGCCATCCGAAACGACACCGTGGGACGTCTGTTCTGTCGGCCGCAGCCTATCAATAATTGCCTGATGTGCCTCCGCCTGTTTCTTCGGGGAGACAAGTTTACCACCTTCATCAGCGCATACGCCCCCAAAATGACGAGCTCTGATTTGGCGAAGACTCGATTGTGTCAACTGCGAAATGCCATCCATTCCACCGCCCTCAATGTCCTCGGACGCGCACGACGTCAACACCCCGACTGGTTTGATGACAATGACGCCGACATCAGCAACCTACTTGCGGAGAAGAATGGACTACACAAAGCCTACATGGACCTTCGGAAAGATGCTTCCACAGCAGACTTCTTCAGATGACGCCGCCTTCTACAGCAACGGCTGTGGGAGATTCAGGACCGCTGGATGGTCTGAAAGGCTGAGGAAATCCAGGGGTCTGCGGACCGCAATGAAATAAAATGTTTTTTAAAGCCATCAATGCCATCTACGGCCCGTGTTTCAAAGGGACCGCACCGCGGCTCACTACTGGCGGCGAAACACTGTTGACAGAGAAATTGCAAATTTTGAAGCGCTGGGCCGCGCACTTCAGAAGTGTCCTTAATTGCTTATCAGCCATCTCCGATGCTGCCATTGACCAACTACCTTAAGTGGACACCAACAATAACCTAGATCTACCGCCTTCCCTAACAGGAATCATCCGGGCCGTGCAGCAGATTTACAGCAGTAAAGCACCTCGATCCGATGCAATGCCACCGAAAGTCTACAAGCACGGCGGGTCTCGGTTGATGGCAGAACTCACAACACTCTTCGAGGAGATATGGCACTAAGGACAAGCTCACCAGGATTTCAAAAACGCAACCATCGTCCATCTCTACAAAACGAAAGGAGAACTGGCAACCCTGTGATAATCACAGAGGCATCTCGTTGCTCAACATCGCTGGGAAGATCTTTGCCCGTATCCTTCTCATTTGTGTGAACTGTCACCTAGAGCAGGTACTGCTACCGGAAAACCAATGTGGCTTCCACCGACTCCACTGAACAACCGATATGATCTTTGCCGTCCCGCCAGCTACAAGAGAAGTACCAGGAGATGCGAACTCACCTATACACTACCGTCGTGGATCTGACGAAAGCCTTTGACATGGTGAAGAGCGATGGACTGCGGAAAGTCATGCAGTAATTCGGCTGTCCTGAGCGGTTCATGCATATGTTGCCTCAGCTTCATTACGGGATGATGGCATGCAGTTCAGCCAAAACGGTTGTCATGCACCAGCCGCCACCCAGCGCGGAATACAATGCTCCTCGAATCCATTTAAACGGTGCTCAACTCATAAACGTGGAAACCTTCGCTTATCTAGGAAACACGCTGTCCCTCAACACGAATATCGATGACAAGGTAGCCCAACGAATCTCCAATGGCGTTCAAACCTTCAGCCGGCTGCAGGCCTCCATATGGAATCGCCATGGTATTCACCTGAACACCAAACTGAAAATGTACAAGGTCGTCGTCTTGGCGACACTCCTATATGGAGCGGAGACCTGGAACATCTTCTCGAATAAAGCCAGAAAGCTGAATCACTTCCATCTCAGCTGCCTCCGCAAAATACTGAAGCTGAGATGGCAAGACAGGATCCCGGACAAAAAAATCCTGTAGTGGACCGGAATCCTCAGCATCCACGCCATGCTAAGGCAAGTGCAACTGCGATGGAGCGGCCACCTGGTAAGAATGGACGACGAGCGATCACCCAAACGGCTTTTTTATGGAGATGCCGCTATGGGTGCTTGCCAAACAGGGAGGTCAAAACGGAGTACAAGGACACTTTGAAGAAATCTCTGAAGCAACTGCAAATCAACACGGTTACCTGTGTGGACCTCAGATAGGATAGCCCGGCCTGGAGAAGATCCTTGAAGACCGGTTCAGTAATCTATGAGGTCAACCGGATCGCCGCTGCCAGGGCTAAACGAGTGGCACGAAAGTCACCAGCGGCCCAGACCAACACCGCCAATGACCAAGGCCTTCCAACATTCCCGCGCTGACAACGCACCTTCCGTGCGCGAATCGGCCTGGTCGGACATCTTCGGACGCAATGCACCAAAAATCCGACAATTCCAACTTCTAAGTCAAATTCTGCCAACCTTCCTTCAGCCTCAGCCTCCCCCACCCTTACTCCTGGCATCAATTCCATTACTCCTACTATGAGCGACCACATCCCAATACTCATCACCTGTTTCTTCTACCAACGCCACCGCCGCCACCACCACCATCAGCGATGGTGACTGTCTCCTAAACTGTCATCAATGTGAGCGCACATTCACCTCATGCATAGCAAAACAACCCCCCCACCCCCACCCAGGCTCAGCAAACCCTTTAATATACTCTTGTCATTGTCACCGCACATTAACATCACGCATCGGCTTGGTTTAGCACGTGTGAATCCATCGCACAGAGACCAGCGAGTCCGTGCCAGAAGCACACCACATCATCGCATCCATCTCAGTTTTCTGCACTGTCCATGCATATTCACACCTCCATGAAATCCTGCGGTCAAATATAACCGGCTATACCACATTAATACATCACTTTTCATCAGCCTGTACATCACACGCATCACTGCAGAAAATGGGTTTTAAACCACTACCTCTCAGCTCCTTCCCAGTGTGGCCTCTCTGCTATATGCGTGCTCCTAGTCTGAGCTTATCACGGTTTACTAAAAGCCTTGGGTTGGAACACTGCCAACTGACGCATTAGACCGGACCCTGTTGTCAGTCCAGTGGGTGTAAAGTGAATAACTAGGGGACTGGAAGTCAGGCGGCGAGGGCTCCTTCCTAACCCCTGGTTTTGGTAACTTTGGTCTTACATCAACGGGGCCAGGTGTGACACGCTCAGATAACTTTGCAAGCCCAGCCAGCCACTGTATCCACTCCGGCATCAGACAACTTACCAACTCGTACGGTTGCCTGATGTTGGGTGTAGGGGAATGAGCGAGGCTGACGGCTTAGCGCATTTTTTTGCGTTATAAAAAACACCATCGCGCTTGCATGCAAACAGGTCAGCTGGCGCCGGTAAAATTTTACTTACTTTAGCATGGGCAAGTATGCGCTTACAGTGTTGCTCATAGCAGAAGGACACTCATTCCTTAGAATTTATGTGTGCTTTGTTGCTAACAGTCTAGTCCTGTGAGTTCGGGTATGTTTTTGACATACGAGTGAACTGTTTTCAGTATTTTCAGTCAATTTCCAAAGAAGATCAGCACTGTTCTGGGTATTAAGCAAATCCTCTAATTAACATATTGCCTTAAAACAATTAGCAGCTTAAGGATATTTTTTATCTTTATTTTAACGCAGAAGGCAATTGGGGTTTTAGTGGTTGGCTAAGGTAATGTTGAAACAAGAGCTTTAAAAGAATCAAAATCATTAAGAATTTCAGGGATAAATGTTTGTCTCATGACTGAGAATCCGTTTTTAATATGCTACCTAGTAACAACGTGCTTTCCTTTATTACATTACTGAAAATTTCAGAGAACTGCACCAATATAATAGAATAATTCAAGAGAAATTTGGCAGTATTTGCCAGCTCTTCAGTTACCTTGATAGATATAGTTCGTTATAAACGAAAACTGAATGAATGCACTTTTCAACTTGGAGACCTTTTAGCTTTCTTTGATTATTCCATGATCCTCTTGCATGATTGTGAATTGGCATTGTCCAGGCAGATTCAATCCAAAATCGTGCGTCAACGTGTAGTGACCTGCCGGTTAATAAATTAAATTTTTAAATAATCCAACCAATGCAAAAAGCACCTTATGGTTTGACGAAAAATAAAAATATTCAGATTTGATGTGCCCATGGAACACTTCTTATGGCTTGTTTATAAATGCTAAAGAAATCTGGTTATATTTGAATTTTATATATAACCAGAGCGTACTTACCTGCATTTATGGGTACGAAGGCATGCCTATATATGAATCTTCTCATTGAAAATCAATAGGAAATCTGTCATTCTAAAAGGAAAATGCTTCTCCGCATTTGTCTCAAACAGGATATTTTGTACGGACTAAAATGTCAAGATCAGTTGTACAAATGATGATTTTGCAAAACATTTCACGGCCAATTAGACGTCTGGCCTAGATAAACGCATGTATGAATGCGGAAACCTAGTCTAGGTCTGCTGGTAACATAGCCAGTCTTTCAAATATGCGGACATGTGGAGTATGGCCCATATTTACACAACTTTGATCAATCAATCCAGTTGGAAACAACTTTTTTTTTGCATTGAAAAGTACATTTGTCAGAATAAATTTAACCCAGCTCACCTGCCAAAAAGAGACTTCACCTTCAGTTATCATGTGTCATGTGTTAGGGTGTATACCATGTAATTACTAATTCGGGAATATTTAAAAAGAATGGGGCAAAATAACATCGTTAGCTAATATCGAAAAGGGAGGTTTATTGATAGGCAGATTTCAAAGAGTTATTCGGTCAGTGATAATGTGTCACCTTCGCTTCGCCTTCACCGGAGTGTCGTCTGCATATAACTGCAAAGTAATCTGAGATATGAGTTATAACTTTCAAGTATGGTGCAGACGTTTAAAAATACTCAAGATTTGGTAAAAGCAGAAAATTTAGTTTGTAAGTAGGGACGGTAGGTTACGAGTCTTGTCAACGTTTCGTCTCGCTGCATTCAGCTTCAGCCAGATTTTTTTTCAACTTGAAAAACAGTGCCTAAATTAAGCATGAAAAGAATTATGAAATGTCTTGATATTGGCTTAGGAAATTCTTTGGTTTAAAAGATAGAGATTAAATGTAGCATGAGGAGGGGAGGAGGTTGGTTTAGAAAACAAATATTCTTCAATTTAACGGTAAAACGTTTGGGTAGTGTGATGAGAATCCCCTGACCAATTGCGTCCCTTTGTTTTCTATTTACGTTGACTTCAAGGTTACCAATTTAACTGACCTGCACATATGAATATAAACGAATTAAAGATGCAGAAGAGAATTTCTGGTGAAAACATTGCAAGCGTCTCGCTGGTTGCTTTTCTTCCTGCTACCGGAGTTACTGTATGAAGTGTACGCAAGTAAGTTATTATATTTTGAATTTTATAACATAAGTTGTTAAATATAACTATTTGTCTCCTTTTCTTATGAAGCATTTCAACTCGTAGTTAACATTTCTGCAATATTGGTATAATCACCTAAAACTTATTTGATCAGTGAGTCCTTGGTTATAGTTTTTATAATGTTTTTTATACTGCTTATGTCCGAGTTGTTGAAAAAAAACACATAATTAATCATATATGGTAAATTAACATCTGACTCAGAAGGCAGACACCCGTAACAAAAACAATCAGACGATTGGTATGCACATATTAACGAGGAGGTGGTTAATCTCATACCATGCTTGCCTCATCCAAGAGTTACCCTTTAATAAAAGTTTAATAAAATTCAATTATAAATACTCCTCTCTTTAAGTGCTGCGTAAAGAATCGAGCAACTTAAAAAGCAGGCAAGCTAGTGATTATAAGATTTGGTGGTGAACACGGACATAATGATATTTGGCGATTTCTGTGGGTCCTTCCATCTTAAATTTTGACCTTTCGTCCTTTTTAGCAAACTCGTGCCCAAATCAATTTATATTCCTGATATTACTAATGCCGTTGGACATGATCTTACATACATGATAAACTTTAACTTAACAAACAGTAATCAGAGAAAATCAGTGAAAGCCCATTAGTGACAAATGGACTTCAGGCAGCTATAAACTAACCCAGAGCTGGGGATGACAGCCAAACCTACCGAGAACGGGGAAACTATAAAACTGTCTTGCCAACTAGGATGGAAAATGCCTTTTTACGTTGCAAGTTCACTCAGCGTCACACATTATCCAATCAGAAATAAGGAAACACTTGATTGACAGCGCCACCCAAACAGTTTGCTTAAAGGACGTTATAGCAATAAAAAAATGTTTTTAGCTGAGGAACCGACGTATGCTCGAGTGAAGCAAAAGGGTTAAAATTAAACCTTGGAATTTATCCTTTTTGGGCTATTTTAAAGCACTGTATCTACAGCATATTATATAACACCGTTTCGAAAAGCATATATAAGTGTCCACTGTGGGGTCACGGCGTAAACTATAGGTAGTAAAATATTTAAGTACACGTAAGCTCAGTTTATTCAGGGAAGGATAGGCAGAAAACTTCGAGCTCCTTAATGTTAACAGATTGGCATGGATACACAGAGAAAATTAAAAGTTCCAGCAGGATTGGCCCTATGAATATCAGATTTTCAAGAGGCAAAGCCTCATTCGTTTTGTCTTTATGCCTACGTATTCCACTTTGCAGCTCACATTATATAAAAAGGTATGCTACCTCTCATAAGAAAGATGCATGGATTAGGCGACTATTACCTATCAACAGGAAAGATATAACGCAATTACTATTTCTATTAATGGAAAAGGTCACATTTCCTCATAGAATCGTAATATAAAAATTTTTAAACTTGCTGTCCCTTGTGTAGGATGAAATTCTGGATATAAATGAATTTCGTTTATTCCAGAATCAATAAAAAAAATGTGTTCATTAAATTTCAAAGAACATTTTTTTCACAAATCTGCCTTATGTTAAATGCGTAATTTTCAGTATTTGTTTTAAATTGTGATGTTGGAAAACCATATATTTTTTAAATGTTTGAATGCCCGAGGTGAGTTTGGTAAAATAAAATATAATTTAGCTTGATTTAGCTTAAGGAAATGTAGAAGAGAGGAGAGCCAATCCAAATAGACTGATGAACACGGCATCCGCTTGTGGGCACATTCAAAAATCGACCATTGATTAGCTAAGCAAGTTTGAAATTTTAACTGTTTTTCACAAACTTACTCAAGTGTGACGTCGATCTGGGGAAGCAGCATCGAAAATGCACCAATAAAGATTATAATTTTCTCAAAGAACATTTTAACCTTCTTTATATAAATGTGTATTTTTAGACGAATATCTCCAAATTGAGACATCACCAGAAATTTATTTTTACAGACTTTGTGTGAAATTTCATATTATGGTCCACCAGCTCCACACCGTACTCCGTGTAATATACAAAATGTTAACTATTTTACCATGTCCACCAAAGGAGTTAATGGTTGGCCAACATCTGAACCTAAAAATATCGGTTATATCTCATTTTACTTCGATATTGCGAATATATGCCATACATATTCTGTCATAGGTTGCAGTACACATGTGGCTTACGTCACATCAGTCAGAAGCAGGCGCCGAATTTATTGCAGAAGTGCATTATGCCCATGTAGCATGATAATATTGAGAGCGCTGCAGCTTCGTTCAGTATTATGAAGAAAAGTTCCATTTTGATGGAGTATTTGATGCTTCATCAGCAGATTGCACAACATCTAGCACATTTGATTTTGTGACATTTTTAAATTTTATTTCTAGTCGGTCAGCACGGGGAAGACTCTCAGTTTCCCGTATACCACAGCACCTCTATCAATGTACAATGGCCTCCCCTGGACAATCAATATGGCCGCGTAGAAATCTATAGTGTCCAAGCAAATAATACAAAGGCCCCCAGATATATCATGCAGGAGCCTCCGATAACCGAGACAACGTTCTCTGATCTGGAACCAAACACAAAGTACACCATATCTGTCTTTGCAATTCTCCTTTCATTTAATGGAGACGATAGAGACTTCAGTGATACCCTCACTGATGAAGAAATCACACTGCCATTGGGTAATTTTTTATTTTTTAATTGATTAATGTTACAGCATTGGAAAATTATTGACTGAAATGGATACGGCAATTTCTGCAAATGGTATTGCTTGATAATTCAGGCATTTTAAACGTAAATGTACTAAGTGCACGGTTCTCAAATGACCAGTGCACGCCCATGCGTGTGTACAGAAAATGAGGTATGTGAAAAAAATTGTTCGTGTTTGAGTACAGGTCTACAGCACTTGTTGGAGAGGAAACCCGTAATTATTTAGTTCCGTACACTATGGAGCGTGTGAAGAACGGTGTGATTAATAACCTTTATACTGATTAGCTGATTGGTATTCTGCCTTATCGACATCCAGAGCCACCAACTTTCCAATGCAGGTGCACAGCCAGACATTGCAAGCGCTCTTGATACCATAAGTTTCATCGCTATTGAAGGAATCAAGAAGCTTAACAGATAAACGAAATATTATTTAATGTGACTGCCAAATGCAAAACCTCCAAAGGGGAGAAATCACATCTACAATCTCAATATAATACTAGCCGGGATTACCATTCTCTAATTTTACCGTTTTAGTAGGCTAAATAATAAAGCAGAAGTTTACTGCGTTGTTTCGATAAATCAATTCTTTAACTTCTATCATGCCAGTGAATTCAATGTCTTGCTGGCGTTTTGCTTATGTTAAGGATTTTTTACACGTAGGGACATATTCTGTGCTATTTCATTTTATCACGTCCACGAAAATAGGATATTGGTGGGACGTTAATTTGCATTTGTTCGATTTTGGGCTTTCCTCTTCAGGTAAAGTTAGTTAAGTCAATTTGGAGGACTCACCGAAACACAAACCATCATTGCCGAATACGTTACATTCAATAAAATGTCAAGCGATGAATATGCTTTTCATCAGTTAAGACATTTTTTAAATATTTTTCTTTTTCAAACGATTTAAATATGATAGATAAAGGAGGAACTCTAAAACATTTACTGATTTACATGGCAAAGCCGGGGCAAATTGGACATTTTGGCTGAATGTGTCACTTCCCTAAAGACTAGTAATAATTCCTTTGCTGCAAAAACAACACCTTTCGTTTCTCTTTTCCTCCGTTTGGATTCCATTTTGCCACTAAGAATGCATAGAAATGTAACCATATGAATACTAACATAATTTGACAACTTCAAAAGTTTTCTAATTTGATTATTAATTATTCATGAGCAGAATCTAGACTGCACAAATTTTATGTTCACGCATCTTGAAAAGTTAAACGAAATATTAAATAATGGTCAGGTATGTGTTAACCTGCAAACACCAAGTCATATTTTACAGATTAAAACAAAGGATTGCTTATTTTCACTTCTGCTACACCTCCCTATACGAAATCATACAACGTTTGGAATCTTACCATTAAAGAATTGAAAAAACTCCGGAATTTCATTTCGGTGTACGCTTCACATTATACCAAGTTTTAACCTGCATTGTCAGCTGACAGTTGAGACCACCGCGCATAGGTGTTAATGATTAACTGCTGTTTGATAAAATATTTTCAGTATTTTTAATCTGTTGAAGATATAGAGAGGTTCTGCAAAAGGTTTTAATGAAAATCTCGAAAATAAGATACACAATGCAAATGCAAAACCTTACGTTTTACTTCTCCTTAGTGTATGAGACCTTTTTGCCATTTGGAAAGCATTGAAATTTACTAAAATAAATACTACCATAGTTTTCCATCTTCAAACGAATGAACCTTCCATTTTCAATCATTTATAAGTAGAATCCAGACCACACACAATTTATTTTTACGCATTTGGAAATGTAAACGAAAATTGCATAATAATCATTGTGTAAACTAGCAAACTTTCAGTCATATTTTCATAGATTTAAACATAAGATTGCTAAATGTCACTTCTACTGCACTTCACGTACGAAATCATACAAAATTTTGCAATCTTAACTTGAAGCATCAACTAAAATCCGGAATTTCTTAAAACAACCTGCCTGTTAACATCTTCCTCCTCTCGGTATACACTGCAAATTAAATCAAGTTAAAGCTGCAGCAATATTATTTTGGTATACTCTAGATTTTGATTTTCTCTAAACTGTAATACCGAAATCTGCCATATGCAGCAAAACGATGGGATTAAAGGCGCATGGAATAGCATGCACCTTTATCAAGTGAAGTACAGTAGATTCCCTATTTTATGAAGAGTCGACGAAAACTCAGCAAATTTGAATTCAGTTAGGATTTATTAAGGAAGCATTAATTTTTATATTAACTTTCTCCCGACGTTTCCCAAATATAAGACTGTTTAATTAGTGCCACCTTTTAAAAGCACCTGTTTCTGACCGACCGCATAAAGTATACTCTGTAAAAGATAGCTACATATAGAGAAGGTATTTTTCAAACTGGGTTTAGAAATTCTTACAAATTCAAATATCTTTACTGGAACGCATGCTCAGAAATATTCTTCTTATGCTAGTTTGGTAGAAAATTCTATCTTCTTCATATTTCATACATTAATAAAGGGTAACTGCAGTTTAGAAAAAGTATCTTATTATGAGATGTTTCAACACAATGAAAGGGACACTCATACTACTTCGTATAAGCATATTCTTAATGTTGAGTCTAATGTATACAGCACAATCAATAACTAAAGCAAATTTTTTGATACACGTGTGACATATACTTTATAGCATAGATAAACTGGAATCTGCGGCTCTTCCATTAGCTTACACTAAGATTTGGACACAATATGTCAACGAAATGTTTGCTTTCGTTAAAAAGGCACAAATAGAAACGCTCCACTACACTATCAACTCAACTATTGCGGGAATCAAATTCACACTATAGTAAGTAGTTGCTAATAAACTCCCATTTCTCAATGTTCTATTAAAGCGATATTCTGATGGAATATTACACACGCCCGTTTACCGCAAAGAATCCTATGCAGAATTACTTTTACACTAAAAGCGCAAAATTCTAATCTCTCTTAAGAGGAGCAGTATCAATAAACTGCTACATCGCGCAAAAACACCTTTCTCTGACGAAGCATGCTATTGAGCCAAATTTAATTACTTAATTGATTTATTTTTCCAAAATGGTTAACCCAAGGTATATGTCCGTTGATGCATAAAGCAATCAGTGCACAACGAAAAGGAACAGGATATTTTAATTCAGACGCCCGAAACAAGTGCATGGCGAATCCTTCCTTATATTAGAAATGTGTCTGAGCAACTTAGAAGACACTTGCGGAAGCACAAAAAAATTGGCGCACAAATCGAAGACTACAAAACGCACTCGGCGAGTACACCTAAAGGAAAGGGTTAGCTATCTTGATAAAAAGAAATCATCTGGAAGATCCCGTGTGAGGCCTGTGCTACCGTATATTATGGCTTAATGGGAAATTCAATATTTTGCTGGTGTTTTGCTTATGTCCAGGATTTGCTTCAACGTACTTTCTATTGAATGAAATTATGGAGTTTGAGTAGAAAAATTTCTTGTACTTATGCAGCCAGTTACCTCGTGGGCTTTCGACAATTAAGTAGCTGCATCTCGACCTAGGCAATTCCTCATGTTTTTTTTCATTTCATGATTGTCTGCACCTTCCACTGGGACATTCTTGCATTAGCCCATTATTATTATTATTTTGAGCAATATTTTGCAAATTTGCATCGACGAATTTTTTCGTCTACTAGTCAGTTCTTGGAGTCCAATGGTTTCCGTGGTTGTGCTGATTGCTGAAAATTCTTTGGTATTTAACTGGCTTTTGCCTCTTCGATTCATCCCATGAATTTTAAATAAGGTTTCGTAAATATTCTTAATTTTAACATCCCGTGCAGTATAATTGGGGTCTTAGCACTTTACATATGCTAGTACAACACCATCGTCTGATTCCATATATAGCCTTTTATAGGCTTAATGTTTATTAGCATTTCGCTACGATCCTGAACGTTGGTATATGAGCTTACACTATTTGTATGGCTGATTTCAGTCAGAAAAATGCACTAATATGGGATGTTAACTGCTGCTTGTGAGATTTACTCCCCATCCGGGAGTGCGGTGGCTTGACAACCTCAGAACTCGTGAAATGGGGATACTGGCATTTTGCCTGATCAACATATCGTAGATGCGAATGTTATCGCAGCGAACGGTCACCTGCAGGTGCATAGCATTATGAATTAAGTAATATTTTTTTGAACTCCGTTAGATTCTAGCCAGTCTGGTTTAGCCTGATAACCTGCAGGTGCATAACCTGCAGGTGCATAGCATTATGAATTAAGTAATATTTTTTTGAACTCCGTTAGATTCTAGCCAGTCTGGTTTAGCCTGATAACCTGCAGGTGCATAGCATTATGAATTAAGTAATATTTTTTTGAACTCCGTTAGATTCTAGCCAGTCTGGTTTAGCCTGATAACCTGATAACAGGACTTTAGATAATAACCTTAGCCTGTTTGGCGGATGGTTCTTTGACAAAAATTCGATTAACAGATACGTTCACATTATCCCTCGTGATGGCCATCAGGGGCCCGAGCGTCGAGGATGTTTTGTGTGCGACCCAGTTGCCGTGATGACTCTTATACGGCAAATTTTTATAGGCCCTACCTGGCTACATAATAGCAGACATTAATCGGAGACGTGCTGTTATTTTCAGCGCTTTTATGATGACCAGCTGTACGCATTTATGACTCGAGGAATTCACGTGCCCGTTTGGTGGTAGCAATTGCAACAAAATCGGCTCCATCCTAATTAAAGCGATGGTCAAACACAAGAGCGTAAGCAAGGACGAGTGACAAAGGGTTGCGTCGATGGATGGCTAGTTTATGTTCCTTAATAACCGTCCTAAGTCGTCGGCCGGTATAAGTGCAAGAGCAGTTAGCAAATGGAATGCGGTAGATGACATAAGTTTGCTGCTCGATGGGTATAGGGTCTTTTACTCGGGATAAAGTTGCGCACAAAAACGATGCAGGTTTGTGCGCAACGAAAATGCCAAACCTATTTAATTTTCGGGCGATCACTTGGGAGATGCCCTGCATGTAGGGCAGGGAGTACAATTCACGCGGTCAGGGTTCTTTATTAGTGCCGAAGGTTTGTGGTTCCTCTGTTGTCTAAAGCAGTTTTTCCTAAAACTGACTGGGTATCCGTTGAGGTGTAACCGATACAGGTAAGTGAGTTCTTTTTTTGCGTAGATCATGGCTACTATAGTAATGAAAGGCCCGGTTGAAAAGTGTTCGAACGCAGCTTCGTGTATTGGCCGCAGGATGGGTGCTTTCATAGCTAAGTATGTGATCGGCATTAGAGCCTTTTCGGTGAACACTCTTTGCGAGGCCTCCATCATCGAGTTTTTGGATATTCACGTCGAGGAACGGAAGGATACCTCCTGTTGCATCTTCACGAGTAAACCGAATAGCTGGAAAACACTATTCAGTCTCTGATGCAACTGCTCCACTTTGGAGGCCTTTATGCTAACAAATGTATCATCTTCGTATCGGACCCACATTTTTGGTTCTTAAATTTCGCATAACCTCCTCTTCTAGTTGTTGCAATACTAGTTCTGCCAGTAGACCCGAGATCGGTGAGCCCATTGTGGTACCGTTAGCCGGTTGAAAGAACTTTCAATCGAATTGAGACTACTTCTTGGGACAGAGCCTATGCATTTAGGAAACGTGTTATATTGGGGTGTGGATTGGGTTATCTTGCAGGCGCCGAGTTACGCTCTCAATGACCATTTAGTGTGGTTGTAAGTGGGCGATCTAATGAGTGGTACTATGACCCTCAATGACCCATCTGCTTCGTGCACTTTTGGGAGGCTATATGTATGCGCAATATGGTGATCACTTAGATTTATAAATCTTGACTCATTGTAGGTTATGAGTTTGTCGAGCAAGCGAGCAACTGCATGGCGAATCTTTCCTTATATTAGGAATATGTCTGAGCAACTAAGCAGACACTTGCGGAAACACCAAATAAAAGGGGTGCACAAATCGATGACTACATTGCACACTCATCTTGTACACCTTAAGGATAGGGTTAGCTAACTTGATAAAAAGAAATCATCTAGAATATCCTGTGTGAGGCATGTGCTACCGTATATTATGGCTTAATGGGAAATACAGTCTTAACACGCATCCACAAACGTCAACAAGCGGTCAAGAGGCGCGACCATTTGTCCCAAGTAGCCATGCACAGCTCTGATAGAGGACACATATTCGTCTGGGTAAAACCGCAACGTCAGAGTCTCTCACTCCGAAATGGCTGAGAGTTTCTTGAGGCCATGCACTCTGATGAGTCACGCATCAATCGGCACCTTGTCTTAGTTAACGTGAACGAAAAGCTCAAGGAAATGTGCAAGAGAGGAGAGCCAATCAACATAGACTGATGCACCCGGCAGCCGCTTATGGGCGCATTCAAAAAACGACCATTGATTTGCTAAAATCGTTTGAAAGTTTAACTGCTTTTGCACACTTACTCCAGTCTGACGACGACCTGGGAAACCAGCATCGAAAATGTACCAATAAAGTTTTTTTTCCCAAAGAACATATTTGCATTCTTTATATAAATATGTTTTTATATAGGAATATCTCCAGTCAGACATCCTAAGAAATTTTCTTTTAAGGCTTTAAGTGTTAAAGAAAATTATATTTTGTTTAAAATTTGAGAAGATGGTCCACCAACTCCTTATCCTAATCTGGGTAATATACAAAATGATTTTATTTTACCATTTCCACAAAAGGATTCTATTGTTGACTGACATCTGTGCGCAAACATATTGGTTATAATCTCATTTTACTTCGAGATTGCGAATTTATTCCATAAATATGACGCAGCAGACATATGGCTTACGTTTCATCAGTCAGAAGCAGGCACCAAATTTATTGCAGAAATGCATATGCCCATGTAGCATAAACACATTTCGAGCGCTGCAGCTAAGTTAAGTATCTTGAAGAATAGTTCCAGGCTGATGGGAGTATTCGATGCTAGCACAGTATGACTTATATCAGCAGATTGCGTAACATCCGACACATTTGATTTTGTGAAACTTTTAACTTTTATTCCTAGTTGGTCAGAAAGTGAAGGATCTCAGTTTCCCGAATACCACAGCTTGGTCTATCAAGGTAACATGGACTGCCTCAGCCCAGCCACATGGCCACATACAATACTACTATGTCCATGCAAATAGTACAAAGGTGTCCAAGCAGGTGAAACTGAATGCATCGACAACTGAGACGACATTTTATGATCTGGATCCAAACACAAAGTACAAAATATCAGTAATGACAGAAAACCAGAAGCTCAATAGACGTGGTGGCGGCGTCGGTGAAGCGGTCACAAAGGAAGAAATCACACTGCCATTGGGTAAAATTTATTTCATTTTTTTGTTTTACCATCCTCCAGGATCAGTACATAACAAACTGAAAAGGATTTGGCTATTTATATAGGTCTTCATTTAATGGATGCAAATTCATTTACACTTTCCATGGCAAACCTGTCTAGAGATGAGAGTGTATGTGTGATCTAAACTCAAACTCTGCGCAAAAATTTATGTTTTTTTTCTGTTCGCCATGAAGGCTGTGTACATAAAACTCGCATATGCAGACTGAAATAAAAAGGTTGATATTAAGTTTTTTCGAAAGAATGACATACATAAGTTTTGTTCTTTCTGGGGGTTATTAAAAAGAGCATAGTTTGCATGAGCGTAGACGCCTGCTTCAGCTATATATATATATATATATAAACAATGGTAGTTGGGCGCTCACCGATCGGTATCAGGTTTCACTCGTCCCGTTGTGCCTTAGGTTAAATCTACAGCCCCGCCAGCAGCAACAGAGCAAATAGTGATATAGGCAGGATGATAATACAAACAAAGACAAAAGAGACAGGAATGGCCATTTCTGGCTTATTAGCCATCATCAGCCAGCCATACCCAACCCCAGGCGCTGTGGGGCCCAGGGCTCGAACTCGTGACCTGTTGGGAAGAAGTCCAAACCTCTACCCACTACGCCAAGAGCTCGTTGTCTTGCCGGGTTTATCGGGAGTATTAACAATAGGAGTTGGGTGCTCACCGATCGGTTCAGGATTCACTCGTCCCGTTCTGCCTTGTGGTTAACACAATATATATATATATATATATATATATATATATATATATATATATATATATATGTATATATACATGATAGTGTTTTGCTCACTGATCTGCTTAATGTACATGTATGTTCCGTTTTGCACTGGAGCTCAGACTAGAGCCCTCGCAGGCAATTGCATAGCGACATGTAGCATATGTTGTTAAAGTGGAACCGACCAAAGACAAGGGCAGACCAGAATGGTCACTTCTGGCTTACTAGACGTCATCAGCCATTTATACCCAATCCCAAGTGTGGCAAACCTGGGATTCGAACTCGCGACCATTGGTAATTGAGTCGAACGCTCTACCATTGAGCCACGGGCTCGTTGTTTTCTCGGTTACGATCGGGTATATGATGATAGCATGTTGCTCACCGATCTGCTTAAGAAACATGTATGTTCCGTTGTGCCGTGAAGCTCAGACTAGAGCCCTCGCAGGCAGTCGCATAGCAACATGTAGCATATTTTCCACACTCGGGATTGGGTATGACTGGCTGATGACGGCTTATAAGCCAGAAATGGCCATTCCGGTCTCCATTGTTCTTTGTCTGGTTCCAAGTCATGAGTGCCGCCGCATCAATTACTACCCGACAGACGAGGGAGACATGCACTCAGGACACAAAACATGACTGTCGACCCAGGGCGCCAATTAAGGTCAATGCGGGCCCAGACAATGGCCGCCCCTCCTCAACGAGAGACATGTCAACTGACAGCAATTTCCTCCTCTCCCCTTCTTCACCCCTGGTGGCTACAGAGATGATTCCTGTGTGTATGCCGACAAAGAACGCCAAAAGCCAGTAAGGACTCCCCACCCCGTCCTCCTATAGTGCACACTGTTAAGGTAAACCCGTACAATCAACCCTGTGTTACAAAACTGGCTGTCACCCCTATAAATACTGTGAGACGCGGTACGATACTCACCTCCGACGATGGAAGCTTGTATGCTTTTGAAACGTCAGGACAATACACCTATAGTCCCTGAGATCGCCTTTGCTTCGCATATATATATATATATATATATATATATATATATATATATATATATATATATATATATATATATATATATACGGGCATAACGTGGTTATTCCACAGTGGTTGATTGTCTTCGACCCAAATGTTCATTGACATTTCGGATCTGACCCTAAAAAGTCATGTCCGAATCACCTGACTCCATATGTCCTGCACTTAATAATTTCAGAAATTATGTTTACCCGATTATTCTCTGGAGTCCATATACCAGAAACCGCATAGAGAACGGCTGGGGGACCCACTGAGGAGCTGAACCCTCGTTGCTGTGTCAGCACAGCAGCAGAAACATCGGCGAAACACGTGTCTGGGCTTTTAGCTAGTATCTATGTCGGAAGTACGGTATAACGTCTTTGCCTCGCAACGAGCGTCCACCGAAAAGGCTCTAATGCCGATATCATACTTAGCTATGATAGCAACCATCCTGCGGCCCATAAAAGAAGCTGCGTTCGAACCCTTTTCCACCGGGCCTTTCGTTACTGTAGTAGCGATCAGCTACGCAAAAAAGAACTCACTTACCTGTATCGGTTATTCCGATACAACGGATACCCGGTCAGTTTTGTGAAAAGCTGCCTCAGACACCAGAGTCAACCACAAACTTTCGGCTCTAATGGAGAACCCGGCCCGCGTAAATTCTACTTCCTACCTTACATGCAGGGCATCTCCGAAGCGATCGTCCGACAATTAAACCGGTTTGGCATCTCCATTGCGCACAAAACCGGCATCGTCCTTGCGCGCAACATCTATCCCGAGTAAAAGACCCGTACCCAAAGAGCAGCAAATTAATGTCATCTATCGCATTCCGTGTGCTAACTGCTCTTGTACTTATATTGGTCATGCCGGCCGACGACTTGGGACGCGTATTACGGAACATAAACTAGCCATTCGTCGACGCGACCCATTGTCAATCATCTCGGTGCATCGCCCTTTGAGTTCGACCATCGCTTCGTGGGAATCGTCTGACAATTAAGTTTACCGTCTGCAGTCACATTTACTCGCCATCCCCTTCGCCTCAGCCACTTCTTAGCCCCTAACCGGCCCCAATCAATTATATTGCCCATTCCTCACACCCCAGTTGATTTTGTCTGTCGCTTGTCTGACCGTAGCACAAACTGGTCATCTGACCATTTCATTTCTCCTCTGTTCATTTCGTCTGACGACGGGTTGGTGTGACCAACTTGAAAAATTCACGAGTACAACTCTATTTTCCGACGAGCCTTTTTCTTCACTATATCATCTCGGAATGCACTCTACCTCAGCTATTCAATGTATATATATATATA
>WEDG01001554.1:0-29190 GCA_017591395.1 Schistocephalus solidus
TCTCAGACTGAACCCCGATGTCGTTACCATTACTGAAATGTGGCTCAAAACCGAAACCGCAGATAGTGAGTTTTTGACACATAGATACCAGCTGTTTCTAAGAGGCCGAAAATAAGAGAGGGAAGTGTAGTGGCCCTATTTGTGAGCACATGAATCTCGGCAGTCGACCGAGCGCACGCCGTTTCCTTCGAATATGAATTTGTCTGGATAAAGATTAAAAAGAATTGCTCACAAAACCTTAATTTTTCAATCACATTTGTCTCATAAAGGAATAGCTAATGAATACACCAATTACATACTACCTAAGCAGGCATTTATTTTCGAGAAATATAGAAGCGTGCGACTGAAAAGACGTTCTTCCTGAAGCCAGGGTCATGAGGTTTCTAAAATATTAAGGAATTATGCTGCACTATAACCACTTTCACAATCATATCTTGGTATTTTTTTTCAAATTTATAACTCATTTCAGAAATCTGGGCAGCATTAACTGACATTGGTAACAGGCTTTAATTATATATTAGAGGTTATGTAAGTTTGTTCTTATCGTGACTTGCATCTGTACCATAACCCAATGATCGATGGTGGGATTTTGTCATGAATATAAATTTTTTCACTCACCCCTCCCCATCCTCATCATTTTAAATGCAGGCTGTAGGGTACGGCTTCGGGTAACATGTCCAATTAGAATGTAATCAGGTCCTTTTACTTGTAGTTGATTAAAAGCTGATGAAGGGCCTGTTTTTGTAATGAGTCTAAAAATATTAAGCGTAAACCTTCCCGTTTTACAGCAATTAGAAAATAAAATAACTGATTTTCGCCTTATCAGTGTAAAATAAGTTTAGTGGATTATAATACTCGAAACCTAGCTATTTTGAAGGCTGGTTTGACAGCCTGATCAAGGCTACTCCTCAGGAACTGACCCTTTGCGTCACCTTGAAAAGCTAATTCTAGGAAATGACTTTTCATTTTTGTAGTCATTTTTAAAAGACCGTTAGGTCACCTGACAATATTTTTTTCAATAATGTTTTCACGAAAGGTGCTTTTTGAAGCAGGTATTATATAGGGCTCTTTGTTATTTGTACCCTTTCTCGAAGTAAAATATCGTTAGGCAATTTGACGAAGACAAAGCCAATTATGTCTGTTCATTTTCCATTGACGATTAGCTTTTGTCTTTACCAAGCACAGGCATACCCTAATATTTTGACTTGAATTTATGTGCTTATTGAAACTGAAACACGCTAAGCCAAGAGAGCAACGCACGTGGCTAGATCTTTTCCTAGCAATCCGCAAGGCACTTGGGAGTGAATTCGATCTGGTTTAGTTGGATAAGATTAGAAATTGCGGGCCTTCAGCTCCCACTGATCTTTAAATCTCTTTGCACTCTGAAAGAGCGCAAAGCAGCTAAGTATAAAAACTAATCATCGATTATTTGGTTATTCAGCTTAATCCAATTAACAACCTCAACTTTTTCCTAAACCTTTGAGTTGCATATGATTCTTTCAGATAAATAAACTGTTTTCTGCTGTCTACCGTGCAATGTAAATTTATCAATTAAAATCAAATAACGTTTAAGCAGGCGTAGACAGACAAAGTATTGGGATCACTTATTGGACAGGACACAAGAATCGGAACACAGAGCCCCGGTTAATACAATGACCTTGCGCTAAGCTCGCACAGTTAAAAAACCTCACTTTTTCGGATAAGCGGATTCTATAATTTCATGAAAACATAAATTAAAGTGTGGTTAAATATTATGTTAATATTTTTTATAACATTTTTTATAAAAATATATTTAAGCATTTATTACCTGTATCATTCCATATTTTATATGCTTTAAATTCTGAATAAGTATATGCCTGACGCAATCTATTTCCTATTTTCAGGATATAATTACACATCGAAAAATAATAAATTGTGGTCAAAAAAATACGCGAAATTGTGTTTAAGTTAACAAAGTTTTATGGTAAGTCAACATTTAATTTTAAGGATCTGATCGATGGACGCTGATGAACAGTAATATATAACTTGCCTTAAAACTCTTTGGGCGAAATCGCAGCTCTAAACGAAAGCTCAGGCAAGTCACTGGAAAAATTGGATAACACCGTTCACACCGTTCTGGAATTGATCTTAAATACAGGTTCCTGACAAGCGAAGAAGCAATAATGCTCAAATATTTTTTGAGGTTTTCGGAGTGGCCAAAAAGATCCAACTGTTGGGCAAAATCAAAAACGCCCGCTGAACACTTTAGGATACGTTTTTATGAAAAATGGTTTTTAAGAACATGAAAGTAATGAAATTATTAATTTAAGGTTAAGCACAGTGACTTCTGTTTGCTTTATTAACAAGAAAACTGGAGTCTGTTTCAAAAACAAGAATTGCTTATAAACATAAAGAAAAGTTTTCATTGTGCAGGGTCTTCGAAGCACCTTCAAAACACTGAATTTGCTAACATTCTTGACTTCCGCAAGGTCAGACGCTAATACAATTTTGGCAACAAAGAAAAATAAACTCAAGCTCTTTGATACAATAATTCAGGAAGGAATTTAAAGGAATTTAATGTTATGAAGTAGAACACTAAAAATGATCTAGAAAAAAAGGCGTTTACCCTTCGTTCAAATTATTGCGTTGACCTATTAGGGTAGGTGTCTCAAAAAAACGTTTTCTGTAAATTAGTTTGCTGTTTAATTAACTGAAGCATATAGCAGTGAGAAGGTGCAATGAATTCGTTAGGTAACGCTCATCCTTAGCTTACGGAAATCAATCTTCGCGCCCTGCCTTAAAACGCACTTTCAAACACCAGCACGAGCCTCAAAGTGGGTGAAAAGAGAATTGGCAGACAGTGCAATATATCATTGGCCATTAAAAATACCTAAATAATGGATGCTTCTAGCGTAAAAAAAACATGAGTTCGATTACCCGTACTCCCTTAACTGTTGCTCAGAAAGAGTAAAACATGATTCTGGCGAATGAAAACCCTATACTTTTTCTGTGGAGGACTTTTTAGATATCACGATCAATTTTTAGTTTAAAAAAGGCTTCAAAGAAGGGAAGTGATCTTAGTGTTTCCATTTCTAACCTGGTCTCGATCGATGGAGGCGTCTGATTTACAGCGTTTTGGAGAACAACGGTTGAGAGATATATTGTGGATTGCATGGGTTTTTTTCTACGTAGCAATCCAAAGCGATCGGCTTATTTTTGGGATTAGTAATTTCTTTATCACTCAGAATGCCAATTTAGATATCGAAAAATAAGGAAACTTACCAGTAGCGAAACGCATAACTACTAAAAATGTCTGCATGTTTGTTTATTTGGCCAACGAAGCCAATTTCTTAAAACAAATGGCATCATGAAAAATTGAAAGATGTCGACACCGTCTATTTACGGGTCAGCAAGCATGAAAATTGCAAAGATGCATGTAGCCTAGATTAATCAAACTATCAGGACCTGAATAATTATATAAAAAGGCTTAAGCACACATCGCAAAAATACTGGTGGCTTAACTACAAGAATTGCATTTGGAAGACCACCACCATCCTTCAAGCTAAGCATTTGTTTTGCTCACTGACCATTAATTCTTTCGAATTGGGATAACAGTACATGAAGTATACAATTTACTTTATATGTCAAACAAGCGTATGACACTCACTGATGTGGTTAGGATCACACTTGATCCCATTACGTCCGCCCGCCAGCTAGCCACTGGCGATAAACGAACGTTGTGTCATAAGACACATGCCACATATAATTTATAGGTATGTTGCTATAGGTGCAACAGGCAAGACGTAGACAGCTGTTTCACGGTCGTTACCGATCATCAGTACGTCATATGCCTTGTGCAGTGAGGAATATATACATGTCAAACAAGCGTATGACACTCACTGATGTGGTTAGGATCACACTTGATCCCATTTTCGTCCGCCCGCCAGCTAGCCACTGGCGATAAACGAACGTTGTGTCATAAGACACATGCCACATATAATTTATAGGTATGTTGCTATAGGTGCAACAGGCAAGACGTAGACAGCTGTTTCACGGTCGTTACCGATCATCAGTACGTCATATGCCTTGTGCAGTGAGGAATATATACATGTCAAACAAGCGTATGACACTCACTGATGTGGTTAGGATCACACTTGATCCCATTTTCGTCCGCCCGCCAGCTAGCCACTGGCGATAAACGAACGTTGTGTCATAAGACACATGCCACATATAATTTATAGGTATGTTGCTATAGGTGCAACAGTAGATCTTCAACTCATTCATTAAATGTTTGCATATCAGGCTGCTGAAACAAAGCACTGTACCACAGTACCTTGCAAAAAGATGTAAAATAATTTAATGATAAACGCATTCCTTGCATAGTAATGAGGTTGTGGAACTCTAATTATTTTCCAAAATTCAAACGTTAAGAACAAGTATTCTATCAAATGCTATCATTTTCAAATTCACGAAACACTTTTTGAGGCTAGTCTTTCAATGCAAACCTGGAAATTCATTCATAATTCGGCCAAACACCGTGGTCTGGATATCTGCCATTACAAGTGATCTATGCCCATACCATGTTTTGCACATTAAAATTCATTTAAAACCATTCATTCTTAAACCAACCAACTTTGCTTACTGTTTTAACTCCTAATTGCATCCTTTATAATATTGCGGAGATTCGCATGAAATTGCGTAATGTCTACATTTTCTGTTTGAATATAACAAGGACCTTGTGAATACTGTTTCCAAATGACTTTACCTTGCTGTTTAAAAAGCCTCTTCGGCTGCAAAGCTGTCTTTTTTTCTGTTTAGATTCATAACAAAGCGGTAACATTTGGGTTTGTTTATACCTCGTGCGGGTATTTGTACTGACGATAAGAGTTTTACGCTCATAGTATCAAAATTTGGTGAAATAATGTGTTCTAATGTAAAAATGAGACTAAACTGCTTGCAGTGTATATGCCTTCTTCGGTTTTTTATCCAGCACTAGAAACAAGCATTTAAATTTTAAGTGCATCATTCCATCCGAATACTGTAACTTTTCAAACAGGTGCACATAAACAAATTCAGTGGAAATGGAGACAAATGAAAGGTATGAGTCCTTCTTCTTGATTTGCCAACTGGATGCTTTAGGAAAAATGTAAGGAGAACTCTAGTATCCATTTAAACTTTAGATCAACCATAGTTTTTCCTTTCTATGAAAGAATGGTCATGAGCTCCCAAACGTATAGGACTAAAACAAGGAATTAATGGATGAACATATCGATTAAAATGTAGTTTTCAAACTACGCAAGGTCGTGTTTCAATGAACACAGTCAATAGCCACCAGATATTCAAATACAACTGAAATCTATTGGCCGAATTATTAGGCAGCCAGGAATACTGTATTAGACATTTTTTGAACGGTCGCTGTTTTTGTACATCCCTTGTGTATCTAAAGACTAGCTGATATTCCAGAGGGACAATATAACTACAACGTAAAAATTAAATTTTAAAATTATGATCGATGGAGGCTGACGGACAGTAATATTAAGCTTGTCTTAAAACTTATAGGGCAAAATTGAAGCTACCAACGAATGCTCATGAGAGTCACAGGAAAAATGGAAAACACCGTTCAGACTTTCACTTTGACAGTTGGTTCTGGAATTGATGTAACATACAGATTCCTGACTAGCGCAAATGCAGGAATGCTGAAACATGTTTTGGAGGTTTCGGAGTGGCCGAAATGATCCAACGGTTGGGCAGAATAGAAAACACCTGCTGTACACTATATGATATTTGTTTAAAAATGATTGGTTTTTACGAAGATGAATTGAAAGAAATTTTTAGTTTATTGGTTAGCATAGTAACTTCTGTTTGCTTTTCATACACGAAAACTGGAGCTGACTTTTTCTAAATACTGTAATTGCTAAAAAATATAAAGATAAGGTTTCATTGTGCAATGTCTTCGAAGGAATCTCAGAAAATGCTAGTAAAGATTGCAATAACAGCATATGTTTGGTTGTCGCTTTTTTATAGGCTTAATTATTAACATAAGGGAGCCTTATGGGGTAGGGCATTGTTCATTAGAAAATATGGAATTCGTAAATTAACTGCGTTATTTCGCAATAAACGAATCAGTTATATGATAAGAAGATGTGTTCATAATTATCGATTTGTGAGAAAGTGACGTAGAGGACAGAAATGTGCATTTGAGTCTGTCTGTTATGAGCCACGAATAGAAAAATCTGAATTGACTAACTTTCTTGAACTCTGCAAGGGCGGACACCAATGCACTTATGACAAGCAAGAAGCATATGCTCAATAACTTTGATGAAATAATCTTATTGAATTTTCTTTATGCATGCATGCTCACTTTCGGTTTATTGAATACTTTACAGATTGCCAGTATCTTTAATTGCGCGCCTCTCTTAGATTTGTTTATGATAATAGCAGACACGTTAGGTAAGCATTTGTCTAGTACATGTGTGCCATCAGTTCTAAATAGATTTTAATTATTTGTTTAAATAGGATGCAGTTAAGTGCCCACAATTAAGATCTCTACTTTCCAAATGAAACAACTGAGTAAGCTACATGTGTCTGTGGCTTTTCATGTGTGCCAGCTTAATTGTCTGATTAGTGGCTTTTGTTCCTATGTTCCACAAAAACGTGACTACTAAGGTGGTTTGTGAAGCGTCTTCCTGTGACGGTGATTTTCTAAACTCATCTGCCTTCCTATCCATGTTACTGGATTATTCTTCCCACTTCTTAGCCCAAACTTCAGATGGGCACCAAAGACTGCAAAACCAACCAGCAGCGTGACGAATTCATCATGCAGATGCCTTCTTACCCATCTCATGTCAGGACTATCAACCTTCCACCATAACTATCAACGCTACGTCATGGCATACCGAACATTGATATGCGACCCATTATCACCAGAGAAGCAGCTCAACCAATTAGTCTACCCCAAACCCTCTTCCTGATGTGGGAATAACCCATCTGCATCAGTGCTGTTGTCTGTTTCTGTTTATTCTTGAGAGAGCTGAGGGATCAAAAAAAACCTTTCCTAAAAAATCACAAAACATACAACCACCGTTTTTTTATTTTGTATGTAGGTTGAATAAGCCAGATGAGTTTGAATGATTTACGGATTTTTCGATTAATCTCGATTCCATGTCCGTTGTTTTAACTGTTTAATGTACGTTTGTCGATAGAAAGGCGTTGGCTTTGGCATTTGCTCTCATGTAGGCGAACCACGTTTCGGATGTTTTTTAAATATTAAGGAATGTTGTTTTGAATGCAAGATTGTTCGGCCACCTGCAGAACGCATTAAGTTAAAAAAATAAATCTTATATGTCGCTCATCGTTAACAATTGATTTTTTAATGTTCATCTAAATTCAAGCATACTTCATGGAAAACGTAAACAAAAAATATTTTCTTGAACTCCTGTGCTAGACAATACACGTTTATTTAAAACATGCGGTATAAACTTATATTTTCCAGTTTAAAAATTGCGACTAACGAGATTTTTAAGATCATTCATGCAAGTTAATTCATTTAGATATTGAGATCACATAGTGAACGGGGAGAGTGTGGTGCAGTTAAACCAATTTATGTATGTGCAGTTTTCCGTTTTTTTCAATTAATGTTTCCTGCCTATATGGATTCAATTTATATTTCGAAGAAAACAATAGCAAATAATATAAATTGAACTCATAGAATAGAAAAAAAACTGTTATACATTTTTTATCCAAAAAAATAAAATAGTAATTTAAATAAATCATATTTTGAATTTTTGAGACCAATCTAGTTCCATTAGTTTGAAGTAATATTTTTTCATCGATCAATGGCGTTCATGCAATGCAGTACATATTCCACATCTATTGCACCCTTTTTATGCACACTATGTGATGTCTTCTTTCTGGCATGTAGAACTGCATGCTAGTCTTTCTTAGCAAAATATATACCTTGTAGAATATGAACCTCAGGCTCAAATGCAACTGCAAATCAGTCTCAAGATTAATCAGGAGTTCAAGAGCAGTTTTTTTCATCTAAACTATGTCATTATGCTGAATGTTTTATTGTAGAAGATTTTGTTTTGCTACCCAAATATTAATAGAAAGTAAAGTAATGCTAACACCTTGCATAAAACACATTTGCCTCAGAAATAGAAAAATAATAATTCAATATGGAGAACAAATTAAGCGCGTAAACGAAAATAATAACATTCTTAAGATAGCATCCTGATGTGTATGACATGTTTTTGAATTATCCTGCGGTATAGCCACTTTAACAAGCGTAATAAGTTATCTTTCATTATCCAAAATGAAATTAAGAAATCTGCGCAGCATTTAATGAGATTGGTTACGGGCTTCGCTTTTCTCTGAGCATTAAATTAAGTTGTTTTCTGATGATAAACTGCATTTCGGCCAGTAATCGCCAGAATGAAGGATGGATACGGCCTAAATGAAATCGTCCTTACATACTTTATCGCAATCTAAATGTTTGAAATGCCGGTTCTAGTTTTAGCTTCGGGTTCGATGCCCAATTTGTGTGAGCGAGCTCAACGAAGCCTGTTAAGAGTTCCTTTTAATTGCTCATCCTAAGATAGAAGCTGACGAGATGACTGCTTTTAATGAGTCTCAACCTATTAAGCGTCACCTCCCTACCCACAGCGATGAGAACACTTGGAAGTGAATTCGATCTATTATATTAAGCTCAGATGAGGACGTGTGCGCCTTTAGTTCCCATTGATCTTTAAATCACTGGTTTCCATGAAAAAGTGCAAAGCAGCTAGCTATTTAAAATAATAATCGATTGTTTAGTCTATAAGCTTGCTCCAATTTGAAACCTCGTCATTGTCTCAACCTTTAAGTTGCCTGTAATTCTTGCCGATAAATAAATATCTTTCGATGCCTACCAAGGAAATTTTCTCCATCCAATAAAACCGAATAACGTTAAAGCAGGTGAAGACAGACAAGTTATCGTGATCGCATTTAGGACAGGACACGGGAAAAGGAACACGCCACGAACCGGTTACTACATATGACCTTGCGCTTAACTTATGAAGGATCAATACTCCTGTGCCCAAACCATACTTCAAACCCCAAATTTACCATCAATTTTTATCTTATTTTCCTTGAAAAGGCACACAGCCACTCATATTACAGACTAGCTCTGTTATGGGAGAGGGACCTAGAACGAATAAATACAAATAAATATATTCAATGCAACTATTTGTCGTGCTTTTGATTATATAAATCCTGACTTTTCCTTTCTAAATTGTAATGTAAAAAATAAGTATAATCTCCATGCACAAGGATGATTGAAATGTATTTTAATGTACATATACAGGTACACAACTATACGATGGAGTTAAGTTGAATTGATTTCTCTTTCTAAATCTCAGTTCACCTTCACAAAATGCACAAGTTGGTTTTTCCAGGCGTATGACTGGAAGACGAGCTTGGACATAAAGTCCGATCTGCCCTGAAATCACCGTTTGATGCCAGTCACGTTTGGATGCCAAGCTCACAAAGGTTGGATATGACATCAATTCCACGAAATTACCAAGAAAGCTATCTCTTAGAAGTTCAAACTGCCTGGCTAGCAAGATAAGGCGAATTTATGCGGCACATTCCCAAAGGAAGCACGGGTTTTCTTTTTTTTTTTAAATTCATATATCATTGCGTTACTTTGACATTTTCGCCCTAGATAAACAGCATTATTATAAAAACGATGCAAGATATGATAATGCCAAAACATACGCCATACCGCGATCCTGCTTATATTGCTGCATAAAGTTGTATACCTTGCTTATGCTGTTTGAGACACCTTGATAAACCTGGTAGTTAAGGCAGTTTTGTATGAGAAGGAAGTGAAAGGACTGTTTGATTACCTTAGCCGTTTAAAACTCGTGTTAAGGTCCACCAATTAAAATCACGTCTTTTATAGTTCGTCATCATATGTTAGTGACACACGCTTGGATGTGAGAAGGCCGCGCTCTGCTAGACGGTTTATAATCGATAAATCGATCAGATGAATTCTCACCAGAGGGCTAAGCTTCACTCATTTTTCGGCATGTCCTGTTTCTGGCATGGACGTTTTTCATGGTTGCTGCAACGTTTATCTACTTACCGGTGTCAATAGCGTGGGCAATCACCTAATAATAATTCTTTACCCTGAAGCACAGTCCAATAATGTTAATGTGTGCTCGGTTGGACCAGTGTGAAAACAAAGAACCCGTTTGGTAAGGGAAAAGGTGATCTACCCACAACTGTTCGGTGGGATCTTATCAGTTCATGATCGACCAGTCCCTGTCTTCTTATGTTTGATCTTCTTAAACGTGGAATTCGCACAATCAACCCACTTTTAATGCAATCTATTTCCTCAAAACTATCCAATTCATTTTTTTTCCTTGTCTGATATTTGTATTAATATTTACTGTTCACTAATAATTGTCAGTTTACATTGCAAATAATTTGACCTTCTTTTCATAGGATTGCTTTATCAATTTAAATTTTTCTTAGCACAGTGACACTCCAAAAATGGATAAGTACGTGAATTCACGCATCAATGTCTGAAGCGAGAAGGTCTAACAAAATGTTATATCGAACTACACGTCCACTCAAACTAATGCCCTATCGTTATTCCTAACTCCAGACTCAGTTCATACTGTCACGTTAATGCTCAAACTTATTTAACTGAAAGCAAACACACAGTGCATATGTGGAAGAATTTTGGAATTATTTGATGTTAAACATACTTTATTTCCATTTGTGTAAAAATTACCAAATGTGGGCTCATTCCACAATATGCTAGAAATTCAATCAATTCTTTATAAATTGAATATCGTTTTTTGTATAATAATATACAAAATGTAGATTTCCATAGACCTCTCATATTAAATAGTAAAGAAGAAAAAGGATAAAGCAGTTCCTATGCAATGCAGTCTGTTTCTTGGAAGACATCCCTGACAAGTGTGTGCACTTACACAGATCATGCAAATAGAAACGAGACACAATGCATGTGACGTTGAGCTAAACTCCGGGAACTTTACTTAAAGATTCTTTTTAGGGTTAAGGCGAATTAAAAAGTTCGGGTTAGTTTTATTTGAATGTTTGGTGTTCGTTTTCCTGTTAATTCTAGGTAAATTGTTCAGCTAAAGTAAAGATCAAGGTTGGGGTTTAGTTTTATATAAGTTTAGTTTGGTGTTAAAACACGAAAATATTTGCTCTCCCGGAAATTTGGCACAAGGCCACCAATTAACGTGGGTGGGGTGTCTCTATTTCCATGTCCTGCTTAAGAAAGTATAGACTGATCCTTCACCTTTGTCATACTTAATCAATCTCTAAAACCCTTGCGTCAAATATGTTTGATTTCTTGTCATAGTGTTTCTTTTCTTGGCGTGTTTTGGTACAATTAAGGAGTTAGGTACGATGAACCAAACGCGCTAGCTTAGAGAGAGAACGAGAGGGCTAAGCTTTATTTTGTAAGTCAAATTCCAAACCTTTCAGCAAAAAAGGTCCCCATTAACCGTGTAGAATCGTCCTTGAATGCGCCTCAAAATATCGATCAATTCTGACCTCCTTCAACGTTTTGCCAGCTTCGGGCGCTGATGACCTCATTTTGTTGTTCGAATAATCAAATAGGGTTAAAATTCAGTATATAATTGGTGAAATGGGCCAAAGTGCATGACCTTGGTTTAAATTCGCAGCTTATTTGTAGATGGTATCGTCGTCAGTAAAACTCAAATCACTGAGAGCTTTTGCCATTGAACTGGAAAACGTTGGTCATTGTTTGATTGAAAACCTGATTAGACTGACTTTTAGCTTCTAAACCTCACCCAAACGGAACAGGAGAGAGTTATGTTCGTTAGTTATTTACTTTTGAGGAAATTTTGTTTAATATATAATGAAAGCATTTCTTTACTTTCTTGTAATATTTTGATGGAAAGTTACGTCTTGAACAGCATTTACACTACATTATTAAAATATTGATGATTAAAAACTGTTATTGAATTCCTGATTAATCTTGAGACTGAACTGCATTTGCATTTGATCCTAGGGTTTTTAGTCTACAAGGTATATTTTTCCATCTTAAAGACTAGCATGCAATTCTTCTTGCCATTAAGAAGACGTCACATTGTGAGCGTAAATGTGTGCCATGGGTGTGGACTATGTTCTGCATTTCATGAACACCATTGGCCAAGGAAAAAATATAACTCAAATTGAATGGACATATTTTGATTTGAAAATAATCGAAATAAAAATCTTTTAAAATTACAATTTTATCGTCCAGAATTTTAGGTTATGTGAACAATTTTTGTTGAATTGTTTTTCCAGACAAGTTCATGTTCGAAGAAAACAGCGTGCGCTTGTTCGACTGCTGAGATTCCTGTCTATACACATAGGGCAACTTTACCTCCCTGTCTTATGTTTTGCCTCTTTGAAAGAGCTGGTTTCTATGTATCACAACGTCGCTATCCAAGATTTTGGCTTTAAGCCACGTTTAAGTAATGGTTACGACATAGGGGGTACAGTTTGAGACTATTCTCTTGATTTCATCTAATTTCGAAAGGAGATGTTGAGCATTGGTTTGCAAACCTCCTTATGTAGACTGGGTGAGACCCCCAGATAGACTTCTGCTCATTTCTTGGGATTGAATGTTAGGACCTGTCAGTGCTTTCCAACACAAAGTGGTGTCCGTCGCACACATGCTGATATCTGATGAGTGGTCATCAACCGAATTCTAAAGCGCTTTACTTTGTTATGCTCATTTAATCTTTTTTTTGACTTTTTTATTATCTTAAGTTACGAAATGCGATACAGTCCGTAATTTTACATTTTCCTTTTATGATGAGAAATTTAAAACCTTAATTTTAAGATTCATAAATACAATTGGACTCTTTTTGAACTATTTAGCATACCAGAAATATAAAGCAACTATCAGTGTGCTTGAAAAACGTATTTTTTATGCTTCGGAGGATCATGGCAGGCACAAGGCGGAGCCTGCATACTTTATGAAACGTTTATTCAGAATAGATTAGTAGACCAGGTTTTGTAGCTCAAATGAATAAAACCATCACTCTGGTTCTGCTAGCGACTTTGAGATTTGATAAGGTAATGCCAAGGCTGAAGAAGATTTCACTTTTGAGGGAATAGAAAACTACCGTAACGAACTGGACGGGCGGGTACACTGAGATGTTGTGAACTTGAGACTTGCTGTCTTCACCTTTCGCATGAAAAATGCAAACAGTGACGTCCAGCACGCTGTCCTTTACGAGCACCAGCCTCCTGTTGATAGTGTCACCCAACAGGACTGCGCCAAAGCTGACTGTGTATCCTGTAGTATCCGCCTAACCCAAGAAAAACATGCTGCAACATTCCAAATTCTTTCCCAATAGAATTTTCCCACATAGAAAAATTAACAAAGGAAGAAAAACACTGAGAAGTTGTGAACAACTTTGATATAGGAGTTGAGAGAAAAATTTACGTGGAAGGCATCGGAAGACAGTAATTAATCTGAAAGAATCTAACGCAACTCAAAGATTGAGGAAAAGTTGACTAAGACCTCTTTAGTAAAGTGTACGTCACCTGCATTCCACCTCACCCATAATATGGCATAAAAACTTGACGGCCATGTTTTTTTAAAGTAAAAATATAGCTGGAGAATGTGCAATGTGGCGCACCAAAGCTATGAAGTGATCTATATGACAACTTTTAGATAGAAAAAATGGCATGTTAAAATATATTGTATCTGCATGACCGGCAGAGATGAGATGATTTTATCTTAGTTTACAGGATAATACCGTGTTCCCACATAACAAGTCATAGACCCAATGCTTCTACAGCTTTTCAAGATATGCTTTAAAAATAATCTGTTTTGCTTGTATTCCCTTGAGAATCTCAACCTAAAGTAAGAACACATGAACTTCAGACATGAGTTATTTGTAAAAACCATGCTATGTTTACTTCTTTAGTTCTATTTATATAGTGTAAATTGTTAACAGTACGTACAAATACTTATGGTACATAATGGCACGTGCATAATAAGGTTTTTATATGCGTTCCCTATCACCCTCGCTAAAAAAACTTAAATTAACTGAAACTACAAATGTTGCGAGCGTAAGTGAAACGATAATTTTTGAGGTGTATGATCACCAGTTACATGGAATCTTAATCGTTTTCATAGAAACCTCTCATTCGTACTTTGATGCCGTTTGTTTGGAGGTTCGACGTTGCCCCAGCAATTAAACAATGGGCTATGCCGTAAACTTTGCTATGAGTTGTTGGGCATTTATGAGCCATCAAATCTAACCAATCAAGACTCTAGTATGTTACCCGTGAGTAATCAAGATCGGATGGCTTCAAAGGTTGCCAATAAGTGCTTTGTGCGGAGTGGCTGACTGGCGCACTGTGAGTCAGGCTACAATGGCACCTTCTTTATGTGGCCTTTTTGGAACTCCCACTCCGTGGAATCCGAGCCAGGTGTGAGGGCACGCACAGGGGCGGCTCTGGCTGCCCAGCCACCTGCGCCTTCTCCCTTTTCCGGTCTTCTCTACTCTGTCATGACACTTGGCTTTTCAGAAGGACATCGTCGGAGGTCTGCCCTGCCTGCTGCGGTATATAAATGATTGCCTGATGAGTCTATGCATGCCTCTATGAGTGACTAGTTCACCACCATTATCAGTGGTGAAAACCACGGCCCAAAAAAAGACGAGCTTGGATGCAGCGAAGGAAAATTAGCACATATCTACACGCCCTACGAGAGGCTTTGCCAAAGGTGGATCAGTTTATTGTCCTTGGTGACGTCAATGCCCAAGTCGGTACAGACCACGCTGCCCGGAAGCAAATGCTGGGATCCTACGGTCTGGTTTGCTATAATGTTACAGACCTTCTTCTTCTGCAAACCTGTGCAAAACACCGTCCTCTGATGACCAACACCTTTTTCCCTTCCAACGTAAGAGAATGCTAATTAAATGCACCCTCAAGGGAAATCGTGCAAATGCCACTTCCTTCACCCTCGAAGAAAATACGACTGCTATAGCTTTAGAATCTAGAAAACCTAAGAAAACCCCAGTAAATCTGTGTCATTTGCTATGCCAGGCGTGAATATCAGTAATGTCGTTACCTTATTTTCACTTTAGCATCACAAAATTTTCGTGATCGCAAGTATGCGATATGTGTGTGTGTAATATTTTTATTTTAGTGCGCCTGCATTGCCATCTCAAACCCATTTTCAGGGACACCATCAGATGCACCTCTAAAACTGTAATTTTTATAATTTTCATTCATGCAATTTACAAATATAAAATGAAAAATTCCTAAAAAACTGAAATGTAGGTTAACTTTGAAAACTCTGAATAATAAAGTGTCAGTAATAGAACACCTTATCACAAGTTGGCATCGGGTTGACGATGAGGATGAATTAGCAAAATGGCATAAACAAAACGAACAAGAAATCATTGTTTGACCTTTAGGCCCAGGAATGACACTTGGAAAAACTTTGATGCAAATTATCAACAGTTTTAATGGCGCATAAACATTATAATATTTGTGGTATTTTGATAGCTGTTTTCTTCCCTCAGGCAAATTCTAAATATTGCATCTGTTGTTTTATAAATTCTTTGAATTTTATCCAACGTTCTTTTAAGGACGGTAGCTTATGTACATGTATTAGCCGTGACAAATCGGAATTCAATCAGCCTGTCCATATGATTATTTACCAAAGGGAACTTCAAATGTAATCTGTATCTTATTATTCGATCTACAAGTGTCTAATGTTGCAAGCTTCTTGTCAGTAGCTTCCACTTAAGAGGCTTGAGCGTTTCTCCTATGCACTTGGATATTTCGTAAGAGATACAGATGCGAATGTGCGAAAAAAAGAATTTTCGCCAAACATTTACGCTTAACCATACAGCCCAAAGATAATTGAACCGACTGAAAATAAGTGATCTTAGGAAAAGTTGATGTGAGGAAACACTTGACAAAATAAAACGATGTAGGTTATACTATATCCATACAAAACGCTTTTTAATTACATTTTTCCTAAATTGCTTCTGTTCTAAAGATAAAAACTGTGTACTGCTTACTTGGTACTATCAGATCATACAACTTCGTCTAACAGACATCATACGAAATTAAATGGGACGGAGAAAATACGCCTCAAATCTGTCGAAGGAGTTTTTTCGTTGAATATTTATCCACGGTTACTGCGGGACTACTGCAATGTGTATGGTTGAATCGCACAACTACGTGCATTCAGGTATTCAATATAAGTGATGTGGTAAAGATGACCTGTTTGGTCAAGTAATCGTACACAGAAAGAGAACAAGCCCACAATTTATGCGGATTTGTGATACAAACATAGCAAATTACGTGTTGAAATAACTTGAAGATATGGGTTTATTTCTAGCTTCGGGATAAGGGAAAGAGTCAAAAAAGGAAATAAATGTCAGGATTATCTCACGCGCTTTGGACTGAGTTCGTGTTACCTGCACAGTAAGTGTTAAGGGAATGGCACACTCTAAGATTAGGTACACTAGAACTTTTTCTTTCCTTTTTAACACTTACATAAATGCTGCAACATACAAGGCGAAACATATTTATTCATGCAATAAGTATTTGATTAAAATTTGAGTTTTGCTCAGATATCTCACCGACCTGTGGTAAGATGTGTTTCTCTTTCGATGGATATCTAGGCAGCTTCATCAAGGTGCACCAATTCTCCCTTTCGGGTTTGCACATTGGGCCTGATATCTTTTCACAGCACTTAACAAATTCATGTCAAAACTGGCCGATTAAGGTGCCAGTGAGAATAAACAAATTGGGGTGCATGCCACTGGTTCGGTCATTCGTATAAACATTAACAAATCAAGTGCAGGATTCTCTTCGAAGTTGTTAACGTTATTAGAGTTTCATCAAACTGCCCCGATGCAGCGGAACTGGAAGTGGGGTTTAAACTATAATATTCAGGGAACTACTATTGTTCTTCGTCTAACGCCGTGTACTAAGTTCGCGTTACCTGCACAGAAAGTGTGTAGGGTATGGGAAACTGTAAGATAAGGTTTTCACTTCCGTGTTGAGTACCTTTGTGATTACTTAGGCACATAAAATAAAATCTCAAGAAAAGACATGCGTGAACTTGAGGCCTTAAAATCAAAGGATTCAGTATCGAGTTCTGATTATGGCAAGCATCTTACTAAATGGGAGCATTTAAGAATTTGAACATCTTTAGGACTGCATCAGTAGATTGCCTTATGATATAAGGATATATCAGGGTTTCATGGGTAGCAGGAATTAGAGACTTTTTAAGAATGAATCCTTAATTTCCCATGGTACGTTCTCCTGGTCATTGAAAAAGCTGCTTGAGAAAAAAATGAAATATAAAATTTAAAAGAATCAGTGAAAAGATAAATTTGCAGTGTTCTCTTGAATACAAATAGACAACTGACGATTTATTTTCAATACGCAAATTATTTTAATAATGGCTTTACCATAAAGCAAACAATTGACAGGGTCACGATATGCAGGATGCAGGACGAGGTTTAATTAGTACTGAGTTTCTTAGGTTATAAGGAAGAATAAAAGTGGTAATTAAAGAAAGCTTGAGGAGATTTTAAATATTATTAAGTCTTTAAAGGATACAAAATCCCGCTATATGTCTCTTGCCCCAAATAATTTGTAACTTAGTCAGTTGTCATCTAGTTAGGTATGAAGTATTTAAAAAAGTCGGATACAGGAATTTGTTTGTGAAACGTCTTTGGAAATGTTCACTTTTTTTGGCTAAATTCATTTATCAAACCGAAGAAAGGACAGATAAATCAAAGAATATGAAGTACACAAATGTGATAAATTCTTAATTTAATTTAAGGAAATTAGAAATTATAAGAAATAAAACTTCAACTCTGAGCAACTCTGTCCAAAATTATATAATAAAAGGTGAAAGATCTAATTTATTGGTGTCCTTGTTGAATGAACATTCTGTCATAGGGCGTCCTTTAAAAATAACAGGTTGCACCAAATGCGTATATTCCTTCTCTTATTCTTCGGCCCAACGATGTTTAGAAGAAATCCATGCAGACTTGCTTGAACTTTCCGGCTTGGAGCTCAAATTGGCAAATGCAATTTTCATATTTAACGTGTGGGTACATGTGCTTCGGGCATGACAGACTACCGAAACTAGCTTTTTTCAAGTCACCCCTATGACTGAATGAACATCATCAAGGACTTAGGTTAAAGCTACACAATTATCTCTGGCGGGCTTTTGAAATTGAGCCGCCATCTTTTCCGCTCTCCATTCGCATGTGACATTTCTTATATCTATGTCGGTTAGCCTATTTGACCCATTTTATACCGATTCTTAACCTTATTTGTTTTTTTGAACAACAAAAATGAGGTCATCTGCGCACGACGCTGGCACAGTTTTGAAAGAAGTCCAATTTGGTCGATATTTTGAGACGCATTCAAGAATGATTCTTCGTGAGGTTAATAGGTGCATTTTTTTAACATTTGTTTGTGATCTTCTGGTTTTGTGTGGCATGTGTTCCCAACCTTATTCACGGTGAATGGAGGACAATTTTTGCTGAAAGTTTTGGAATTTTAATTTCAAAATTAAGTGCAGGTGTAGGTGTAGGGCCTTCTCCCTAGTCCTTTAATTTCAAGACACAAATCCAAGGCGGTCTTCAAAGGTTGGCATCGCTGTTAACCTCACACCCAAGACCCATAACCTTAGCTAAATATGTGGATAATGACTTTGTCATAGTTAAAGAGATTAATTACAGACATGAAAACAATTTCTCAATGCTGTCTTTTCTGACATTTAATTCACGATGAAGAAAACCACTAGCATACCATGTTGGTTGTCCTTGTTTGCAGCAAATATTATAATGGCCTTAAAAAATTGTTAATGCTAGCTTTAAATTCGATGCAAGTGCTGATCTTCAGCAGCAAACACACGAGCAGTTAAAATTGCCGTCACTTAACAACGCTATACCATTGCGATCAGCTGCAGTGCAGTGAACCGAAAGACTAGGTTTCAACGTAAAATATCTTCCACAGTTTCTAAGAGCGAATGTCTACTAGGAAAACCTTGTCAACCAGTACACATGCAAATAGCACAAAAGACTGAATATCTTAGCTTTAACCCCGCTACCAGTTCCGCTGCATCAGGGCAGTTTAATGAAACTCTTATAACGTTAACAACTTCGGAGAGAATCGTGCACTTGATTTGTTAATGTTTATCCGAATGACCGCACCAGCGGCTTGCATCCCAATTTGTTTATTCTCACTGGCACCTTAATCGGCCAGTTTTGACATGAAGTGCTATGAAAAGATAAAAGGCCAAATGCGCAAACCCGATAGGACGAATTGGTGCACCTTGATGAAGCTTCCTAGATATCACTCGAATCAAGAACACATCTTAGTGCACATGTTAGTGCAGATATCTGAGAAAAATCCAAAATGTTAATCAAATACCTATTGCATGAATAAATATAATTCGCCTAGTATGTTGCAGCATTGACGTTAGTGTAAAAAAGTAAAGTATTAGTTAAAGTACACCAATCTTACAGTTTGCCATTCCCTTAACCCTTACCAAGCAGGAAAAACGAACTTAGTCCATGGCTCTATATATAGTTCTGACCATTAAATTTTTTGACTCTTTCCTTTATCCTGAAGCTACAAAATAAACCCTTATCTTTAAGTTATTACAAAATGTCATTTATTAGGATTGTATAACAAATCTGCATGTTTAGATTGCGGGTCCTCTTTTTGTGTACGTTTACGTGACCAAACGGGTAATTTTTACCAGATGAATTAAATTAAATCCCTTAATGTAAGTAGTTGTGCGATTCAACCATACAATTTGCAGTAGTCCGCGGGAGCTGGACATAAATATTCGACGGTAAAACTCCTTCGACAGATTTGAGGCGTATTTTCTTTGTCCCATGTAATTTACTTTGACTTAAGTTAGATGACGTTGTATTACCTGATGGTACCAAGTAAGGAGTACACAGTTTGTATCTTTAGAACAGAAGCAATTTAGAAAAAATGTAATTAAAAAACGTATTGTATGGATAAAGTATAGCCTACATTGTTTTATTTTCTCAAGTGCATCCTCACATCAACTTTTCCAAAGATCACTAATTTTTGTCGGTGCATATATCTCTGGGCTTAATGGTGAAGCGTGAAGTTATATGTTTGGCGCAATTTCTTTTTTTTCACATTCGCATCTGTATCTCTCACAAAATAACCAAGTGGTTAGAAAAAACGCTCAAGCTCCTTAAGTGGAAGCTACAAAGAGGAAGCTTTCGAAATTAGCCTTTCGTAGATCATTCCTGTGGCTTTTAAGTCGTACAATACATTCTTTTTCGTACATTTCATGCCATTTTGCTAATTAATCGTCATCCTCAACCAGATAACAACTTGTAATAAGGTTTTCTATTAGTGACACTTTATTATTCAGAGTTTTCCAAGTAAACCTAGAGTTCCGTTTTTTAGGAATTAATCATTTTATATTTCGTCTACTTGCATGCAAGGAAATTATAAAAAATACGGTTTAAGAGTGCATCTGACGGTGTCCCTGAAGATACGTTTGACTTGGAAATGCAGAAGCACTAAGATAAGAATATTACACACACACACATATCGCATACTTGCGATCAATATATTTTTATGATAGACTGCACAACAAATCGATAACAGAACAAAACTCTCCTTTTAGACATCCGAACACTCTGCACATAATAACTGCCTTTTGCTTTTCGGCTTATTATGAAGTGCCGCCAACAGCCGCATCCTGGTTAGAAGTAGAAACGTTTTTACTATGTGGACAGAAAAAATGCGATAGGAATGTCCATTTCTGCTTCGATAGCCATCATCAGCCAGTCATAAGAAATCCCAGTGGTTGGCCCATACTCTCGATGACCGAATACAACTACAACTATCTATATAGACGTCTCCTACAATGTGCGCTGTATAACACATTGTCTCATTTCCTAGCGGACTGAGAAGTAACGATACAACAAATCTTTAAGCCGGCAATGGGTACGGATAGAGTATCAGGCAAAGATATATGGCCATTTAGTCCTCAGACAAAAAGAAGGAGCTTTCATATTCTGCATGTTCTATGTGGCAAATAAGGAAACTGTGATTTTGATTTGCGAATGTGATTTACAGGAAATATTCTAAGCATTATACGATGGATCACTGAGTCACGAATTAG
The DNA here is from genome assembly GCA_017591395.1 of Schistocephalus solidus. Lineage (NCBI taxonomy): Eukaryota > Metazoa > Platyhelminthes > Cestoda > Diphyllobothriidea > Diphyllobothriidae > Schistocephalus > Schistocephalus solidus. The sequence goes on from WEDG01001554.1 coordinate 21,194, forward strand.
ATCAACTTATACTAAATTAATAGATGTTTCTCTTACAACGTCCTCACCAGCAACAAAATGTAGCCATCATAGTAAAGGACAGAAGGAGAAATAACAGTCATCAAAAAGGATGATTTTTGGTTAAAATTTTGAATTCTCACACAAAATCATCACCAAATATATGCACAATTGGTATCTCATAGGTTCGCATTCATTTTTACTTTTATTGTGAAGGAATTTTCAGACAGGATTAATGCGTTTCTCCCAGAAGGCTGAAAAGATGAATCAGAGAATCCCCATGGAAACGGCTAAATCCACTTATTTCTGAAGTTAAATCTGTACAATTACTCTATATTCGACGAAAAAATCAAAGAGCAGATTAAGGAAGCACCAATGGTTCGCCAATTTCAAGCCGCAAATCTGACACGATCTTGTAGGTTTTGCTTTGCCGGTTTGTCGATAACACAGACAAAAACCCTTCGCTTGGTTAGTGGATGATATCTGTGTCGTTATTTAATTTTATGAGGTAGAGATATTTAGAAACGTCATACAGTCGTCTTACCTAAACATGCAGTTTACGAAACGAAACCACCAGCTCACCTTTTTGTTGTCCTAGCTTGCCACAAACCTTTTTGCGACCTAAAAATAAAACTTTCCATAAAAGTTACAAACAGGACGCAAGTGCTCATCTTCAACAGCAACCAGTCAATCAGTCACAAACGCCCTTGCGTAAGGGGACAAAGATGACTGAATATTCCCACTGTTGGACCCAGTGATGGTTGACAGGACATTTTGACATTAGACAGTACGGAAACTGGCATATCAGCTGCAAGTGTGACCGCAATTATATCCTGATGCGAGAATGTTCATGATGCATAATATGCGTTAATGAGATAGAAAAAATCCTAGTCAGCAGTAATCAACATCCGTGATGGATATATTTGGACATTTTGCGTTTAAGCGTAGCACACACGTAATCAGGAGCAGTTTGTGGACGAACGCAAAACAGTTTGATGAAAATTCATTGTTGAACACTCACAAATAGTAAACGAGGCTTACTTGTCACGTCCTGACTTGCGGCTCATTCTCGATAAACACCAGCAGCCGCATTGAAGCATCTTGTTGTAGAGGCCGATTTATAATACGGGTAAAGATAAAGGAGAATGAAATGGCTATTACTGGCTCATTAGCCGTATTCAACCAGTCATGAAAAACCACGTATTTGCCCCACTCAATCGATTACTGAACACAAATATCATTTCAGACGTCCGCACAGTCTTTGTGATGAAGTATTTTGTTTATTTTGAAACGGAAAAGGAAGATGTTAAAAAATAAATTTTGACTTTACAGTCTGTTTAACTCGAAATTTGGGCATTGGAAGAGCCCACTGGAATTTTTTTTTCGTAGGAATGATTAACTGCACAGAAAGGTGAGTCTTAAAATATTCTTACTTAAGGACAATTCACTGTTAGCAAGTATCACACTTTCTGCAGTTACTTTGAACTTGCTTTGATTAAATGGCACTTTTACCAAAACAGGAGATATGCCTGGACCATAAGTCAGAAAATGTTCCTTTTCTATTCAACATTTGATCAAAAACGGGTATGTGGTTTGAAGAAAAACTTATAGGGGTTCTACGGAGGTTCCAATGAATCAGGGATGATAAAATATAATGCCTCGTTAGTTTTTGGTTCTCCTATAATGTCCTAACAATCACAAAAATTGTAGCCATCATAAAAAAGGAAAGAAGGAATAACTTAAGTAGCTGCAAAAAGGATATTTTTGCCCTTAATTTAAGTCGCCAACATTTGACATGCATTCTTAAGAGGTGCTCCATGTTCAACGGTAAAGTTTTACGAGCAGGTGTAGGGCCTTCTCACTGATCCTTTAATTTCCAGACACAAATCCAAGGCGGTCTTCAAATGTTGGCATCGCTGTTAACCTCACACCCAAGACCCATAACCTCAGCTAAATATGTGGATAGTGACTTTTTCGTAGATGAAGAGATTAATTGCAGACATGAAAACAATTTCTCAATTCCGTCTTTTCTGAAATTCAATTCACGATGAAAAAAACCACTAGCATACCATGTTGGTTGTCCTTGTTTGCAGCAAATATTAGATTGGCCTTGAAAAATTGTTAATGCTAGCTTTAAATTCGATGCAAGTGCTGATCTTCAGCAGCAAACACACGAGCAGTTAAAATTGCCGTCACTTAACAACGCTATACCATTGCGATCAGCTGCAGTGCAGTGAACCGAAAGACTAGGTTTCAACGTAAAATATCTTCCACGGTTCCTGCGAGCGAATGTCTATTTGGACATTCTTGTCAACCAGTGTATACGTAAATGGCACTAAAGACCGAAATCAACCAATCTTAACATTTCGGTTCTCGCTTACTTCCATTCTAAATGGAGGGGTTAAGGATAAATTGCCAGCCCAGACAACCTCTGTATGCATCCGTTCATTTAAATGAACCTTTGGGGCGGAATATAATGTTTGCACGAGCCGGCCTTTTTCCAATTGGACAAGACAACACCGATAGGCATTGTGTTTAAGAGCTCTATTCTTGTGCACATGGTAGACATGAATCATAGTTAAGATTTTAAAGAAATCTCAGGGAATTTTCAAGGTCATCTTAAGCTATTGGAAATTATTTTAAAAACGTCCGTGGGCTACAGCAAAAGCGGTTGCTATCGGGCTACGTAAACAAATCCTGTGTTTCACAATAAGCGCAGCTGAAAACCATCAATAAGACCATTTGCATCTTATTAAATGTCCCATCGGCTGCTATCCCTCTTATGATGATCTCATGATTACAATAGAATCATCTGCTAAAAGAATAAACGAGATTAGTTCCTGCAATCATTTATGAGAAACCAAGAGCTATTTATTAGCTTGACGTTTTGGATTCTCCTTATGACCCATCATCAGCGTCAGTCGTCAAAGTGGATTTAGTGGCCACAATTGACGCAGTATTTTTATGCCGTTTTTGTTATTGAAAGTATGTTAATTGTTAGACCCCTCGGGACGCAGTAGTATTTTGTCTAGATGGCCTAGATGGCTCAGAATATTTTGAACGCAATGCAATTACTCAAACGGATGGCATATTACCCGTTAAAGACTGTCAATCATGCAAAGTCATGGAACGTAGAAGTGTGCACAAAATCTAACATTTTTGTGTGCTGTAGCACACCCGCTTTAAGATCATCACCAATACGGCTGCTGGGTCGAGTAAAATAAACAAAATTCGTTCAGTTAATGCATAACACAGTCCACATCCATTGGAAACGTTTATTAGCATTCTGTGACTTTTTCCTTATTGCATAAAGAACTGTAGGAAAAGATCAACCTTGTAAACTAAAAGCCCTAAGATGAAAAGCAACGGCAGATTAGTCCCAAAATAAGTCAAGAATTCAAAAACAGTTTTAAAAACAAAAATTTCTTAATGTTGAGCATAAATATTATAGAAGACATTAGTGGCTAGTGACATATAACAAGAAAGAATAGTATTTCTAACATTTTGTGTCAACTTTATTTACCTCAGAATGAAAAAGTAAATAAATACAACAAAGGCATACTACATAAGCAGTTATTGTTTATCGAGAACGCGTTTACCACGCTACTGAAAAGACGTACTCTCTAAAGCCAGCGTACTGACGTGTCTTAAATATTATGGTATAATGCTGCTGTATAAACATGATGACAAGTTCACCTTAGTTATCTTTTCTAATCCAAAACCAATTTCAGAAATCTGGGCAGCATTCACTGAGATCTTAAATAAAATAAAACAAGCTATAAGCAGTTAGTAAAGCTATTTCTGATCGTTACTTGCATCTAGGTCAGTATTAGATAGGGTGAAGGACGGATTCGGCCTTAAATGAAACCATCCTCACTCAAATTTTTCGCAATTTTAATGATTAAAAATGCAGACTCTAGGGTTCAGCTTTGTGTTAAAAGCCCGTATGGTGTGAGCTTACCCAACGTAGCGTGTAACCGCTTCCTTTCACTTGTTTGTCCTTGCATAAAAGCTGACTAGGGGACTGCTTTCCTAATGATTCTAAAAGTATAAAGCATCCATCTCACCGCTTACTTCGACGAGAGCATCAAATAGCCTATTATTGCCTTCGCTGTTTAAAATACGTTTGGTGTAGAATAATACTTGAACCCTTGATGCTTCGAAGGCGTGTTTGACAGCTTGATCAAAGCTTCTTCTTAGGAACGAATTCGCTGCATCACCTTGAAGAGCGAATTCTAGGAAATGACTTTTATGTTTGAAAGTTAGATTTTAAAGACCTTTAGGTCACCTTACAATATTATTTTTAATAAATGTTGCGCGAAAGCCGCTCTCTTGAAGCAGGTATAAAAGAGGCATCTCAGTTGTCTTACATATTCTCGAAGTAAAATATCGTGAAGAAATTTGACAGTGACTAAGCCAATGATGTCTTATTATCTTTCATTGACAGTCAGCTGCAGTCCCCACCAAGTACAGGCGTGGTGGTTGACAGTTCACAACATCGGAGTTTCTGTACATAAAAAGTTAAAACAATTGGTTGGTTGCCCCTTGCGTATTCTGGTTGGAGACAAGAAATTTTGACATTAGACAGTACGGAAGCTGACACATCAGCTGCAAGTATGACCGCAATTATATCCTGATGCCAGAATGTCCATCATGCATAATATGCAATTATGCGATCGAGAACATCCTAGTCAGCATTTAGCAACATCGGTGATTGATATATTTGGACATTTCGCGTTCAGGAGAAGCACAAGCGTAATCAAGATAAGTTCTTGGAAGATCGTACGCAGTTTGATGGCCATTGTTTGGTTAACGCTCACAAATAGTTAACGGGACTTTATTGTCACGTCCAGACTTGCGACTCATTTTTGAAACCCACCAGCAGCCCCATTGCAGCTGCTAGTTGTAGAGGCAGATGTATTATACCGATAAGGATAAAGGAGACTGGAATGGCTATTTCTAACAAATAACTATGATTTTGCGATCAAATGTCTATTTTCTGTCCCTTCCGTTTTAAGTTTACTTATTTATTTATCGTCAACTGCAGACCGAAATGGACTTGGCAGGCGTTGCGTACACCATGACATCAGTAAGTGGCGGTGTGTCATCGCATCTCGTATATATGGGTATTTAAGTTCCTAACTATCGATGTGGTATAACAAATTACATTCATGAAAGTTTTTTACAGCGTTTTGTGGTACAAAACTTCATAAATGTGCAAAACATGATTTTTTTAAACTAAATATGTCCTCATTTTTCGAAAAGAATGTGATCTCTCAAACTTGCATTTAACTGATAATCGTGAAAACTAAACAAAATGTTCCGTTCTCCGAAGGGATATATTCCAAATATGCTTAGCTTATATAAACATGCATTCATAGTACTGCGCATAAAAGCAACATGTTTTGATCTGTAGCTTTCAATGGCATATTAAACTCCTGGATTGCAAGAAACGTTGAATTTGCACCAGTTAGCCCAGTATTCCCATTAATAACCTGATTTTAATAGAACTCTTTATTATTTTACACATTTTTACGCATCAAGTTAATTAAACCTCGAGAAAAAACACCTTAAAATGCCTGCCCTGCTATAACCTCAAATTCTGATATAAACATTTTACGGCTGTTATCCCTCTGACAATGACCAGAAGACGGACTGAATATCCGTTTCTTTTCCCCTCTCTCCCCAAGCTAACATCCGTACAATTTTTTTTCTCACCCGTATATGTGATAAAGTGACATAACGATTTAAATTTAAAGGGCTGACGAGAATTTCAAAAAAGCTTGCGTATGTGCTTTTAATTGTATGTAGAATTTTTAGATGTGCATTTTCCAAACTGTTCAAAATTCCTTGGCTTCCCATTCGTTAATGATAGTTGAGTCCTAAATTTCAAATGTACATTAAAAATGAAATTCTCTAAACAGATATTGTTAAAGTTAAATTACGTTGATATATTTTAAAGTGTATTTTTGGCAATTTCTTTCTTCCTTGATGCTCATTTTTGAGATGGAAATACACAGAACAACCTTTATAAAACGTGCCACCGATAGCTTTTTACGTCTAATTCACAGTTTGCAGAATGTGCATAAAAGACACAAAATCACACTTCAATCTCACAGGCTCAAATGGCCATAAACAATGTATCCTTTGTTAAGTTGCCACCCATCTTTTGCGGCCCACTACAAACAAGTTTTTAAACGTTACAGCTCCATTTCTTAAAAGATATCTCTCAACCAATGACCTTGATAGCAATTTTGCAGGATGACTACCATTGGATTATGTTTTCGGATGAATACACTTATAAGGGTTTGCACTTAGTTTAAAATGCTAACAACGCATTCTCGTCAGAAAAAGTGCCACTTAAAAATTTGGTTATTTTAGAGCTCAACGTAAAATATTCAGAAGATCGTACCAGCTGCCTTGTTTTATTCTTACATCATCAAAGAAAGGGTCAATGTCGTTTCTAATCTGGCTGATTTTATGTTTGCTTTGCGTCTGCTGAAACGGGTTTGTTTACCAGTCTTCATTTATTTAACCTACCATCGTAGAGTTTAATGTGTATAGTGTGAATGTGAGGAAGGCAACGGACTTCGAATTTGTCGCTGTCGTTTCTGCTTTGAGTGCAGTATGTCAAACACAAATATGTGCTCTGATTTATATTACTTTTAACATTTTCAAATGTCTACATTTCTTTTTTACTAGGTTCCACATAACACAATGTGGGCTAGCGGCACGTCGGATAATCCGTGTGAAGCTCCCTGGCCATGTATTCAATTTTATCCACGTAAGTTTTTTGGCACGAATTGATTATTCATATTTATGCTACAATAAGTCTTTTTATTGAATTAATTAACGTAAACTAGCGACGTTTTTCTTGTTTAATTATAGATTTAAGTTAAAATACCAATTTATTGCAAATGCATTTTACTACAATATAATAAATTGTTTTGTATCTACGTAGAGAAATATTTGAAAAACCCCGTTTTCTACTAATTAAAATATATTTATTTTTTGGTCTGTGTTTTATCCATCTGGCACAAAAATAGTTTTTTCATTTTTGATCCTTGCAATAAGCTGCTATGTTGGAATCTAAGGCGCTCTTTTACCTTAACAGCAAAACGCAGTGTTCAAATATCTGGAAATTTAAAAAACGGATACGCAGCCATCACTTTCATTCCTGAAAACCCAGACTTGGCTACAATTGCAATTGTTATGGTGGAAGGAAACGTATGGGTACCCGGTAATCAATATTTGGAAAATAACCTGCGTATTAAAATCCATTCTGTCGTGCAGAAAAAGGTTATTTTTATAATGGTTTTATATATTTACAGATCTACCAAATGTACAATGTATTAAAATCAATTGATCTGAGCCGAGATGTCAGTCGGATAAGCGGATTTTATTCTAATGAAGACATAAAGGTAACCCGAGAATAATTGTTATGCTAAATGTTTTTATTTAATTTATTTTCTGAACAAGTCCTTAAGCATTTCAAGTCTTTATCTTTCTATTTTTATTCTAGGTGTTTTAATGGTTATACGTATTTGCATGTTGCCAGAGTACACAAAATGTCGATTTTTAGGATATTATCTTAGATGGAGAAAATAAACCCTATTTCTGATATGACAACATGGATTTGTTTTGAAGTTACTGAGACCTTATGGTAAGTCAAAAATTAAGTATTAAATATCTGATCGATTAAAACTGACGAACAGTAATATTTAAGCTTCTCTTCTAATTTTTAGAGCCAAAACCGCAGCTACCAACGCAAGCTCATGCGAGTTACTGGAAAAATGTATAACAGCGTTTTAGACTTTCACATTGGCAGTTGGTCCTGGAATTGATGAAACATACAAGTTCCTACCAAGCGAAGACGCAACAATGCCGAAAACTGTTGTGGAGGTTTTGACGTGGCCGAAAGATATCCAAACGTTTCGGCACAAATAGAAAAACGCCTGATGAACGCTTCAGAAGAGTTTCTTTAAAAAATGATTGATTTT
>WEDG01001555.1:0-349042 GCA_017591395.1 Schistocephalus solidus
GTATATATATATTTATATATATATATATTCCGAATGTTCGAGAATATGCGAGGCCCAGGTAATTGTATAGAAGAAAACGGGAAGGCGTTCTCTGAGACCAGAATTTTATTCATCCGACGTTTCGAACTCTCACGCGAGCCCATCGTCAAAGGAATAAAAAGAATGTACAGCTCACTGCTTATTTAACTCACCTCTGCCGAGTATGACCTTCATCAGCGCCATTGATTTGTTCGCGCAGGGCCTGATATGCAGCTGGCAGATCGATATGTCTATTGATCGATTCCCCGATCGAGTGCCACGATTCCTGCAGCAGGCGTGAAATTCAGTCGTTTGACTGGCCCAATATTCTCACGCTGCCAAAGTCAAAGTCGTGCTCTGGCGAGGATGCGTGAGCGGCTAACAAGGAGAGTTTATCCTTCCTTCTCACAGCGAGCTCGTGCTCGTGCATTCTCATGCAAACCCGTTTGCCGGTTTCGCCAACATAATTTGCTCGACCACAACGGCAGTCTATCCGGTAAATGACGCCGGATTTTATATATATATATATAGGCCCGTCGGAAAAATCGATTGTACTCGTGAATTTTCAATTTGGTGACACCAACCCGTCATCAGAGGACGCGTAGCCCACGGAGTGATAGTGGCAACGTGAGAGAAATTTGCGCCGCTTCCATCTTGCTGCGACCGGGGGTAGGCGTAGTGGCCGATAGTGCTAAGCGCACTTGTCATGCGTCCTGGTTGCATTAAATGTACATGGCCATCGACTTCCACGTGCGTGAGAATGTCCTTAATGTCACGTTGAGATGGAGCCATTGGAACCTGACTCTTGTTCCTCCACTTGCTCCAACATGATCACTGGGACAAAAAATTAGCCTGGCAGTTGGCAACCTTCCAGGCGTGTTGTGATCGACTCAAACGTGGCCGATTTATCAAAGTGAGGAATGAGCTAATTTATCGCGGAGATTGATTCCCAATCCAATTCCTATACAATGCACCAGTGGAATGCCAGTTTATCTCAACCGACTGATGATTGGATGCTCGTCTAGTGTATGGTTCGAATCGCAGGATTGGTAGATCGAACACAGCACCAAAACCGCCCGGTGAGCTGAGGCTTTAGATCAGCGTAGCTTTTAAGACTCAGTTGAGGCTCAAGAACAGAATGTCAGCCGAACCAAAAGCATACCTTCTTTGGTACTCGCATTGTTGAGTTGCCGTCCACAATCAGCCTGGCGCACAACATTTTGTGGATCTTAGACTGTCAGCACACAAGAGGTGGAGTGATATTAGGTCTTGAGTATGCCAATGAGTTTTTCTGGCACACCATCTGCTTCCGTTATTCGCCAGAGGAAATAAGACAGTGTGAGAACTACCGCGGCATAATCCTCCTCGACGTTGCTGCGAAGGTCTTCACTATTGTCCCTCTCCGACGGTTTGAGTCTGTAAATGACTAGAACGAGGCCTTACCAAGTCGAATTCCGACCTGGGCGTGGATGTGTGGACCAGATATTCACGCTGAGGCGCATTCTAGAACTCCGCCATGGCTACCAGCAGCAGACGGCCGTCTGCTTTATTGACTTCGCGACTGCGTTTGATTCCGTCCAGGATGCTGCATTTTGAACGAGCTCCTTTCCGTCGCTTGTATAAGTCTCACTCTAAAAAATGCCTTGTCAAGTGTTATGAATTTCTTCGCATTCATATTAGATGCCGTTATAAATTCCAGTATAGTTTACAGAAAACCTGCAAAAAATATTATTTTTGTGCTCAGTTGATAGTAAATTACGTCTTCTTCAAACTTTGGCTTTTCAAACTTTTTTTGACCTCCCGGATAATTTTTAATCCCACCTATTGCTACACTTGCATTCAAAATTTCCAAACTATATGTTGTGTACTTTTCGTCTAACCACAATCGCACACTTCTCTAAGCTCTGCAAAACACGTCACACAGTGCTCATAAAATTTTGTAGCGGATGTGGGCCCGCATCTGATACTGTCCCTTATGATGGGTTTGAATTGGAATCCGAGACGTCAAGCGAATAAAGCTCTCATCCCAGCGATCTCATCTACGTCTTCTCGTGTTGTCTTTTTAAGCAGCATTTATAAATGGACAGGTACTATGTATTATGAATTAGACATTTCACGGTCTTAAAAGATTTAAGAATTAGAAACTTGAAACTGAAAGGTATCCTTTCATTGTGTCTTGGGGCAATCACATAGGGGCTAGTATTCTCGATTAAAACCGACACGGCAGTGAGCCCGTGGCTTCATGGTTGGAGCGTTGGCTCTTGGCTACCAGGCCGTGCTTTCGAATTTCAGGGGTTGCACAAACCGGGGGTTGACTATGGCCAGCTGATGATGGCCAATAGGCCAGAAATGGCAATTCCAGTTGCATTTGCCTTTCTCGGCAATCTCATTCTGTACGTAGTTATAGTCGCTATCCGATTTCTCGCAGGGCTTCTAGATCGAGCCCCAAAAGCAAAACGTGACGAGTGAGCCCCGTAACCCATCGGTGAGCGCCCATCCATCATCATTGCCAAGTTTTGCCTTCTCTTCGTCCATCGCAATCTTGGGCGTGGATTGTGAGGACAACCCAGATGAAGTCCACTGCAGCGGGTGCCAAACGGGTGACATGTCATGAGGTAAGCGGCGTGTTATGAGAAGCTGGATGGAACGAGTCGGGCATGATAGTAGAGGAACAGCATGCCAGCTTTATTGGTAAAACCATCGGCAAGGATCACATATTCAAGTCCACTGAGAAAATATAGCACAGGCACTCCCGTGAAACAGGAAGGGTGATAATAGTAATTTTATCAGTAGGGCAGGTGAGCGAGGCAATTAGTGGTGTCTGCAGAGGTCGTCAATCTGCTTTCATTCGTAGCATAAGTTTGTTTCATTACTCCAATGTGGTGCCAAAACAGACGCGTTATACGAAATAAGCAAATTAGGCGCGTGTTAACGGGCGAAAAACAGGAAATCCTAGGTCATTGGGTAAAGAGGGTCAGGCGTTCGACGCGAAGACCACAGATCACATTTCAAGACTGACGTTATCCAAAAAGCGCAAGATGTTATCCGGACCGGAGGGTGACACTTCGAGAGTTAGGAGGGCGTGACGCGGGCAGGGAGGCGAACCCATCTAGTCCGAGATCACCACTAGGTTGGCGCGAAGTTATCGGCAGTTAAAATTGACAACTACGCGTACACGTGGGAAAATTGTCTGGCGTATCGCAGCAGAGAAAGAAAAATGACTGTTTGTTTTCGAAAAGTAGCCTCTGTTTTCTCCATTACTAAACCAAATCTGGAACTCCTAGAGATGTGAACATCCACAAAGCTGCCTCAATTATGAGGTCAGTTCCCATTCTCCGCACAGCCTCTCTCTTATAAACAACGAACCCAGTTCAGTAAGCAGACAACGCAGACCTACGTAGTACATTTATTTTTATTTCTTTTCTTACCGCACCAGCTCACCGCCATATTCACTGATGAGACGGCCGTGGAGCATATCCAACGTCAACATCCGCGCCTAAACCGCTTGAACGAGGACGCTGATTTAGAACGAGCTGTTCCGCTTCGAAAATTAACCAAATTCGAAGTCCTTCGGGCCGTTTGTGGCGTAGGTGAGTGCGTTTTCCTCACGATATACTCCTCTCTCTCTCTTTTTCCGGTACGAACGAGCAACATTTAGACAGCTGAATGAACTCCCATTTAGAAGGTTCATTTTGCGGCCTCCTCTGAGGACCGGTTCCTGACCAGTGAACGGAAGCATTCTCTGCCCTGGTTCGCGTCCCTTTCCGTCACACGAGTTTAAGTTCCGAAGATGGTGTCAGATGCAGGCGAAAGGAGCAAGCAGGCTATATTTGCCACGTCCTACCGTCGTTATGCCGCGTAAGCGCTCCCAGGGTAGGCAATACGTAAACATTGAATGTAAACTTTCTACTTACGTAATACGAGTAGGCTCAATTTAACTCGTTTATTTCGCTCGCTCTTGGTCACACCAGGGTTACCATTAGGGTTAGGGGTTGCGATTTGGGCTACAGTTAATGCTTATAGTAAGGAATAAAAGTTAACGTTTAGGGCAAGGACATAGGTTTAGGCCTTAGGCTATAAAAGTTTTTCATTTCAGTTATGTCTTCGGGTGCGCCCTGCACGAGAGTTGGATTTAACGATGCCTTCTAAACACTTTCTCCTTCAATGTGATTAGTCATTACGGGTGGGATCAGTTCGCCTAGATCCGCTCCTTCAAATTGCGTACTCGCGTTTTTAAGCTTAATTGGGGTAGTCAAGCCAAGAAATTGCGTAAATGTTATTTTTTTCATCATTCTATTCCCGAAACAGCTGTATATTAGTTTCATTTGCCCCACCCATAAGACTCCTTATTCCATTATTACTACTCCTTAGCTTCCCCTTTTCGCAATAGGACTGTATATCGTCACTATGTGAATTTTATGAACCGTCATCAAGGCACGCCTGAAATTAGTATTCCTGCATGGTCCCTTACTACATATTCATAAGAATTTTCAGATAACCCTGTCTGAAGGTCGTTCTATTTTCTACTGAACGTAGACGCGGACACCCAGCTATCTCGAATGCCCAGCCCCGTCCCAATATTCTCATAGCCAATCTATTTTGTTACTGTGCGACTGTGCAGTTGAGCTTGCGGGGCGGGACTTATGAGCGCAAGATTAATGCGTCAGAAAGTAACATTGTCCCTTATTTTAATAGTTGTGACCTATTTCCGCCGTTTGGTGCAATCCAATACCACATGACCAGAAGAACAAATATAGGAAGGTCTCTGGGTGAAAATAACTTATATGACCCCCTAAACAGATATGAGAGCAGGAACCAACCGCATACGGCTGTATTGGCGCCAACTTCCAGGAAAATCGTCATCAGGGTTAGGGTTAGCTTTGAGGCTAACGCTTAACGTTAGAAGTCCAACGCCCTAATCATTGATCTACGGGCTCGTTGTTCTGTTGCTGTTTATCGTAAATATACTACGGATATCATATCGGTCCTCACCGATCGGATACGGGACTCACTTGTAGCTCAATGGTGATGATAAAATACAACCCCGAACTGGCCATTTCCTTGTCTTTCCGCCTATAATACCTCCGGTTCGACTATTGATCGCCGACAAATCGCTTTTGTTCAGTCAACAAGATCATCCACCAGAGATCCAAGAAGCTGGCTGATGTGCTCAACGGCGAAATGCTGAATTAGTTATCGCTCAATGCTAAGTGAAATCGGATTCGAATCCTATGTCATCCCCATTCAGCGTACGATATGGCCACCTGATTACGACTTATGATTCAGCCTCCCCTCGTTTTGCCAATACACTAATCTCAGCATATATGCAAGCGTAGATCGGCGCTCACCGATCGGCTATAGTACTCAATCGTCCCCTTGTGTCTTGGGGCTCACTCTGGAGCCCCGCAAGCAGCCGCACAACAGCTAGGGGTATAGACAAACTGATAGTACCGACAAAGGCAATGGAGATTTGAATAGACGTTTCGGGCTTATTAGCCGACATCAGCCAGCAATATCCAACCTAGGTGTTGTGGCACCCGAGGCTCTACGCACCCCATACGCAGTGGGTTAGAGTGAGTGCTTTTAACCAACACGCCGCGAGTTCCAGCTTCAGGTGCTGGGTATGCCTGGCTGATGACGGCTAATAAGCCAGAAATGGACGTTCCAATCACCCTTGTCTTTGCCGGCAGCATTCATCAGTCTATTAACTGCTGTGTAGTTGCTGTTAGGGCTCGAGTGAGAACCAAGGCACAACGAGACGAATGAGTCCCATAACTGATGGGTGGTCGCTAATCTACCATTGTGAGTATTAGTGTTAACTGTGGGGTGATGTTAGGATTAGGATTATGGCTACGGCTTACGTTAATGTTAGGGCTGGCTTTAGGTTTAGGGCAAGGGAATATGTACCCTTCATGGAATTATGCGCAGGGCCGCCTTAGACCGGGCGTTCCTATTCCCGTGTCCTGTAGGGGTTGCCCCTTAAATGGGCCACGTGGTAGATGCGCTGGACCATCAGGGGGGTCAGATCATATTAGTAATCCTTATAACTCTGTTTTCCTTGGCCCGTCACTGCTTTCCTGTCCTGTGTGCCGTGCTGGAGGATTGGTAGGTGAAGCTACCGCCGCCTTAGCTGTCTGCCATCCTTCCAGTTCGCCTTTTCCCACTCTCTCTCTCTCTCTCACCACCGCGCAGGTCCGATCTACCTCTGGCCGTGGCCATGTCTGCGAGGCCGCCGGGCTGCCAAACCGTTTGCCTGGTCGCTAGACTTACTCAGTCCTCCGGCCACTTCCCCCTCTTCCTCCTCCTCCTCCTGCCGCTCCTCGGCCGCCGTGCCCCTGCTGGCCAGTGACCCCGAGTCCGTTTATGCCGATTCAAACCTAGCGGAGGAGGAGGAAGAGCCCCCCTCCGTGGCCTCGTGAAGTCCTCTCTTACGCGCCTCCGCGCCCGTAACGCGCCAGCCTCCACGGCACTGCTACATTTATCTTCACATGATGCCGAAACCTTCTGCTGGTACCCTCGCCCCCTCCCCCCTTACTTTCAGCTTACTGCCTTCTTGACTTTTATGCTTTCGTCACTTTTGGTTCCTTTGTTTTGTTTTGTTTGTTTTAGTTTGTACATATGCCAGTGTTCTAGCGCAAAAAACGGTTTTCCTGCGTATTCTGCTCCCCCATCCTTATCCTTTCACGCGGCCTTCCTGTTTACTTCATTGTTTTTTTGAATTTTTACAAGTGGCTACTCTCCTCTTGCCTAAATAGACCCTGCAAAGTCGTGCTGTGCTTCTGTGCGTCATGCGCTGCTGCGTGTATGCCCTTGTTTTCGCGATCCAGCTGCATTTTTCTTGATTCTTTTCCTGGTGGGGTGGCGGGGGGGGGTAATTAAGGCGGCTAGGGCCGGATCAGAGCCTTGTCTACTCTTCTTCTACTCCCACTCCCTGTAAGCGCATCGCCGTATACAGTCCTTTAGGTTAGAATTGAGCCTTTGAATAGAACTTTTTGTGTGTGCATATGGCTATGTTGGACCAATGGACATTGTAAACGTGCCTTACGGAACTTTTTGAAGCAGTCCGACGCCTCTGACTCGCGGTCGGGCCTAGGATTTTTGCATGTTTCCAAGATCAGCTTGCCCACCTAATCACGTGGGTATGCTGACATTATCTTCGAATATACAGTCACTAATTCCTGTCCTGCAATGTCAAGCTACATTTAAAAATGCGTTTTACGTTAGGGATAATTACCCAAGTGGAATTATAAAATTTATTACCTTAGAGCATAAGCTTAAGACAGAAAAAGATGCCGCCTTCGGCGCGAACTTCTTTTCGGCCTTCCCTCGCCCGTTAAAAAATGACAAATTAAGTTGTATGCATTTTTTTTCTATAGATTTTCGATGCCCTTAAAAATTCCAAAATCTTTTTTATAGAAAACGCAAACAAAACTGTCCTTTCTCTAACAAATCAAGTCTTAGTTATTTTTTAAACTCAAAGAAAGGGTAAGTTTAGGTTTTAAAAAAAGGTTTCTAATAGTGAAATCTTTAAAGACTATAGCACCCATTCGAAACACCCCTCATGTAGTATGACATGACAGTTCGACCGTCGATTTCGATGAGGTTCACCGTATGCTCCCACTCCAGGTGGTGCAGGGACGGTGAATTGCGCGTGAATTAGTTTTAGGTGATAGTAGCCTTGTGCTGCAGCTACCACACTCTCTCCTCCCCCACCTGAACCCGGTGTCATGAGAGAGTCAAGAAGACCGAAGACGGGAGAGGACGCAGGTGGTTGGCGTGGCCGGAGCCGCCCCTGGGCGAACCATCACACCTGGCTCGGATCCAACGAAGTGGGTGTACCATAAAGACCACATTAAGAAGGAGCCATTGCAGCCTGACTCTCAGTCCGCCAGTCAGCCACTCCACACAAAACACACATTGGGCTGACCACGCGGTCCGAGTTATCCCTTCCAAGCCACGGCTTTTAGCGCACCGTGATAGTTTTAAGCGCGTCAGATTGTTATAGTGAGAAACATGCGCTGAGCTGTCAACCTCACTCTCTCCCCCACCCCCACCATCTGACATTGTCCGAGCCGGTCAGTTGCCTGATGTGGGAGTGGGCGCATTTGCTGACGGATTGGCGTACCCGTCTTCGCGCGCCACAGCACGACCTGGCCCCCATAACGCACACGCCAGGATTCACTAACTCAGGGGATATGGAGGAGCCATCGCCGTCTGACTCCCAGTCCACTGGTCAGCCACTCGACACACACAGCACATATACTGAGCCGACGGAGTGGTCTGGTGGAAGCGTCAGATTGGCACCCTTCCCAGCCACGGTTTCTAGGAAACCGTGATATACTCTAGTAAATGGTGATTGTGAGGGTGTTGTCGATGCATTGGTGTAGGTAGTGTGCGCTGATGTAGCTTAGAATCTGGTGGTTTACCGGAGGTTGTCGTGGAAGCGCATGTGTCCTAATAGGCCCATGCGGTGTGTAAATGTGCGCGAGCAGTGAAGGCGGGCGCGTCGACTGTATGTCGGAGCCCCAGGCACTGGTTCACCAGCCTCCTTGCGATGGATTCGTAGGTGACCGACCAGGCCGATGCGTGAGTTGAAGGTGTGGGCAGGAGAAATCGGTAGAGGCTTGGAGGATGTCATTCATGGTAGTGGGGGTGGCAGGAGCGGAGGGTGTGCATGGTGTATCGGTGTTGTCGGTATTGTGGTGTATTCCGCTGTCATGGATGCGCATGTGACCGAATAGACCCATGCGATGAGTGAATGCGTGAGGGCAGTGGAGGCGACGATCTCTGCTGTGCGATGGTGCTCCAGGCACTGGCTCACTGGTCTCTGTACGATGTATTCTCAAGTGAGCGACCAGGCCGATGCGTGAGGTGAATGTGCGGTCGCATTGAGTACAGCATAGGAGAGATTTCCATCGCTGATGGTGGTGGTGGTAATGAAGGCGGTGGTGGGGGTAACAGGCGATGAGTAGATGGATGTGGTCTCTATGATGGTGGGAGTAATGGAATTGATGCCAGGAGTGAGGGTGGGGGAGTCAAAAGGAGGGTTGGCAGAATTTGACGTAGAAATTGGAATTGTTGGTGCATTGCGTCCGAAGATGTCCAACCGTCCGATTCGCGCGCGAAAGATGCGTTGACAGCGCGGGCATGTTGGCAGGGCCTGGGCATTGGCGGTCTTGGTCCGGGGCACTGGTGACTTTCGTTCCGCTCTTTTGGCCTTGGCGTCGGCGATCCGGTTGGCCTCATAGATTGCTGAACCAGTCTTCACTGATCTTCTTCATGCCGGTATATCCTGGGCGAGGTCCTCCCAGGTTGCCGAGTTGATTTGCAGTTGCTTCAGCGATTTCTTCAAAGTGTCCTTGTAGCGTCGTTTTTGACCTACCTGCCGGCGAGAACCCGTAGCGACTTCTCCGTATAAAAGTCGTTTGGGTAGTCGCTCGTCGTCCATTCTTACCAGGTGGCCGCTCCATCGCAGTTGCACTTGCCTCAGCATGGCATGGATGCTGAGGATTCCGGTCCGCTCCAGGACTTCCGTGTCCGGGATCCTGTCTTGCCATCTTAGCTTCAGTATTCTGCGGAGGCAGCTGAGATGATAGTGATTCAGCTTCCTGGCTTGGTTCGAGTAGATGGTCCAGGTTTCCGCTCCGTAAAGGAGTGTCGAAAAGACGACAGCCTTCTTCATCTTCAGTTTGGTGTTCAGCTGAATACCGTGGCGATTCCACACGGAGGCCTGCAGCCGGCCGAAGGCCTGACTAAGTTTGGAGATCCGTTGGGCAACCTCGGCATCGATTCTCGTGTTGCGCGACATCGTGCTTCCTAGATAAGCGAAGGTTTCCACGTTATTGAGTTGAGCACCGTTGACATCAATTCGGGGAGCATTGTATTCCGCGCTGGGTGGCGGCTGGTGCATGACAACTGTTTTGGCTGTACTGATTGTTAATCCAAATCGGCGCAGCCTGCAGCGAAGAGGTCCATACTCCTTTGCATGTCCTCCTCCGTCACGGTGTTAAGGGCGCAGTCGTCCGCGAAGAGCAAGTCATGGACTGTAGTCGTAGACACGCGCGTTGGAGCCTGCATACGTCGACTGTTGAGAAGGTTTCCGTCACTTCTGTAGGCGATGCGGATCCCAAGCTGTTCATCATGGTAGGCGTCCATCAGCATAGCCGTGAACATGAGACTGAAAAGGGTGGGAGCCAATACGTATCCCTGCTTAACTCCGCTGGTAACTGCGAATGCTTTAGATATCGTCCCTTTGTCAGTGACGCGCGCTGTCATCCCGTCATGAAGCTGACGCACCATGTGCGTAAACCGCTCAGGACAGCCGAATTTCTGCATGACTTTCCAAAGTCCGTCACGATTCACCGTGTCAAAGGCTTTCGTTAGATCCCTGAAGGCAGTGTAGAAGTGAGTTCACATCTCCTGACACTTCTCTTGTAGCTGAGGAGCGGCAAAGATCATATCGGTTGTCCCGCGGTGTCAGCGAAAGCCACATTGGCTTTCCGGGAGCAGGCCCTGCTCTAGTTGACCGTTCATACGATTGAGAAGGATACGGACGAAGATCTTCCCGGCGATGTTGAGCAACGAGATGCCTCTTTGATTATCACAGAGTTGCCGGTTCCCCTTCCATTTGTAGAGATGGACGATGGTCGCGTATTTTAAATCCTGAGGAACTTGTCCTTGGCGCCACATCTCCTGGAAGAGTGTAGTGAGTTCTGCCATCAGCCGGGGCCCACCGTGCTTGTAGACTTCCGGTGGGATTGCGTCGGATCCATGTGCTTTACCGCTGGAAATCTGCTGCACGGCCCGGATGGGAAGGCGGCAGATCCAGGTCATTGTTCGTATCCACTTGAGGGAGCCGATCAATGGCAGCATCGGAGATGGCTAATGAGCAATTAAGGACACTTCTGAAGTGCTCAGCCCAGCGCTTCAGAATTTGCGATTTCTCTGTCAGCAGTGTCGTGCCGTCAGAGCTGAGCAGCGGTTCAGTCCCCTTGATACACGGGCCGTAGATGGCCTTGATGGCTTTGAAAAAGTTTTTCATTTAATTGCGGTCCGCATACCCCTGGATTTCCTCAGCCTTTCGGATCATCCAGGCATCCTGCATCTCCCGCAGCCGTTGTCGTACAAGGCGTCAGCATCTGCAAAAGGCTGCTTTGGTGGCGTCAGTCCGAAGGTCCATGTAGGCTTTGTGTAGTCCATTCTTCTCCGCGAGTAAGTTTCTGATGTCGGCGTCATTGTCGTCAAACCAGTCCTGGATTTGACGGGGTGCGCGTCCGAGGACTTTGAGGGTGGTGGACTGGATGACATTTCGCAGTTGACACCATCGTGTCTCCATGGTAGCATTATCATTTGGAGCAGGCAGGTCCTCCAGTTTCTCGGTTATTTGGTTGCTGAAATCAAAACAGTGAGCAGGCAAATTTAACAAAGAGTATTTAATTTACCTGGTGGCGTCTTACCTTGGGGCCTTCGTCGGGGTTGCAGTCGGAGCCTCATCTGGGAGATGACGAGGCGGTGATCTGTCCAACCATCGGCATCGCGGATCGCCTTGGTTACCAGCACGCCCTGTCGATCTCGCCTCCAGACGAGAACATAGTCCAGCAGATGCCAGCGCCGTGACCGAGGGTGCATCCACGTGGCCTTCTCCCGCGTCGGAAGGCCGAAGAAGGTGTTGGTCAGCAGGGGACGGTGTTCCGCACACGTGCGCAGAAGAAGGAGGCCGTTATAGTTACAGCTACCGAGACCGTGGGGACCCAGCACTCCCTGCCAGGCAGCGTGGTCCGTCCCGACGCGGGCATTGAAGTCACCAAGGACAATTAACTTGTCCACTTTCGGCACAGTTGCCAGCAGGGCCTGCAAGTCCTCGTAGAATTCGTCCTTCGACGCATCAGAGCTCGTCATTGGGGGGAGCGTAGGCGCTGATGATGGTGGCGAACTGGTATCCCCGAAGAGGCAGGCGGAGGCTCATCAGGCGATCATTGATACCCTGCGGCAGACAGGGCAGACGTTCCACGATGTCGTTACGGATGGCAAAGGTATCACCAGCGTCGCGTCGCTCTCCCTTTGCCGGCCGCTCCAGAAGAAGGTGTAGCCAGCACCCAACTTCTCCAGCTGACCCTGCTCAGAGAATCGGGTCTCGCTGAGAGCAGCAATGTCCACCTTGTAGCGCGCTCCATTTTCCGAGCGACTAGCGCCGTCCTCCGTTCCGGCCGGTTGCTCCTAGGATTGTCTAAAAGTGAACGAACTTTCCAGATTGCTAGCGTGAGTTGACTCACCGGAGCAGCCTGGAGGGTATAGCGAGAGGGATGGAGACGGGGTTTTTTGTTGTTTGTTTGAGTTTTACGACCGCGTATTTTGCGTTCAGCGAGCTGCGGCCGGCTGCAGAAGATGTGATAACCAGCATTTTTTAAGGCACCTTTTCTAGCATCCTTCCTCCGCGAGGAGGCAAGCAGTGCTGTCCCTAAATAGGGCTGCTCGGACATCCCAGACGGCTGCCGAACTCCACTATGGGTCACAGTTTTGTTTTAGTGGGAGAACGACCCGAGTTAGACTGGGCCGCTTACAGAGTTGCTGTCGCCCCCACCGTAGGACTTTTTGAGAGGGGGAGGTGGGAAGTTCAGGAGTCAGACATACCGGGTGTGGAGGCACACACAACA
Source organism: Schistocephalus solidus (assembly GCA_017591395.1). Taxonomy (NCBI): domain Eukaryota; kingdom Metazoa; phylum Platyhelminthes; class Cestoda; order Diphyllobothriidea; family Diphyllobothriidae; genus Schistocephalus; species Schistocephalus solidus. Next base: position 12,672 of record WEDG01001555.1, read on the forward strand.
CCGGAGACCCTCACCTGGTTTAGCCCGCCGGTCATGATGGTTGCCCAGGGTGTGGACGCTGGGAAGAACCCAACTTCGAGGAGCCACAGGTGAGAGTTTTGTACCAGTTAGAGGCGGCCACAGGAGCATTCACCACCTGTACGAGACAAATGGAGCGACCAAATGCTATCTGTGTGGTGCTACCCCTCACTAGTACCCCTACACCCCTCATGTAGTATAAGGTATAGTCCACCTTCGCAAAATCGTATGAGCACTATATGTTATCGTCTTAGTGACATAAAGGAATGTATGTTATACCTTCCACAGGAAATCCTAAACACAAATTCCATGGCAAATTTGACTCTAACTTATTTTAAGTTTTGAAAACGTTTTTTTAAAATACCTAAACATACCCTTTTTCCTGGGTATAAATTGCGAAAAGGACATGCCTTGCTATCTAGTGAAACAGGAAAATATTTTTTTCTCTTTTCTATAACATTTGTATTTGTAACCGCATTTAAAATCTATAGAAAAAATGCACACGTTTGAAATTGTTATGATTTTATTGAGTGAGGTTTCTTCGTGAGACTGAGAAGACGTTTGTGACAAGGCGGCAATCCTTTTATATCTTAAGGTTACTCTCCATGGTACTACGTTTTACAATTTCAGTTATTTTAAAATGTGGTTTTGCATTGCATGAAATCGGTTACTGACTGCATAAGCGGCAAAACTATTCACACCCCACACGAACTGGGGAGACTGCGGTCGATAATCATTTCCAGGCGGGGATGAGGGGTCCAGGTGTCAACAGGCTGACGTATAAATAGTGTTTGCGCCGACCGGTCGTCACTGCTGAGAAGCATGGATGGCCGTCTTGGTGTCGGAAATATCGTTTGCCTTGTCTCGTAATATGGGTGGAAATCGAGAGCCTTCCAAGCCACAAGTCAGGAAGGCCCTTTTCTCGGCGGAGGCATGCGCCAGGGGTATGTGTGCATCAGCAACTAATGTCGGTCGCTAGCTCGCGTGGGCGTATTTGTCCGTCCAATTTGATTGGTTGCAAGGCTGCCGCTGATCGATCGACCAGTGAGCGGCACATTTGGTAGCTGTTGTAGACATTTCTACACTCGGTAGTCGTCGTTTCGTGACCTTTCTTGTGGGGCCGACATACCTGCACGGCAACAATACATTACTTTTTGATGGACTCGTCTTTTCGGTCTGTATGCTATGGGCGTCAGGGAACTTACGGCGAGAGGAAGTCCTGATTGGGTTTTTGTTACGAAGTAAAGTTGGGAACATTGGAGTGACAGTTCGTTGATCCGCAGGCGCCGGTGTTCTGGTGTGACCTCTCCCGCCTCATGCGACGGATGCCGTCACATCCCAATGCACGATTGGCACGGGGGCGATAGTACTTTATGCCATGCGTCTGAAATCCGGGGGAGGAGGAGGAGAGTGAAGTCGGTCCAGCGCCCATCCTTCATCACTTTAGCGAACCCTCCGTACTGTCGGACTATCGTTTCACCATGTGCTTACTGGTGTCCAAGCTTCTCAGCTGGCCGGACAACTTCGTTCGCAGACCATAGAACCCCATTCCATGGATTGCCTTACGGAAACTCTCAACCTTAATCAGCAGTGTCATTTGCAAGGGAGGGTAGGGTCTTGCCCTCAGTCCAGCGAAAGAATTTACTTATGTTCTCCGAGGAATAAACAAGGCAGGATACACGTGGAGTTCATATACCAGAAAAATACAGGCAACCTAGCAGCTGCGTCTGGCAGTGGCAAGAGATTGGTAAAACGCACGTGGCTGAGCTTTTAGCTAGTAGCTTTGTAAATAATTTCGTAATTGTAAACTAATGACTGCAGTTTGGGAATATTGTGCGGTTATACAACCGTAGCTGATGGAGTTTAACTCGAAATAACAATGCCGACAAAGACAAGGTAGAATGAGCCCGAGGCAGAGCGGGACGATTGAGTTCAGTGACCGATCAGTGAGCGTTCACCAACACAGGAGTTAAACTCAATTATTCATATCAGGTTTCTGACCGAGCCTGAAAAGGTCTGTTCCGAAGGAGTTACTGCAAGTTCGTGCATTAATTTATCCGGAAACTAAACGAAGCAGGAAGAATTTATCCAGTCTGTTGGCAAGCCGCGACTGGTGGTGCATAGGAAAACGCAGGTTATTGTTCACACGAACATTTTAGTTCGATAGTTTTATCGAAGTGCGATGGTCGACAATTCTAAGATTCTTAAATCACATATACGGGATGAAAGAGATCTTGGATAAGTATTACTGAGGCAGCTTGGCAAACCGTCCATTCCCACATGTGTCAGCCGTTGAGATTATTATTCTTCATCGCCAGCATTCGCGTTGGCTCTTTCGTCTGTAGCAGCGTCGACTGGCTCTGGGCTCACGCCACGCTAAAGCTAAGTCTGACACAGTAGTGAATTTATAGGGAGCGCCGAGCGGCATGAGTAAACGGTGGCGGACTGCAACAGTGTTTTAACATCACACCTATATATTGTTGGCGCCATCATGTAAAATTGCATGTTTGTTGCTCCACTTTTGGGAAGTTAAAATCTGTTCATTTAGAAGAACCAATATAAAAAGAACTTAACGTACATTTAAAGGCCTTCATGTAATATGTTCACCCTGAGCCTATTTTTGTGCTTTTTTCTTCATAAGAAGAAACGAGAAAGCCATCCACAAAACGCGAAGTATTAATCAGTTTAAAATAATTATTACTGGCTTTTAGAATTGTCCGGGGCTTGCTATTCGTGGAGCAGTATTTTCGAGGAGGACTTGGAACCCTAGAGTGATTATTTACTGTCATCAACTGATGGCATGGCGAATTCGGATGCTTGTGCCATAAGTCCTACCGCGCTTCTGCCATGGGAGCGACCGTGCTCACGCTTTGATCTACTCTAGGTCCTATGGCGTGGGTTCGGCTCCGTGACCGAACCGGTCGGTTGTATGATGCGGGATGGGCGCAGTGGCTGGCAGCACTGGCGAAACTCTTTTTTGCGCGTCTCCGCACGTCCTGACCCCAATAATGCACACATCAGGATCCCCGAAACCACGGGTTAAGAAGGAGCCATTGTCAATCCACGGTCAGCCAGTACACTGTCTGGCGGTGTGGTCGGGTGTAAAATGTCAGTTGGCAGCCTTTGGAGCCATGAATTTTATTAAAACGTGATGGTCTCAGGCAGAGAGGCCATGTGGAGAAGGAGTCGATGATGGTGCCTGTCTCTTAGTAAGAGATGCTGGTTGAAAACACTTTTTATGTTGTGAATAAAGAGGCTGGCGGTGTTCTACCGCTGGTTTTCGTGGAGACGCATGTGCCCTAATAGACCTATGCGGTGCGTGAATGTGCGCGGAGAGTTGAGGCTGGTGTATGTTGGTGCTCCTGGCACTGGTTCACCGGTCTCTGTACGATGGTTTCGCAAGTGACAGACCAGGCCAATGCGTGATGTATGTGCGGTGACAATGAGGACAGGATAGGTCGGGGGTGCTGAGTCTGCGATGCTTTTGCTGCTGGTACTGGTGGTCGCTCTCATGGGAGGACTGGGAGTGTTGATGGGGGTGCAAGACGTGGTTGATGTGTCACCAGCGCAGTGGATTCCGATTTCGCAAATGCGCATGTGACCGAGCAGGCCCATGCTTTGTGTGAATGTATGTGAGTGGTGAGGGCAGTGAAATCGCGCGCGGTGACTGTTGGTCGGGCCCCAGGTACTGGTTTGCTAGTCTCTGTGTGATGGATTTGCAGGTGACCGACCAAGCCGATGAGTTATGTAGTGTGTTTGCAGTGTCGGCAGGTAAGTCCAAGTCCACATCACTGGTATCGCCAGTCATGTGGTTGATTTTTTATGGTGTGTCATGATTGTTTGCATTGATGGTGGTGGTGGTGGTGGTGGTGGTGGCAGGAGTTGCCGCTGGTGGAGGATGGGGACGGGGGGTCTGGTTTTTGTTGTTTGTCAACATGCGTGGCTGGGCCGATGTAGACGGGGAGGCATCAGTTGATGTCGTCCGGTTGCTGCACTTGGTCGAACTATGTCCAATAAACTCGATTTGTGCGCGGAATGTTCGTTGGCATGTTGGGGCCGTTGAGTGTTGGCGTTTCGAGGCGGGGGCAGTTGGAATTTACGAGTTTCGCGTTTGGCTTTGGTGACGGTTATGCGGTTTGATTTGTAGATCACTTTTCCTGTCTTCACTGGCCTTTTCCAGGCTGGCCAGATCCGGGCTAGGTCCTCCCAGTTTGCCGCCTTGATCTGCAGTTGCTTCAAGGATCTCTTCAGAGTGGCCCTATAGCGTCGCGCTTAGCCTTTTTGTCGACGAGAACACGTGGTGACATCTCCATAGAAGGGTCGTTTGGGTAATCGTTCGTCGTCGATCCTCACGAGGTGGCCGCCCCCGAGCGCAGTTGCAGTTGTCTCAGCAGCGTGTAGATGCTGAGAAGGCCTGTTCACTCGAGCACTTCCGTGCTCGGGAGCCGGTCCTGCCATCTCAACTTTAGTATCTGCCGTTGACAGCTGAAATGGAATTGGTTGAGCCCCCGTGCTTGCTTCTTGTACACCGTTCAGGTTTCCGTTCCATACAGTAGCGTCGGCAAGGTGACAGCTTTGTAAATCTTAAGCTTGATGCTGAGGTGAATATCCCGTCGATTAAAGACAATGTTCTGCAGGCGTCCGAAGCTTTAGCTGACTCTAGAGATCCGGTGGGTGACCTCATAATCGAATTTTGTGCTGCTGGAGAGGATGCTGCCCAGGTAGATGAAAATGTCCACAGCTTGCAGTTAGGTGCCATTGAAATTGGTGCGAGGTGCATTGTATGTGGTATTGGGCGGTGTTAGATGCATGAACACCGTTTTCTTCGTGTTTATGGTCAGTCCAACGTTGTCACAGACGGCTGCGAAGAGGTCCACGCTCCCTTGCATGCATCCTTCTGTCGGTGGGTTTAGAGTTCAATCGTCGACAAAGAGAAGTTAGTGGACGATAGTTGTGGATGCACGCGACTGGAAGTGCATCCGCCGTTCATCCCGTAGGCGATTCGGATCCCGGGGTGTTTGTCACGGTAGGTGTCCATTGACATGGCGGAGAACATGAGACTGAAGAGAGTAGATGCGACGATGCAGCCTTCTTCAATCTGTTTTTCAGCACGAATGCCTCTGAGATGGCTCTGTTGTCCGTGACCCGCGCTATCAGACCATCGTTGAGCTGACCCACTATGAGTGAATCGCTGTCTACAGTCGAATTTCTGCATGCTTTTTTACAGTCCTTCGCGATTCACCGTGTCAAGGGTCTTCTTCAGATCCACGGAGGCTGATTAAAAGTGGATCCGCATCTCCTGACACTCTTTCTGCAGCTGGCGCGTGGCAGAGAAAATATCGATGGTGCTGCGATGATGGCGGAAGCCCGATTGCCTTTCCGGGAGCGATTCCTGATATAGGTGACCGTTAAGACGATCAAGAAGAAAACGAGTGATATTGAGCAGCGAGGTTCCTTGGTGGTTGTCGTAGAGCTGGTGTTCCCCTTCTTGCAGAGGTCGAGATTATGACGTCCATGAAATCGTGGGGGACTCGTCCTTGGCGCCACATCTCCTGGAAGAGCGCTGTGAGGTGACTGGGGGCTGCTGTGCATGTAAATTTCAGCAGCGATCACGTCTGATCCGGGTGTTTTCCCGCTGGAAAGTTGCTGAACGGCCCTGATGGTTTCCTGAAGAGAGGGCAGGATATTGAGGTCCATGTTCGTCTCCACTCGTCGGTCAATGGCGGTGTCGGAAATGGTGAAGGGCTGGTTGAGAAAACTTTGGAAATGTTCTGCCCATCGCGTCAGGATTCGCACCTTCTCAGTGAGTAGCGTCCTGCCCTCGGCACTGAGAAGAGGGGCGGCGCCTTTGACGGGGGACCATAGACAGCCTTGATGGTGGCGATGAAGTTCTTCCATTCTTTGCGGTCCGCGTATCCTTGGATCTCCTCGGCTTTGCTGGCCATCCAGGCATCATGTATCTCCCGCAGCCGTCGCTGTAAAAGGCTGTGACTTCGGTAGAGGGTTGTTTTGTTTACGGCAGTAGGGCGGTCTAAGTAGGTATTGTACAACCGGTTCTTCTCGGTGAGCAGATTGTTGATGGTAGCGTCGTTTTCATCGAACCAGTCCTGGTGCTGATGACGTGCGTGGCCGAGGACATCCAGGGCGGTGAATTAGGCCGTGTCCCTCAGTTGACACCATAGTTTCTCTACGGAGGCGTCTTCGTCGGCGACTGGAAGGTTGGGTAGTCGGTGAGCCAGCTCGTTTCTGAAATTGAGATGGTGAGCAGGCACATTAAACGAAACAGTATTCAACGTACCTGGTCTCGCTTAACTTGTGGTCTCCTGCGTGGCTGTAGGCGAAGTGTCATCTTGGAGATGACGAGGTGGTGATTGGTTCATCCGTCGGCGCCTGGGATCGTATTTGTCACCAGCACGTCTTGCCTCTGGACGAGCCAGCGCCCTGGTCGGGGGTGCATTCAGGTCACCTTGTGTCGCATCGGAAGGCAGAAGAAGGTATTGGTCAGGATGAGCCGGTGCTCTAGGCAGGTTCATAGGAGAAGCAGGCCATTGTCATAGAAGCCGTCGGGACAATAGGGCCCCAGCAGTCCTCTCCACCTGGTATGGTCTGTTCCGACGCGGGCATTAATCAATTCATCCGCCTTCGGCACAATCACCAGTAGGGCGTGCAAACCATCGTATGATTGTTTCGTTGCCTCGTCGGTGCTGCTTATCGTGGGCATAGATACTGACAATGTTGGTGAACTTGTCTCCCTAAAGAGGCAAACGGATGATCATCAGGTGATCGTTTATGCCTTGCGGTAAACAGGGCAGTCATCTCATGAGGTCCATCTGGATGGCAAATGCAGGCCGGCATTGCGTCGTTCTGCCTGTTGACGGCCGCTCCGGAAAAAGGTATAACCAGCACCCAACTTCAGCTGGCCCTGGTCGGAGCTTACCAGTTCTCGTGTGGCTAGCGTTATCCACTATTCCGTCCGGTTGCTCTTCTTATTTTCTACAAGGGAATGTACATTCCAGGCCGCTAGAGTAAGCAGACTCACCCGAACAGCCGGTGGGTACGGCCAGGGGGCAGGGTGATTAGTTGTTGTTGTTTTGAGAGTCTTGACCGCGTATTTTGTAGTCTGCGAGTTGGGGTCTGTTGTGGAATTCGTGAGACCCAGAATTTGTTTAGAGCATCTTTTCCAGCTTCCTCCCCCGTGAGCGGATAAGCAGTGCCGTCTCTTATTAGGGCTGCTTAGTCGTCTCAGGCGGCTCCACGAGCTGGTTTAGTGAGAGAACGACCCGATTGGCCTTTGCCGCCAATTTGCTTGCATGTAGCCCTCGCTGTAAGACTTTCGACCGTGGGAGAAGAGATTAGAGTGAGGGATGGGGGTAGGGAGTATTCACACTGGGTGTGGGGACAGACACAGCACTCGAAACCCTAACCATCTTAGGGGAGTAGGGCTGGGGCAAGGGTTCCTGTCTGCGTGGTGCCAGAAGTGAGAGTTTAGTGCTAGTAAGGGGGTCGCTAGGTGTGATGCAGCCAGTCGCAGTTTGCAGGGAGGTCTCTAGCTAAATACCCCTACACAAACACGCCCATCTGGATAAACTGATGCCTTCTTTTGGAAATTTCAGGACGGTCTCGTAAACTACTCAAATTCAGAAGACTCGGAGCCTGAGCACGAAGGCCATCAGGTTGCCTGTACCACATCCATTTTCTTCACATCTTCTGCTACCGGTTCACTTACTCCACCTGATCCTCCTTCCCCGAGTAGGTCATCTATTTGAAGTCGAAATTCATGCAGTGCCCCGAGCTCCCACCGATTTAGCCTCCTTTTCTCCCACTAGCTGATTTTTGGCGCACAACAATCTTGGACCGGGAACCCTTGTGCGTCCAGGAGTCCGCAAGCGAAGTACCCGTCTCCCCTGTCACTTCGGTGTGTTGTGTGAGTCCGCCTTGGCAACCTCCTGAAATCATCAACCCCCGTGCGCCGGATGTTGGCATTGAGCTGGATGCGTCTGCCTATCGCCACCTGAAAAAGAAGCGGAAACGACTAAACCCCACGGCAGCCGCCAATTTGGAGGTTTCTGAAAAATACTTGGGGAATTTAGTGGCCCAGAAACCTGTTGCCAGTGAAGAATCCGCCTCCGAGAAGGCAGAAGTGGATAACAGCCTCTACAAACGGCTCTCGTTTGCCTGTGAGGTAAAAATGAAGACATTTGACGAATTTTACTATATGCAGTTACTATAATCTGGCTAGTTATATATTTCAACTAACAATACTTATTACAATTACAACGTGTTTCAGTGCCTTCCACCCGGTTCATGGAACACGGACGGTTTTTATCCCCGTTGTTCGATCTGCTGGCCATTCTTGGCTGTCAGTTGTCCCGTTGGTAAACTGAATGGAACCCTGCAATTTGGTATACAGATTTGGAAGTTTGCTGCTGAACCTCTGGCAGCTCATCGAGTTGCAACCCTCGGTGATTCGGGCAGCCCTCCCTCGGGGCGAGTCGTCTGGTTGCGGCTACTGACGAAACAGTGGCTAGCGGTGGCTTATGAGACCGGCTTTCTGAGCATCTGGGACCACATAAAAGGTACCTATTAAGGTCGATTTTAAAGAACTTTTCTCTATAGCTTTTCTTGCATGATGACCTTCTTTGTTTCCCAAAATGATTTTTTTTACTTTGAACATTTTAAGGCTTCCCTAAGGTTGATTGGTTCCTTGTGAAACTGGTTAAAAGGGATTTTAGGTTCTGTACGTCTGTTCTGTCTATCAAGGCCAATCAGTTCGTATACGCACGTCACGCACCACCCGTTTTCCGCACAAGGCGTCCGTAAGGATGGCTGGGATCTCACATGCGTTCGAATGATATGGAGGCTACATTAAGAAGGAGCCATTACGACCCGACCCTCACTCCTCCAGTTTTCCTACAGTATTTGCCAGGAGGACCGCGTTTTTTTTGTCAGTCGGCAACCATCAAAGTCACGACTATCATCGTGTCCTGCGCGGATATGACATTGGAACGCATTCCCCGCCCCCTTTTCGCTCTCCCACGCGCCAGTCGATCGTCCGGACATGTCAATCAGCTGGTCGCAATTGAGCGTATTGGATGACACAACAGCGCACAAACCTCTGTCTTAATCGTGCCACGACACGCACATGCGGCTGTAGTTCTGATCTCACAAATCCTGAGCCAGTCTGACCTCTGTGTTCTTCCAGCGCATCTGCAACACAGCCCTTTCTAGACACGCACACAAGACCTGTCGTCTTAACTACCTTATACCCCTCCAGGTATACAGGTTTCCAGGATCAACGTGAGTGGATGCTGCGGACGGCGACTTCGAGCGGTTAGTGTCGCCCTGGGCGACAGTGACAACATACAACCCTGCTTCTTGGTTGCCGGTGATGCTCCCTGTATCTCCTTGTGGGATTTGCGGATCGGAAGGGAGGACACCTCAAGGACACACGGACTTGCTCAGCGTTTCAACTACCAGGGCTATGCGGTCTCGGTAATATTATTCATGATGTGATTGAATTACTAATCTGGGCTGAAAGGCATTCATTCTGGAAAACTGTCTAAATTATCCTTTTGATAAGACTGTCAGCTATTTGTGGTTTTAGCCGGCCGTTGGCAGTCTAGATCGGTCAAAGTGGTCAGTTGGTAGCGTCTCACGGTCAAAAGCCACGTTCCGACTTGGTCTAGAATACACCAAACATATATTTCCTTCACATTTCATCCTGGGCTATCAGTGTCCGATAACTTCTCACATCTCTTCAATGCCACTACGCACGACAGTGCGATCGCCGCAAGTGACAACGTCTACCCCCAAGTAGGGGCAGGCCTAGTGAGCCGCATGTGATTTAGTTTTAGTGAGGCCGACTTGCTCAGCGTCTAACGCACTCACTCCCTCTTCGCTTGCTCACTTTTCTCAGATGTTAAGACTGCCCATATGATCAGCGTTGGGCGCGGACGCAGTGGCTGGCGAAACCCAACAAGCTATCTACGCGTACCACACACGACCTGGTCTCCGATGCATGTAAATGGGTACTATAACGGCCGTCCGGATCTCGCCATAGAGGTCCCATACCTAATAAAATCAATGACTCGCGTATTCTTTAGCTGCCGAGTTCAGCACTGGTGCTGGTGATTGGCGTGATAGTTAATCGGCCATTTGGCTTCCTTCCCATATAAATCAAGGTAGTGCTGACTTGCGCGTTGCTCTATACTTACTGACTCCGCTGGTGTAAACTCTTAAAGCTCAGCAGGAAGGGGGAAGCTATTACGTTTGTTCATGAACTGCCGACCGGATAACCTTGAGCCAAGTAACTCACAACTCGTGCGCTTTTAAAATTTCCTGCTTTTCACTATTCGTGCGGACCGTGGTCTGGTCTAACTTAAGGGGTTGATGCTAAGGCTTGAAGCGTCAAACATCGACTATAAGTAGGGTAGAGGAAGGCTGTTCGATCGCCGGAACCATTTCTTTATTCTTTATTTATCCGTTGTCAGTGATACAAGTGGCAAAAAACAAGCAAAATGTATAGTGGATAGGAGCCAATCAAATATAAACAACGTCTGTCTGGAGTCGACTACGCAGTGCTCTGTATGCCGGTTTCAGATCAATATATCGGTTGAGGAAGTTTGCATTGGGGCCAAGGCCTCAATAATTTCGCGGCTCGTGTGGGCGATTATATTCGTTGCTGCGAACTTAAACTCGTGAGAATCCGTCACCTCGACGCACGGTCAGCTTATGTTCCTATAGGCGCGGCCCGAGTATGCATCTAGTCTGACCTGCATAGTTACAAGGACAGTTTAGGCAGGGGATGTGATACAATTCACCTTACTGCTCCTGCAATTTAATTGGTCCTTAATTTTCATAACCCCGTTTCGCAGGGTAACTTCGGTCCGATGTATGGCTGCCTCTGCCACGTCCTTTTATCTCTGAGGATGGACTCCAGTAAGAGATCGAAAGCTCAGATGAATAAAGGAATGCTTCCGGCAGTCGAACAGCCTTCTTCTTATGCTTCCTTACTAACGCATACGGCTGGAATGCAAAAATTCGCTTCACCTCCGAATATATCATAGCATAACTCCTAACTCACCCAAATTGGAAAGCAGAATGCGATAAGGATTTTGCCCAGGTACTACCTGTGGATTACTACTTGTGCAGCATGTTTTTATGCTCTTGAGTTAGGTTGCAGTTCTTTTCAACCTCAAAATGCGCAAATTGCATACCATGTTTTTTTCATGTAATACGCTTTCTAGACATCGGATCTGCTTTGGCTGGCCCACTCTGGCCACTTCGCGTCTTGCACGGACACCGTTCAGCGGGACGTGACGGACAAGAGTGTGGCCGTGTGGGACCTTCGTCTGCAGTCCATCGTCTCTCGACAGCTTTATCAGGTTGGTACCACACACTGCCGAAGCCTGTGAACATACTAGATCCGCGCAATATCCGAGAAACAGTTCGCTCAAAAAGAACTTATTCGCCCGGTGTTTTGGCACCGGACTTGAACACTTCATCTAGCACATAATAACAGTAGATGTGATATTGCAAGAAATTTTGCCCGAAATGCTGAAAGGTGTTTTTTCCGGGTCAGTCGCGTCAGGATGCCAACTTTTGAGCGAGCTTCTGTCTGGCCGCCTGCAAAAACTTAACCCTTTAAAAAATGAGTTCTAAGTTAGTATGATTTTTCCCATTGATTTTCGATGCCTTTATGACTTCGAATATATTTTTTTAGAAAACATACATAAAAATATTCATTTCATTTAGTCATTATTCATTCATTTTAATATTACAACTCTGTTTAAATATTTTTTTCGAATTGAAAACACATTTCAGAATTTTGATTAACATTCAGTTAGTACATACAGCTACTGTAGGTACCGGACATACAAAGAGCCGGTTTGTATGGGACGTTATGGCCGTCGAACCACATGCTTATTAATTGGTGGGCCCCGTTCGAGTGACCAGGTTGCAGAACGTTCATTGCCAATATTCGTACTCGCATGTGTAGCATTTGCCTTCATTTGCAGGGATTTCAACATGGATTTTAGAGCTCTGTGTGAATGTTTTTCTAGTTTATCGTCCACTGATATTGTTTCCGGACGCAGCATTGTCCTCGCGCTCCCCACGTGGCGATTGCTTAGCAGGGAAAAGGGGGGAGGGAGATCGTTTCGTAGATTTTGGGCTGTGACCCGCAACTCGCGACCGTTGTTACATTTTACGCCTCATCGAACTTACAGGTGTGGCCGAGTGCCTTCGAGTGAGCCGCAATCTGAAAACTGGCATTATTTCATCGTACTGATGCATGTTTGGGCATAATAAAATAGCGTGATGTTACCGTATGTGCGACTTAGTTGCTTTACGGTAAGTAACCACTCAATTTACGTCTCTGAGTGCTCCGTGGTTGGGGGGGGGTTCTCTGTACAAACTGTCGACCTCCGAGACTAGATCGCGCGTGGCAGGCGAACGTCACCCCAAGGGAGGGATTTTGATCACTGAAGTGACCCGCGACGGTGGACCTGTTGCCTACCATTCATCCCCAGCTGCTTGTGTGGACGCAGTAGTTGTGTTGCCACTCGATCCGTCGACACCAGAAGTGTGGCACGCTTCGTATGCACACGTGACATGAGCTCCGCACCTTTACCCCAAGTTCAACGTCGTCATGTGGTAGGTCACTCTGCGAAGCCATGCCGGCTCTCCTCAGAGCTGCCATCATCCATTCCCATTTGCGCAGACTATGTGCCGTTCATTCTTTGGTTGGGTATGGGCGTGGACTTAACTCACCTCGCCACTGTCCCCACCCCTCTCCTCCGTCCAAACCGAGTGAGCAGTTTACCATTACGACTGACCGCACAACATTCATCACAACAGCCAGTCTAAAACGGCCTGTTAGCCCCTCAGGGCGGTTATTATACACCCACCTTTTCAGCACTGACGCCGGTAATGCGCACGCACCGATCTCATCAGACTCTGATCGGAGCATACTAAGATGCATTTCATAGTTCGCGAGGAAACCTCAGCCCCTTCAAGAAAAGCGATTGAGGTAATCTATTCACATCGTTCGCCTAGTAAGCACGGTGTGGCTTCCTTCCATCCGGTGTCCCATCTCATCTGGACATCTCGAAGATGTCAAATATAAAACCTGGCTAGAAACAGGGTATCAAGATATGGAGGTGGTTCTTTGGCCTTCAGTCTTCGGTCTCCGTGGCTAGAGGGGAGACTGGGTCGTACTGACCTGATCAGTAGCCGCAGATCGACAGGCGTGAGGAGGTTAACCGTAGAGGCCGAATAAGTGAGACATTATCATAACCTTGCAAGTAAGTGCTGAGAAGCGTCGTGCGGGATAGCGGTGCCGTTCAGAAGAAGAAGATGCGATCGCTGGAACAAATGTTTTCTTGGCCTGGCGTTTTGGATTCTCACTCAAATCCATCGGAGGCAGTCGCTGCGAGGGGTACTAGGCGCACAAGGATCCGAGTATTGATCCGACGCAGTCGCCTGGCTACCGCATGTCTACAATAGCCAACGGAACTCGCGTTCATCGTTGGGGGATCGTATTTCATACATCGAGTGCTAGTTGTATCTTACCCGAGCTTTTAATGACCGGGATTTCATCACCGTTGTTGATTCTTGGCTGGACGATTTCTCAGCAATATGGCTCGCTGTCAATGGTACTGCTAATCACCTGCACCCTCCTCTCGTGGCTTATTATTTTACCCTGGAAAAGTCACGGCACAGAATAAGGAGGCGGGAGGTCATTGCGTTTGCCACTTGAACGCGGGCCGGAGAACCACGACTCAAGCAGCTCGCGGTTCACGCGGCTGTTGCTTCCTACGCGAAGTTCGGACTCGTCAAACACGTAGACCACGGTAAAAGTGTTAGACGTCGACAACAGATAACGGAAGTGAGCCGGAAAGTCGATCAGGAGTTCGGGAAACGATATCAGTGAACGCTATTTTTTCTCTCTCGCCCTCCCAGCTCAGCTAACTAAACTTTTACGACCTGTTTTGTCACAGGAAAGATGGGGATGCAGCCGGATGGCTCTAGCAAGAACTGGCCAACACACCTGTCGGATCGCCGTGCAGACCCAAGGCGGAGGCATAGTCGAGGTCGTGGGCGGTCGGGATGCCAAGCGGCAGTATCGCATGCGGAAGAATCTCACCAGCGATGACACCAGTGCCGCTTCGCTCACCCCCCCTCGCTAACCCCCCACTCGCGCCAATCTCCTACCGACTGGAACGGCGTTGGCGCTATGAGAAACACGAGGTGAGTGGACTAGCAAACCACCTGCACAGCTGCCTACCTAGTTTTTCTTCCTCCTCTGCTCAGTCCAAACCAATTGCTAGGACGTGGCCATAGGCAAGCCCTCATTACCTCCGTGCTCCAAACGAAGGCACGGTAGTTTTTACTAAATGGTAATCTGCCGGAGGTTTTTTGGTTGAGGTACATAAAGAGCCTACACCGACACTTTCCTGTAGATAGGACATTTATATTGTTTCATTTGCAAGTACTTATATCCATGAGAATGCTGAGATCTTTGGTACGAAATCCTAGGGGTTTAATTTGTTCACAACATTCATTTCCTTGGATTACAGTCGTTGTGACGGTGTTTGACTATCTATCATGACAATGATACATTTTTTTGGTGCCGACAGAAATAGAAAACCTGCAATGAGGACTTTCTGCCACTCGTATGGTACACACTTAAATCATAGAGACGTATGGTCTTACACGCAAGGTTCACTCGAATCACTGTCCAATGATAAATGTACAGTTAATGTGAGATTAAATTATTCTGGGTTGGTTCGATGTCCACCATACACACAAGAGCACTTTTCGTAGGTGATGCAATATGCAGGGGTCCTCTGAAGTAATAGCTCGACAGTTAAATCGCCTTGGTATTTACATCACCCACAAGCCAGCATCCTCACTACGCAAAAAACTATCTCGAATAGAGGATCATATCCCCAAAGAGCAACAATAAAACGCAATTTATCACATCCCGTGAGAAAATAGCTATTGTGTGTATGTTGGGCATAGGGGTCGACGCCTGGGCATTCGTATTAATGAACACAAACTAGCCGTCCGCCGCCGAGACTCCTTGTCCCTCGTCTTTGCGCACGGGCTCGGGTGCGACCATCGAAGTAATTGGGATGAAACTGAGGTCGTATCCATGGCCAACGTAAAACGAGCGAGATAATTCCTTGAGACGCGAGCAGTATCAACCGCCATGTTGACCTGGACAGACTTGACTCGAACTCTAATTTGCCGCTTAGGAAACTTGGAGTACCCTGGCGTTTCGTTCTGAGTGAATTTTTTGGGGTATTGCAACCTCCTTTCCTCCCAGGTAGAACAGTATCGACGGACCGCGGTAAATTAGTTAATTTGCGCACTGCCGCAAGCGACGATGCTCAGCCTTTACTCCAAGACTCTGAGGACGCAAGACCTTGACTTTGTGCACTCTCCTATCTCGCTCACTTGGCAAAGCCAAAGAGACTGGAGGCGGGCTATGACTCGGACAGTGTTAAACTGTCCTTCTTCACGTACCACACACGCCAGTCACCTCATATGTCAGTTTAGTCGGTCATGGCGACGATGTCCATCGTGTTCCACGCAGCAGGGTGGATGCAGGGACGAGGACTTGTGGGTTCATCCGTTTTTTAGTGATAATGGACTTACACAACATCTACCGCACTGCCTGCTACCTCATTCACCTGGGCCCTGGGTCATAAGATAAAACTGGAGGTGGGATTGGGCTCTGATGGCTGGTGCAGCGTGAGATTGCGCCTAGGCGTTCCACCATGCCCCCTGAAAGCTAGTTGTTATACGTGCGTGTCCTGTTCTGAACTCCCTGTTGTTCCAGAGCATCTAGTGCGCAGGCCGTTGTAGGAGCACCATCTCACATACCCAACGTACTGACCACGATGGCCGAGTTATACCATCAGTTGGCAGCCCCAAGCATAATAAAATCTTAGAGCATCGACTTTATTGAGAACCCAAATTTTGGAAAAACAATCGCACAGCTATTTAACCATCTTCACACACCTCTTCCGGGTTTCAAGCAACTTATCCTAGCATAAACGTCGGCAGATTGGTTCTGTGCCAATTGTCGTCTCTAAACCTCGATTGGTGGCTAGGCGTTCGCCCAATCAGAAAAGACCGGCCACAGAGTCTTCGGATGGCAGTCAGTAGTAGTCTACCTCATAAGCAATCGCCGCTCTTTGTCCCTGACCATTTTCCCTCGTTCATCAGCCGTACACGCCCCGCCCCACCCCACTTTGTTCATTCATTGCAATCCAGTTCACCGGTTCATTAATACTTTCCTCATTCTTTTCTTTTCATTCATTCTTTTTCTTTTCATTAATACTTTTCTTGCCGACAGACTCAAGCTCATCCTCTGGGTCTAGCCTACAGCCCAGATAACAGGCTGCTCGCAAGTGGCTGTTGGGGCAGTGACGGGCCGGTAGTCTATCGGAGTCCCTGGCGAAAGGGTCCCCACTCATCAGCAGATGACGAGGGGGAGGATGCAGCAGCAGACTGTCTTCGTCTCGGCAGGACCACCCGCGGTATCCTTGTCAGCGACGTCGCCTGGTTACCGATCGGTACACTTGAGGCTGACAGTCAAGCCCTGGTTGCTGTGAGAAACAATTGTGAGCTGGACGTCTATCGATGTGTTCAGCCCACGTAAAGGACTCTATAATCTTCTGTACATAGCTAATATAAACACGCATTCATTTTTTACTCTGACTGCACTTTATTGTGAGAAGAACTATAGGTGTCACGCTTGAAATCCAACAGACACGGGCCTCTGCTTCCAGGCACCTCGACGTACGAACTTTGCAGACGGCACGATCACACTTAGCGACTTTGCAGACGGCACGATCACATTTAGCGACTTTGCAGACGGCACAAGTCATCTGCGAGCTGCCCTAAGTCTGGTGCATTATTTTACAAATGGTTTGTGGTGCACGTTTTAGAGGGGTTTCAAGCCAGATTAACCACTGCGCTCGGAACGCAGCCACCCCTGGTATGATAGGGTGTGGTCGATCCTGTTCAGAGTCAGTACTTACCTTCCTGATCATAAGACTGTTTGACTGTCAATTTTGACTATGTTCACGCTCCTGATCTAGCATAGATACCTGACCAGGATAGTAACACAACAGTAAGATGTTTGAACCAGCTGCACAGATCCCAGTTCCCAAGGCATGGGTCTGAGTGCCACTACACTCCACCTTATACCACCTGGTAACAGCCTACTATAAGCAACCAAGCGCACTTTTAAACCACGATGAGCCAACAGTCACTGCTTGACAGGGCGACAACTGACATGGCAAGTACTGTCGAGCCAAAATAGTGCCTTATTTGTACGACTGATATTACGGGAACGCTGGGAATACGCCAATCGCTTGTTAGAGTAACTGTAGCCTGCCCGGTACCTTCGCAAATGGCTGCTAGTGAAAGAACTTCCATTAAAGCCTCACTGGAAAATAAGCGGTCACGGACTATGAACAGGTAAGACGGTGAGGCGTGGCTGAAGACCGATCCTGCAGGTGTGTATGTATAAAAGGGTCACCAGCCAAAGCAGTATTGCAGCACGGCGGGCGTTACCCGTCGTCGAATAAGTCCTGATCCTCCAGGATCAGAATTTCGTCTGTGTCATGACTGACACCGTGTACTCTGCCGTTGGGGCAACCTGCAGTAATGTCATAACGGCATCAGTTGTGTAGAGCTGTCGAAATTTCATATCAAGGCATCTTGCGTGACACGTGCCTGACGTGAATCAGAAGTGTATGTTTAGGTCTGTGCACAGTAGAATATGGTCCCGACCCTTATATGATGCTCATGTTTCGGTGCCATATATTGATTTTTCGTGCGCTTGAATGTGGCCAATATGGCAGGCGGCCTGACCATCATTGGAAGACCAAGTTGATTAATGTATTTTCTGATGATGGAAGCTTGTGATAATAATAGACATCCGGTTCCGTTCAGCGAAGATTAACATTGTTTTACCCATCTGGCTTCGAAAAGCAGGCCCAGATCCGCCTGTTTTGGGATATTTTGAAAGGCCGTTTCGCCTATTCTGGCCGGTCTTATCGTTTTTAACAATCAGCAGACCACGAAACAATAATATTTTGACAAATAATTGCAGCCGAAATAAGTTAACGCTATAACACTGGCTGGTAGACGACCTTGACCCGTGGACGGAAACGACGGATATAGTAGTAATGCATTTTCAATCGTACTACGCTAGCAAATGACTAACTAATTCTTACGTTTGTCTGTTCCATACATGCGGTCGCAACATCGTGGAGAGTACTGTGTTGGAGAACGAAAAACTCGCCATTTTGGATCTTGATTTTCCTGGAGCCAGAGTCTGGGGTCCAGAAAGACAACAAATCCTCATATTGTGTGAATCAAAATGACAAGGTTCGGTTCCCAGGGAACTCCTTCATATTTCATAAGGCTCCGGGAGAATTTTTATTGTCTATCAGTCATCCAGTCTTTCGGATTGTAATTGGGTTTGCCTCCTTCAGAGCTGCCGTCAGTGGTGGCGAGGGAATCTCTTAAATTGTGGTTCACGGTTCTAATGCCACAATGTCCAAATTGGGGTATTATGCAAGGCATACGCAAACGCTTACCTAGCAGTCAGCCTTTGCTGAGGACCGTTCAACTGTCCGCAGCTGAACGAGACCCAACTTGTCTGGCAGACAGGATGATGACTAAATTATCTTCCCAAATAAGAAAGCCCGGGGCACGGATGCCTGTCGTGGAGACACCAAAGCCCACAGACTTTCTCCGAAAATAATTCGGAGTTGAATTCTATACGCAAAACGACTTGAGAGGAAAACGTGGAACTTCGAGGACGGCATTTATTCTGCTCAATGTGATGTCAGAAAGTAAATGGCATGCACTCAAATCGATTCTATGCCGAGGACGCTTTGGGGCCAGTGATCCCCGAACCGAATGGGCGAATTCGATTCCTCAACCGTACAAGTACACCTAACATGTCAATGCCCTCCTTTACACTGGCTGCCTGGTATGTCCCTCTTCAAAACCCTTCAAAGTTCAAAAAACCATAAGTTAAGATCGCCCTGGTTATCCGCGAACTGATTCAATACAAAATGAACATTCCTGCCTTTTCTGGGCAAATGAAGCCCAACAAAGCTGAAGCGGCCATCATGGGTAAAAATCATGAGGTTGGAGTCTCTTTCGCCACCGGAAACCAAACCGCCAGGCAGTTATCTTCATTTTCACATGAAATCAACGACTGACCCCATATAATTAGGCTTCTTCTCAGCGGGAAATAATTCTTTTCCATCGCGAGTGCCCACTCTTCCACAAATACGAACCTATATGCTACAAAAATCCATTTCTGCACTACCTCCTGGTGTGTTTCGAAGACGGGTAAGATTGCTTTTCCCAGTGATGTAACTGCACGTGTTGGTACCCATCCAGTAGAAGGCGACGTTAATGCGCTCTCATCCATATGCCCTAAATAGGCCAGAAAAGACCATGAAAGAGATGAAACAACTCTTGTCACCAGACAACTGCAAAAGGAAATACCGAAAAGTTCCCAAATTTTCGACGCCTATCTAGCAAAGGTTTTGGAAACAGTAATCAGAAAATAACATTGAATGACTGTAAAGAAATTCGAATAACATGAACATTCCGTCATCTATTATAAGGCCATGTAAGAACAGCATACAGGTTTAGGCTAGCAAAACGAGCTGAATTCAGATGCCTTTGTGAAGAGACGGAGTGAAACTTGATTTTACGCTCATTCGACCCTTTTAGCTTTAATTTTAATAGATAGTAACCGAAGGGAAGGCCAAAGCATTTAAATGACTTATTGAACCAACGAGCAGCTTTTCCAGATCTGAAATGCACTGTTACAAAAGTCTCTTGGTAAAGAATGCATGGACTTCTGTTTGCTGGTGACTGTAAAACCAATGCAATTACAAAATTAGACATCCTCCACAACTTGGGCCGCTTTACCTACAGACGCAAAGAATTTAGAATGACAGTGAGTATGCAGAAGCAAGCACTGATCAGTAACCGGTACCATAGAGCAAGTGCATAGTACAGGCGCCATCCACATTCGTCTTTTAACGAATTCGAACTTAAATCAACTGGTAAAAATGTCTCAAGAAAACACAATTGATGGAGAAATTGCAGCTCGGATGTCTGACCACACCTCTAGCATAGGACCACTAAAGCATCCTTTCAGCACAAAGTCAAGTTTGAAGGTTGAAGCGCCAATCATTCCTTTCCATATCATAGAGAACTGGGACGCCAATCAGAGTCGAAAGAAGAAAGCCGACCACTCAGGAGTATCTTCCGAGGATCCCGAAGGAAAAGAGATAGGAGAGGATTCTGGAACCTAGGTTCTTGAGCATGTGTAACTTCGATGAAGCGTCAATGTTGTGAAGCTGCTTCGAGTACGTGATGAAATTACTTTTTAAGCTAAAAGTGCAAAAGGTGTCCGGTAGATAAAAAAAGGCCGAAAGGAAACTTTCGAGAGCTAACGAAAATAACTGGAAACCAATCAGGAACCATGGGATACACATATAGAGCAACTGTCCATCAAAAGTTAGCCTTACCCGTCCAGGAAACCCTTATATGGGAAACGAACAAGCATCGTCAGGACCAAAAGACGAGGATAATAGGGAAAATCGCTCGCAGCGTCCAAAGTCCTCTCGGATATTCCCGCCAGTAACGCATACTGGGCTCGAAATAGCCTTGTTAGACACCGTTGCATTCACCGAGGAGCGATACTGCACGCAGTTCTTCAATAAATAGAAACAGCAACCAACTCCTACACTATTTACACTTTGTGGACCTGGATGGCGTTCGCTGGGCACCGGTGCCTTTCTTCATAGAACCAGTATCAGTCCTTTGGCCAATCAGCGTACAGCACTAGAAGGCCAGAAACTATGACCTCGTATTAAACCTACCACGCCGGCACGTCTATTCTGCGGTGTTTGTTGCGAATGGGCTCGTGCATCATGCACTTAAGTCCAACTTAAGACATTTCCCGTCGACATGGGACAATTCTTTTGGGCCTGTTTCATAAGTCCGACGACCCGACAATCCGCGGTAGAATTTCCTGCAAAACATTAACGATTAGAACACATTAAGAGCCAAGCCTCTTCAAGCCTACTGAGGAATGCGAGTACATGTGGTCGGAAAAAGCTACCACGCACTATATCCACTGTTCATTCAACTGGTAGTAAAAGACGAGGAGGGTAAAAATTGGGTTTATGATGACCTAAAAAACTTTTGTCACACATGGAACACGTGTCCAGATTTACACCCTGGACATCCAGGGTCAACTGAAATTTTAAAATCCACATTTGAGCAAAGAGGGGTGGAATGAATGAGCGTATAATGCAAAAAGCTTATCAATACTAAAAGACATCAAAGTACATAATGCATCTGAAAAGCATGATGACATAAGATAAACCGTCGAGTGTTGAGACGATCAAGAATGTTTGGACTTTGCCGGAAGTTCACAGGCAGCGGGTCGCAACTGACGAAAAGCCCAGTTGCAAGTGCAGTAAACGGTAGCAACAATGGAACAGACAACCCAGATAACCAGAATCCACGCGAACCAGGTCAATTCTAGTACGTGGGACATACTGACCGAAGATGCTGAAAAAGACAGCGCCCGTGTTATGTCCCGAGCGGGTCGGAGATCTGATAAATTGGGTTACAACGAGAACTCTTGATATAACAGGTAGTCCGCAATGTGCACAATGAAGTTAAACGGGTAGTTAGGTGACGAAGGTTTATTTGGCGGTTATTGAAAAAATGGGGTGTCGAATAATTCAACAGACGAGGTAGGGAGCAGGGTTTAATGGCAGGATGGTTGATGAGAGGACAGACCTGGAGGATAAAAACAACAAGAAAAGATTACCTGGGTGGTGCTTACGAAGTGCACGTTATATATGGCGGGTGTCTACAGCAGAGATTGGATTAAGCGCAATCCTGTCAGTCTATTATAACATCGACCAACGGAAACAATAAAAGAGCAAGAAGTTACTGTCCAAAGACTGCTGAACACCTTCTTTTTGCGGTTTTTATTGGTACGTTTACGAAAGTCGCATGAAGCTTGCAAGTACTTAAAATGAATTTAGACACCCATAAGAGTACCATGGTATTTTTAAAAGTATATTTTCTCGTAAAGTTTCGAACGAGTAAGCACTCACTGTACAGTTTTCAGTTCTTGGTAATAATATACACGGTCTAGTTTGAAAGACGGTCAACGAAGAATCAAAATCTCCCTTTAAAATTCGGTTTAAAAAGATATTTTTATATTGCATAATTTGAAGGGTTACAGGCATTGCCCATGATGAATATATTATTGCAAGTTTATCCCTAAATATGCACATTAAATATTAAATTGCAGACATGTAGAATGTTTTAGATTCAAAGCATAACATAACTTCGAATGCATTCTCATGGTTATAGGCAAAACCTTGGAGAAGAATTGTTGAGCCCGAAAGATTTTACAAGGCTGGCTTTACCTAATCATGCTGTGAGAGTCATCTTTTGCCAAATACTATGCCATCAAGCCTTCTTTTAAAATCAGGAATGCTGTCGGCAGTAACAGTCCCGCTTGTTAATGAGTTCCAGATTCGTGCCACTCGTTGGCTGAAATAAAATTTTCTAAGATTCAATCGCGTCCGTTCGCTAATGACCTTGTAGGGATGACCCACGCAGATTAGTTGTGCAGGCAAACTCATAGAAATCCTATGCTCTTGGTGAGGAATCATGGCTCAGATAATCCGGGATGTCCAGAGCAGGCTACACTATATGTGCCTGTAAGTAAGGGGGAAGTAAGTCAATCTTTTTAAATCTGTCATAATATGGTAAAGCCTTAAGACCGTCGACCATCTTTGTTGCTCTCCATTTCACCTAATCGAGGAGGTTTAAATCTTTTTTGTTCAACGGTGTCCATGCTGGTATTTCATATTTTAAATGTGGTCTCACGAAGACACCAAAGATTTTTCCGTAGAGATCAGAGGGTGATATTTTAAACGCATGTGTAGGATCACAAACTTGGATACAGTAAGCTCGAGAAGCCACCTGGTTAACCAGGTACATTGTCTGCCGATATTCGATTTTAAAGTTTTTGCCTTAAGTCCATATTTTTATGTCATCTGCAAACATTACAGCTTCACAATCCAAGTCATTGAGACACTTTTTCACGTAGACTAGTAAGAGGAGCGGTCCCAAAACAGAACACTGTGGGAGACCAGTTTCTGCTTTTGACTATTTCTAGATAGAGGTTTCCAACAGCAACTCTCTGTACTCTGAGTGGCAAGAAACATTTGATCTAATTTCCTCAAATTAATATGATCGAAATCTTCTGTAAAAGAAGCCTGTGTGGCACGCTATCAAAGGCATTATTGTAATAAAAAATACATCATCTACCGGATAACCATTATCTGTGGCCTTTGTCCATTTCTCGTGCAACTGAAGAGCACTCGTGAGACATGAACGTCCCAAACGGAAGCCATGCTAGACATCGCATAAGATTTGATTGCTTACCAGATAGCCCATTAAATGTCTCCACTTCACTAGGACTGTTCCGGACAAAACTGTTTCAACTGCACGTACTTACTTGCTTCCTGCTCATCTGGAATTTTTTCTCGTGCCGAAATTCGTCATAAAACGGCATCAAATTGGAATTTGTTTATCATCTTATTCAATTTGACTACGCAGCCTCTGCACCAATAGAAACTGATAACCACTCAAGGAACCAAATTCGTACAAGCCCTTGAAGATCTGAAGTTATCCAGGACCTTCAACATCTCCGAACGGCTGAGTCGTTCCTGCATATTTTGCATACTATTTATGGTTTTTTTAAAGCGTTTTTGAACACGTAGGCGCATTTTGCTCATATTGCTGTAAATATTCACCATACTCCAAACCCAGTCGAAATCTTTCGTTATACGCCCAAAACAGAACATACACACACGCAGTCTTTTTAAAACTCATGGACTCAAAGCAAATGTTTGATAACAGCATAATCAGTAATGGCACTTACTTTAAAGGAAAGCCTGTTGAGCTTGTTTCTGCGTCCACGACTGGCCCTCGATCAGTTTACACTTACAACCAAGGACCAGCAAAGCGGGCAAAAAGGTAATGGCAGCCAAATCCGTCGGATACGAGGACGAATCTTGTGTGGGATGTTCTCATTTATTACTTAGAGTTCAAAAACTGGAAAATGAGCTTGCAGACTTAAGGAAGCTCTTGCAAGATAACAATACTCGAAGAAATGCGGTTAGCCATAGTACAGTTAAAAAGGCAGTGACCAAATCATCAAAAGTACAAAAAAATACAAGTAGTAACAACTCAAAATGTTCGGACGCGAATACCCATAACGACGGGATAACAGGAAAACAGTCTTTGAATCCTACGGACGACGACCGAAGCGAACCACAAATCACATCCTCCCATGTGATTCTAACAAGCCCGTAGTTGCATCCCCAGAAGCAAACGTGTGGCAATCTGCAATGGGAAACACAACAACACCACCAAATTGGATAACGGTAAATATTAATAAATAAATTGTATATTTAAGGCCCAGAGAGCCCCGTCATTTCAAACTTAGTATCGCGTTATAAATAAATACAAAGTGGATAATTGCTGCACTATGTGAGCAGCCATATGAACAGCAGAAATGAGTAGTATGGTAGGCAAATCCGATTCAGAACGATTTGCCATTTTTAAAACAATAGACAACAATCTTTGGAATATACGGTGAACTAGAAAACAGTAAATCTCCTACGGGTTAAATCGGAGGCGGAGTTCAGCGAGCCGCCAATTTAAGGAAAAAACTGCTTCACTAAAAAATTAATAGCTAGGATGCAATGGGATAGTACTGTGATGTTGCTGACAACGTATGAGGGTTCGGAAACGCTCCTTGTCAGGTGAGAGATAAGATAATAGTCAGAGCTACTGTTTGTAACCACCATGAAGGTGAGAGAGGAGGAACTCATAGTGGACAACAGGATCGAAACGAAGAGACGAAAGTAGAGGTCACGAGATCATCACTGAGATGCGACCTTGCTGACTGCATAGTCCACCAATCAAAGAGGCGAAAAACATCAGAACCACACACTTGATCATCAACAGATCCCGGAGACCATCGTCAGGATTGCGAAATTGGAGGAAAGTATCAAGGTTGTCAAGAGTTGGCGATGCTAGTTGCAAAGGAGGAAACGAAACAGTGAATGCGAAGATTCAATCTGCAGAGAATAATACAAACATTTGTAGAAACCAACATAATGTCAAGGGAGACTGCCTCAAATACCAGGAGGACCCTTTTCAAAAATGAAAAGTTGCGAGTTTAGGAAAAAACAGACAATAAGGACTTTATATCTTCCGAAGTTTAAATGTTTGCGTAACTTTGATTTTTGAAAACAGCTAATGTAGACGATAACCTAATTTGCGGTGGTAGATTATTCCCAGATGAAAGCATATTTGGAGGCAAAAAAATACTGAGACCGGTTAGTTTGTGGATCTAAGGGGTGGTGAAATGATCATGGAGGACTTACCAGTGTAATAAGGTCGATCTACCGGAGTGAGTGCGCTAATTCATGAGAGATGCAGACTGGTGTTAACGTGAAACAGGAAGCATGGACCGGCTCCGAGTCTTCTAACCCACAGAAATTTAATGTTTGCTAACTGGCATCTATCTGTATAAGAGATACGAGATCTTTGGAAGAGAAAATAGTCTTCGAGTAAAAGCCATCTGAACTATTTCAATCTTACTGCGGTCAGAGGCGTTCATCAACCCAAAGAGGGGACATCAGTATTCTAGAATAGGAAGAACAAACATGCGGTACATGTTTAACTTTATTTCCGGAAGGAAGAAATTATGTGATGTAACCCACATATCGATGCAGCCTTTGCAGAAATTCGATCTGCATTAGGCGATAATGCAAGCTTATTCGTGTAACTTAGACCTAATTCTTTTATGGTTGATCGTTCTAAAAGTGTACTATTTTGAAATACTAGATGTCCAGGAAGCTTGGTGGGGCCAAAAATGAAACTAATCTTGGCACGCAGCTCGTTTTTGAAAGCTAAGTAAAAATTCTAATTTCTTCAGGATTTTCTCATCCTAAGCTTAATTTCCTACCTGATTTTTGGATAAAACTTATACTTGTGGTGGTCTTCCTCTCCTACAGGCTGGGTCTCCCCGACGAATCGATCACTGAAAGTCATCTCCGCAAATGTACAAAGTCTGTTCAACAAGCTGGACGACCTTAGAAAGTTATGGATGAAATTAAACTACACGTTATGGCTTCCAATGAAACGTGGCTTACTGCAGATATTACTGATTCCGAAATATCCCTCAGAGGATATCAGCACTTCAGGAAAGATAGACCAAGTCGAGGAGGAGGAGTCATAGTTCATGTCACTCGCAAGCTGACCACTATGGCTGAGATACACATTCCATTACGTGATGTGGAAGTCTTAAGCATTACTATATCTCCTTATTATTCCAGACCACTGACGATATCGGTTGTGTACCGTTCGCCTTATCAGACATCCGATCAGGATCTCATTCTCAAAACTGAACTCTACAAAGTCAGCGAGAAGAAAGATGTCCTCATTATTGAGGATTTTAATGCTCCTAGTATTGACTGGAAAACCTGGACTGCACAGGCAATGACAGATAAATTCAACCACAAACTACTGCAATTGCAAAAGACAAACTTCTCTGTCAGTACGTCACCTTTGGAGCACGGATGAGAGAAGGACAATAGTCAAACTGGCTTGACCTGATTTTTACCCGAGATGAGGAAAATGTGCTAGACCTACAGAATCGACCGCCATTAGGGTCAAGTGATCACATTTCGCTGTGCTTCGAGTTCTCACTGTTTTTTAAACCAAATTTACCCGATACTTTGGAAAGAAACATTTGGAAGGGGGACTTCTCACTTATGAGAAGACAAATGTCAGAGATATCCTGGGAAACATAACAACATGGTGGAACCAATAAAAATTGGGCGACATCGACTCGTTATTGAAAATGATTCTTTACCTCAACTGTCCTCTCAGGAGAAAGACAACCACAAACCACCCAAAATGGATAAACTCAAACTTGCAGGCCTCTTTCAAAAAAAGAAATCGCTTCTGGAGGCCTTACAGACAAACTGGCTCCGATGCTCACTTACGGGATACAAGCAGTAACGCAACGTTTGTAAATGTGAGGCTACTAAGCTGCGGATGAAGTTCGAAATTAACATACTACATAAAGCGTTGGAACACCCCAAAATGCTATATGGCTACATACGGAGTACAAAGAGAATTCAGGAAATGATTCCTGCGCTTAGGTCTTCAGACGGAAAACTGGAGACCGATGACCAGGTTAAAGCACCGCTTCTTTCAAAATTCTTTCTGACCGTCTTCACCCCAGAACCTAATAATTTTGTTGCTATTCCATCAGTTGGTCAACCAATGTGTACCCTCTCTTCCCCTCCTCCTCCATTTTCTCCTCATTCACAATAGAAGACCTAGACATCGACTTTTCGCCGACCATAGTTAGAACCTAATTACTCCGTATAAAGCCTGCCAAGTCACCTGGGCTGCATAGAATTCCCGCACCAGCACTAAGAGAGCTTGCTGATGAGCTGTGTTTACCTCTCTCCATCATATTTCAAAAGTCCTTTGAAGAAAGCAAACTCCCTGAAGAATGGAAGTGTGAATTTATCGCCTGATCTATGAAGGTGGCTGACAACTGGACTGTGAAAATTAGCACCCTGTACGTTTTAATTGCATAGCGTGTAAAATAATGGAGCGCAAGGTCAAGGTTAAGGGTTCGTGGACCGGTTTTTTTTAAGATAAGTGAACGGATTATTTTTACCATATTTATTGCCCCTAGCAGTGAACTGTCTATTAATTGTTAGTTTTAAAAAAGCTCGTTTTACCGCTCCATATTATTTGTGGCGGCCATATAATCAATTGGACTAATTAGTTGCACTTCGCATAAATGCGGTTAAAATTGTGCTCGGTTTGTCGTTTTCTATTAACTGTTTAAATTTATCTGCCGTTTTAGCCAATTTAAGTATACTTTTATAAATTATTAACTCACTATTTTTTTATTAAGTAAACCAAAATTCCGTCTACTAGCTTACGATGTCCCGCAAGCGACTCGCAAAAAGACGAAAGGTTGCAGCTTCCCCTCCATGCTTGAGTAATAGAGTAATGTAAGGGGACCTATCTAGCGTATGCGAGACTTCGCAGCCCTCTGTAGATATTGTCAACTCTAAAATTCCTTTGGTAACTCTGGAACCTTCTGATCCTCTGATTGCCCAAGCCTATACCTTGTCCTGCGTATATCGATCGTCGTCTGACGAAATAGTAGATTTTTTGCTTAAAGGAACTATAACCAATGCCTCTGACACCGTTATACAACAGGCTTTTCAATTCATTGGGATAATTAACTCCGAAACCGAAGAACGGATAAAACGCAAGCATAATTTTATGCTGCGTAATATTCCCAGTTACATATCTGCTTTCGACGGCGCGTTTGTTTCTGGAAAGCAGTGGCTTGGGATTCCGAGTCACGTATGCTAAACGACTGCACTCGCTCAGTCGTAATACCCGCATATTAGTCCCGCTCTTTTCCTTGATAGAAGTTGACTTCATACTCTCTAGGAAGGAGATAAGTAGAGAATTTTGTCGAAAATGGCATTCCTCGGTTTCCCCTGACCTCACCCCAATGCAGAGAAAACTGAAAATTTTTAAATTGTCAACAAGCAACAGTGAAATAACTACTGTTGTTGCCATGTTGAACAAATTGCCTCCAATTTCATCTACGGCTTTGCCATCTGAATCCCCAGCTAACTCTGCACGGAAACAGACTTTCATTAATCTCTTGGGATCCCAAGAAAACAGTACTTCTTTTATTCGTTCTCAATATGGCAGTACTTCTCCCATTACCATACCCATACCAAGTTTACCAGTTACTCCTGGTAAACCAACGCAGATTTTTAGCTCAAATAAAAGTCTGGCTAAAGTATTAACCACTCGAAAACGGCAAAGATTAAGCATCTCCACGAAAACTACTCCATTATGATCGCCTATTTCTCCCGAAAACATCCATATCCTAACTCCATCGAATTTCCAGCTACCACCCAGACCTCATACTGAGGCTGATAAACGAAACATACAAGCATTCTCGCCCAAAAATAGTGCTTCTGTGCCACTCACAACAGTGCATCCCCACCCGCAGCCATATCTTTTCTACGGTCGTTTCCCCCAGTTGTCTCCTCAATACAAAGGGTCCTGCTGGACTACTAGACTCACCTGACCTTCTATGTCACCTTAATAGTAATACTTTGCAGTATCCTGTCCAGGAATTTCCCGGTCATGCCCCAATAGCGAGCAGTTGTGCTCAGTTCCCCTGTCTGTCATTTCCACCTCCATATTTAACTCCTTCACCCCTATCAGGCGCGTATGATCCCACCTCCAGTACAGAGCGGGAGCACCCGCCCCTATGTTCAGTGGCCCGTGAACCACTGGATGAATTAGCCGCTCTCCCTAAAAAACAACCACCTTGCCCACTTAAACTGTTCGTTCTAAATGCCAGATCCTTGCTCAATAAAAATTCCCCCTGCTTCAGACCCTAGTCTTTGTCCACTGTCCAGATATCGTTATAGTAACTGAAACATGGGCAACACGTTCCGTAGCCGACCCCGAACTTTCTCTTATAGGTTATAATTGTACTCGAAATGATCGCCATGACAGTCGTGGTGGAGGAAGCTGTATCTATATTAAACAAGCGCTGGCATTTCAGACCTTAGATAATCCACAATTTATTGCGGTTGACGGGAGCTGCTGGCTTCAAATTACCTTAAAAATAGGAACTCTTTACTCATTGACTGTGTCTATTGCCCGCCCAATACCAGTGAGAATTTCGATCTTTGCCTCTCACAAGCATTCCATGCTGCAGTTGACTTAAATTTTAAGTATTGCTTAATTGCAGGTGATTTCAACCTTCCCGACATTCGCTGGTTTCCGGTCCCCTCCGGCCCCATAAAGTTCAAGGACTTCCTCGAGGCCGTAGATATTGGCATGTGGACCCAGGTTGTTGACTTCCCTACCCGAGGATCAAGCACACTTGATCTAATCTTCTGCAGAGGTTGCCTGCCTTTGAAAGTGTCATAATTAGGCCCACTTGGGAACTCAGACCATGATATCGTTGTTTCTACACTACAACTCGAAACCGATGAAATGTTTTCCAAAAAATATAGCTTTTTCTTTGATTTTCGATTAGCGCTTTCGACAGAATTATTGATACATCTTAACTCCCATGACTGGTCTAATTTTTTTATGTGTCAGGATGTGAACACCTGTACCGGTATGCTTTAAGACGTTTTAGATCCACTTATTTCTCGTTTTGTTCCCCGTAAGAAATTAATTAATGTCACGGATGAGGTTTATCTCCCTTTATCTTTTCGCCGTTGGTTGCGTAAACTCTCTCGTCGATTCCATTTGCAAAACGACATTTCCGTTCTGCCCTTGATTCACCGTATTTTTGAGCAGGCCAAGAGGCTAACCAAAGAAAAACGGCTAGCCGAAGAGGTCAAATATGTCAATAGCCGTTCGTTAAATGTAGCGAAACGTTTTTCACGCGCAATAAGAACCCATAGTAAAACATGGCATCCCGTACTACTGGACTCCGTTGGCAATCCTGTAGTTGATGACAAATTGACGGCTGATAGTTTTAACGGTTTCTTGTCCAGAACATTTATTGAAAATTCGACCGCTTCCACTCCGCCCTTCCAGGTTTGGACCGGTGCCGTCCTCGAGACCATAACTTTTACCCTCTGGGACATAACCGTAGCCATTCGACGTTTTCGTCAATCTTATAGTCCTGGACCAGATGGTGTACCGATCAGTATTATAAAGGCGGATACTAATGATATTTTCCCGTCACTTCTATGTTAGATATTTACTCTAGCTCTTGAAAGTGAAACCTTTCCCAGTGTATGGAAGGAATCGCACATTCTACCTATCCCCAAGCACGGTCAATCTACGTCATTTGATGATTTTCGGCCAATTAACACACTGTCCGCAGCTTCGAAAATCCTGGAGACCTTGATAAAAGATAAGATGATGTATCATTTAACTGAGAATAACCTTTTGAGTGCAGCCAAGCATGGGTTCCTCAAAACAAGGTCTTGTGACGCATGTCAGCTCTCTTTCTTTGATCATGTTCTACAATCAAGGGATAATGGCTTTGCACTTTACATAGTCTATTTCGATTTCACCAAGGCCTTCGATCGTGTTCACCATGCCTTTCTTCTCCTGAAACTCTACTCTTTCGGTATATGTGGTAAACGTCTGAGCTTGATATCTTCTTACCTGAGCTCTCGTACACAACTTGTTAAGATCTCCAATGCTATCTCAATTTCGGCACGTGTGAGGAATGGAGTTATTCAGGGTAGTGTGCTAGGCCCGCTTTTATTTTGTCTTTTTGTCAATGATGTGCCAGGTTTATTTCGAAATGGTAAGCCCTTTATGTATGCACACGATTTAAAAGTTGCCTATCGATACAAGCCGGCAGATCGCGACACCGTGCTTAATCTATTAAAAAATGATCTCGAGGCCTTTGCCCAGTGGTGCCGCACATGGCGCCTTTCCCTTTCTTGGCACAAATGTTCCGTTATGGTTGTCGGTGACAACCATCAGCCTCATCTAAGCATAGATATCCACGATATAAATGTACTTGGCGATTTTAAGGACCTGGGCATATCATATTCCAACGGTCTCAATCTTTCAGAGCATTGCGCCCTGATTGCCTCCAAAGCACGCAGAACTGCCGGGTTTATCCTCCGAAATTTTAAAACTATTGATATTAGACTCCGTCTTTATGAAATGTACGTTAGACTTGGCCTGGAATACCACTCGTTTCTATTTAGCCTTCTGCGCACTAGCGAACGGAAGAAAATAGAATCGGTCCAGCACTTCTTCACGAAAAGAATTTTATCGTCGGAGCACCGTAATCTGTCGTATCAAGAACGCTGTGGGCTTGTAAACATTGATCTCTTATGGTTTGGCCGAGTGCAGAAGGGACTCTTTTGGCTGTTTAAGCTTTTGAACAGTCGTACATTTTATCCCCTTACCAATGTGAGGCAGCTTGACCATCTTCGGCGCAGCAGTCATCGCAATGTCTTTTTATATCTTCCATTAGCTCGCACAGTTAAGTATCAACGGTTTTTTTTTCAGTAAACGCCATGGCCATGTGGAATAAACTTCCCAATGATATAAAATTCCAGCGGAGTTATTCTTTGTTTAAGATAACTATTACTAGTTTTTTGCATTCAGAACAGTTTCCAAGAATGCTGGGCACCGACACGGTAGAATTTGTTTTCCTGTCCAACAGAGTGCGCGGCATCTGAACACGATCCCAGGTGTTACCTTGAGAGATACGGCACCGTCTTTGCAGCCTGCACCCGTTGACTTCTTCGGCAGACAGTGAGCAACCGTACACGGATGCTTTCTTGCCTGGGGCAGAATCCCGGTTCCTAGCAAAGCCAGAGAGACTGCATACAGACTGCAATTGTGTTAACCCTTCCCTGATCTGAATTGCTATCATCCTTACACGCGGCAGATTTTTCTCCTGAATAACATAAAGATAGGAAAAACATTTATAATGATATATATTGAGGAGTTTTTTTCACTGCCAGCCTCTACCCACTGAATATTTCATCTGACAATGCCTGTAAACCGGCATTTAATACAACTATTATTATTATTATTATTATTATTATTATTATTATTATTAAGAGGCATTTAATGCACTATCTGGAAAACAACCAAATTCTGTGAGATGTCCAACAGGGCTTCCGTCCAGGACGTTCCTGTCTCACGAGTGCCTTTCAGTCGCACAAGAAATGGAAAAAGG
Organism: Schistocephalus solidus; assembly: GCA_017591395.1. Taxonomy (NCBI): domain Eukaryota; kingdom Metazoa; phylum Platyhelminthes; class Cestoda; order Diphyllobothriidea; family Diphyllobothriidae; genus Schistocephalus; species Schistocephalus solidus. The sequence goes on from WEDG01001555.1 coordinate 45,604, forward strand.
CCACAGATAAGGGTCATCCAGTAGATGTTGTATTTTTTGACTTCAAGAAGGCCTTTGATAGTTTCACACGGGCTTCTTTTACAGAAGATTTGGAACGTAGGAATTAAAGGAAAACTTTTAAATTGAATCAAGATGTTCTTGTCTTTCAGACTACAGAGAGTTGTTGTTGGAAACTCCATCTCGGAATTGGCAAAAGTCGAAAGTAGTGTATCACAGGGTGCTGTTTAGGGCCCCATACTCTTCCTTATCTACGTTAATGACTGGCTTAATGACCAAGATTGTGAAACTGTCATGTTTGCAGCTGACATAAAAATATGGACTGAAGTCAGCTGCGCTGATGACGCAAAATGCTTACAATCGAGTATCGACAAACTAAGTGCCTGGTCGGCTAGGTGGCTGCTTACGTTTACTGTATCCAAATGCGTGATCCTACACATAAGCGCCGGTCAAAAGGTATCTCTGAAATACCAGTACTTTATAAATGGCACTGCATTAAAAGAGGTAGAAACACACAAAGATCTGGGCATGTGGACAACTGCCAATGTGATGCCCTCAAAACACTGTAAGAAAGCAGTACAGAAGGCAACATGTACATTGCATTGGATCAGACGTGCATTTTAAATATTACCCCCTGATCTCTTCGATAAAGTCTATGGCATCTTCATGAGACCACACTTAGATTACTAAATACCAGCCTGGATACCGTGGATAAAGAAAGATGTTGACCTCCTCGAACAGGTGCAATGGAGAGCAACGAATATGGTCGATGGTTTTAAGACTTTACCGTACCAAGAAAGATTGAAAAAGCTTGACTTATTTCCTTTTGCCTACAGGCACTTACGGTGTAGCCTGCTTTGAACATTCCGGATCAGCGGGGGCCATGATTCCTCACTGAGATCGGAGGATTTCTTCGAGTTTGCCTACAAAACTCATCTGCATGGTCATCCTTACAAGGTCAATAGCGAACGCACGCGATTTAACCTCAGAAAGTTTTTTTCAGCCAACGAGTGGTACGCGCATGGAACTCGTTACCAAGCGATACGGTTACATCTGACAGCATTTCTGATTTATAAGAAGGCTTAATTGCATAATATTTGACAAAAGACGACTGTCACAACATGATTACTTAAAACAAGCCTTTTGAAATCTTTCGGTTTCAACTTTTCTTCCATAATGTTTCGCCTATAGCTGTGAACACGCATTTGAAGTTATGTTATGCTCTGACTTGAGGATTTTTTAAATGTACACCATTTTTATATTGACTATACACATTCAATGATAGTTTTAAATTAATAGGGTCATCAAGGGCAATGCCTGTTACCCTTCAGAATATATTAAATGTACAAAATATGCAGGAAAGAACCTTTACAGTCAACGTTTTCACCCGATATAGTCTCATAATAAGTCAGGTGGATCTTTTATACTAAGAATTTTGCTCAAGCACGTATAAAGCTCCTTCGGAAAAATATGTTTCACAGAAAATCATTTGCCCGATTTTTCTCAAGTTTGAACAAATGAAAGTCTCCTCCTAGCAAAAATGAGAACGAAAATCTCAGCTCGTTGCAAGCTCTCAGCTGTCGATTGGAAGCGTTGCTTGGTTGTATCTAATAGTCACAGCAGTGCTTTGCATATGCAACCAGTTGTTAAAGCTAAGCAGCTTGATCTCTCTGCTGTACAAAATTGTTTTGATTTTATGTGAAAGTTTAGATCAGTTCTCTCGATACTGGGGAACTTATAAGACGGTGACATCTTTGCTATTCCCTCTCAGGAATGTCAGCGTCTGGATATTCTCGTCCATTTGGTTGCCAGTGAAACATTAGACCAGCAGAAAAGAAATTATTATTTTCTTTTTAAAATGTTTCCCGTGACAGACGAACTTTTGACGTTGCCATAGACCTCATGTACTCGTGCGGCTTCAACTACAAAATAGCGAAAGCCAAACGCCTCTCATCACATAGCAAAAATCCACTTTTATTAGTCACCCTTTATTCACCAATCGGGGTGGACTCAATATTTGCAATACGAGGTGAAATTGCTCGTTATCTAGAAGTTACAAAATGTTTCCTATGTCAAGATCTTACACCGATGGACCGAAGAAATGTGTCTCCCCTCGCGCATAGGTCTTCGGCCTCTCACTCTTTTATCCATGCAAACAACAACGAAAGGGTTCAACGATCTCCTCTGGTGCCCGGTTCAATAACCCCCTTAACTTCACCTCCCTCTTTTCTTCCAACGAATCCATTAACGCCTTCTTCCTCGTGAATAGGAATTTAAAACTCAGTAGCTATCAACCATGTCGTAAGGCCACCTTTAATCTCAGTGACTCCGTCTTAAGTGCAAAGACCGACTGCTTCTCCGTTTCAAAGTAGTTTTCTTTGTATCTTATGGTTGACTTAGTCCCAAAAACTGGGTCGATTCTACCTCCTTCCTATTCCATGCCATCCACTTCAGTATCAGCTGTTCAACCTACGAAACTTATCAATAACCGGGACAAGTCTAAGTATGCTCCTTATTTAAGTTCTAAAAAGGAAAAAAACTTCAATACAGTTGGGAAACCTCCTGACCCTCTAGCATCTACTATACATACCCAAAATATCCTTAGCAATCCTCCCAACCAACCAACTTATCAGGCTCCCCAATTAATTACCTCTACCTCTTATGGTAACAGTTTTCCAAAACAATTTGTTCCATTTTAAAATCTAATTCTTCCCACATATTATTCAAATATTCCTCGAAAGCCTATTTTAAGGCCTTCTCCTATTTTCGCTAACGCAGAAAATAGCCTTCCTCTCAATGGATACCACCCAAATAGGTTTCTCTACAATAACCATAATTTAGTAAACAGTAACAGCTTAGCTGATTGTAAACCGCAGCAATTTTACTTTCCGCCCACACCCTCTTCGATGCAATTTACTTTCCCACCACTAAGTCTTTCTTTTTTATAAACACTAATGAGCGTATTCCGCGTTCCACAAATATGCTCAGTATAGTTTCACTCAACTTGAGGTCAGTCGTGAAAAAGATGATTGAGCTGACAACTGTAGCTTTTGAGTTTGACCCAGATATTATGTGCATGACAGAATTTTGGGCTCATGCTCTAATTTCGGACTCGACGCTCGCTTTAGATAATTTTAATTTATATCGATGAGACCACGTTGAAAAACGTAGCGGTGGTTGTCTTCTTTTCCATAGATCGTCTCTTGCACATTCCCATTACGATCTTAACATTTCTACGTTTTCTAAAAAAAACTTGTTTCGTTTCAGTCATCCTCCCACACAAGAAAAAAGCCATAATTGGCTGTGTCCATAATCCACCTTGTTATTCCGGCAATGAATGTCAGCTCTGTGAACTCTTTGAAAAAGTTACGGAAGCTCCTTTTGATGTCAAATTAATCTTGGCGATTTTCAATTTGCCAGAAGTGGACTGACATGCAAATAATTCGCCGCTAAAATTTGAGAACTTGTTGAACACGATTAAGTTCTCAAACATGTCTCAATTAGTCAGCTCAGGGACTAGAAAAGATAGTATTTTAGATTAAATTTTTACCAATTGAAACCATCCTTTGCTTATGAATTTCCATCAAAACCTTTTTAAAAGTGATCACGCGTTAATTCATTGTTGTTTTTCAGTCTCCTCCTCTGTAAAGCCAGAAATAAAATGTACCTTTTTGTACTTTGGTCTTGTTAGCAAAGAATTATTTAACAATTTTACAAGCAATCTGGATTGGTCAAGCTTTTTTCAAATAATTATCAACGTTTTTTCCACGATAACTAGCCAGGCATAACAGAGAGAGAGAGAGAGAGAGAGAGAAAGAGCTACGCTTTTAATTTTGAAAGTAAAATTCCAAACATTTCAGCTAAAAAGGTCCTGCATTCCCCGTGAAGAAGCGTCCTTGAATGTGTCTCAAAATATTGATCAATTTGGACTTGCTTCAAAATAGTGCCAGCGTTGTGCCGCTTATGACCTCATTTTTTGTATTTCGAATAAACAAAAGAGTGTTAAAATTCAAGTATATAATGGGTGAATAAGGCCAATCGACGTACATATAAGAGGATTTGACAGTTCGACCGTCGATTTCGACGAGGTCCACCGTATGCTCCATACCATGTGGTGCAGGGACGGTGACTTGCGCGTGAATTAGTGTTAAGGGATAGCAGCCTTGCGCTGCAGCTACCGCACTCTCTCCTCCTCCCCCACCTGAACCCGGTGTCATGACAGAGTAAAGAAGACCGTAGGCGGGAGAGGACGCAGGTGGCTGGCGTGGCCGGAGCCGCCCCTGGGCGTACCACTACACCTGGATCGGATCCCACGGAGTGGGGGTACCATAAAGGCGCAGCCTGTGGCGCAGAAGTCCATACTCTTTTGCTATCTTCCTCCTGCAAGTCATGGACTGTAGTTGTAGACACGCGCGTTGGAGCCTGCATACGCCGACTGTTGAGAAGGTGCCCATCAGTTCTGTAGGCGATGCGGATACCAGGCTGCCCATCACGTTAGGCGTCCATCAGCATAGCAAGGAACATGAGACTGAAAGAGGGTGGGGGCCAATAAACAGCCCTGCTTCACTCCATTAGTCATTGCGAATGCTTCGGATACCATCCCGTTGTCAGTGACGCGCGCCGTCATACCCTCAGGAAGCTGACGCAACATGTGCGTGAACAGCTCAAGACAACAAAATTTCTGCATGACTTTCCACAGTCCGTTGCAATTCACCGTGTCAAAGTTTTTCGTTAGATCACGAAGGTGGTGTATAGGTGAGTTCGCATCTCCTGGCACTTCTCTTTTAGCTGGCGGGCGGCAAAGATCATATCGGTTGTTCCGGTGTCGGCGGAAGCCACATTGGCTCTCCGGAAGCAGGCCCTGCTCCAGGTGACCGTTCAGACGATTGAGAAGGATACGAGCAACGATCTTACCAGCGATGTTGATAAACGAGATGCCGCTGTGATTATCACAGAGTTGCCGGTTCCCCTTCCGTTTGTAGAGATGGAAGATGGTCGCGTCTTTGAAATCCTGAGGAACTTGTCTATGGTGCCACATCTCCTGGAAGAGTGTTGTGAGTTCTGCCATCAGCTGGGGCCCACCATGCTTGTAGACTTCCCGTGGGATTGCGTCAGATCCCGGTGCTTTACCGCTGGAACTCTGCTGCACGGCCCGGATGGTTTCTGGTAGGGAAGGCGGCAGATCCAGGTCATTGTTCGTGTCCACTTGAGAGAGCCGGTCAATGGCAGCATCGGAGATGGCTGATGAGCAATTAAGGACATTTATGAAGTGCTCGGCCCAGCGCTTCATAATTTCCGATTTCTCTGTCAGCAGTGTTGTGCCGTCAGAGCTGAGCAGCGGTGCGGACCCCTTGCTACATGGGCCGTAGATGGCCTTGATGGCTTTGAAAAGGTTTTTAATTTCATTGCGGTCCGCATATCCCCTAGATTTCCTCAGCCTTTCGGATCATTCAGGCATCCTGCATCTCCTGCAGCCGTTGTTGTACAAGGCGCCGGCATCTGAAGAAGGCTGCTTTGGTGGCGTCAGTCCGAAGGTCCATGCAGGCTTTGTGTTGTCCATTCTTCTCCGCGAGTAAGTTGCTGATGTCGGCGTCATTGTTGTTCAAACCAGCCTGGTGTCGACGGCGTGCGCATCCGAGTTCATTGAGGGCGGTGGAATGGATGACATTTCGCAGTTGACACCATCGTGTCTCCACGGTAGCGTTATCATCTGGAGCATGCAGGTCCTCCAGTTTCCCGGTTATTTGGTTGCTGAAATCAAAACAGTGAGCAGGCAAATGTAATAAAAGAGTATTTAACTTACATGGCGGCCTCTTACCTTGGGGCCTTCGTCGGGGTTACAGTCGGAGCCTCAAATGCTGCTTCTTCCACGGTGCCAAACTTTCTTCAAAATTGGCTTACAATATTACGAAAGCAGCTTAAGGATCCGTCCATAAGTTCATTACCAGTCTACTTAAGGATCGCACAAATATTTGAATTAGCTTCAAAAATGAGGACAGCGCGAGCTAAGCGTAGGGAGACTCTAGCAATTCTCGATGATTTAACAGACCTAAACCCGAACCATCCATAATTGTTTTAATAAGGTGGTTGTCCCGCTTTTTGTAGACGGAGAATAAAACACGCGTGTCGAAGACCAAATTGCCCGCCGCTCTTCCGATAAGTCCTCTTCCACCGTAATAACATTCGCCACTCTCTATATCTCGTAACATAGACTTGTACTTCGTTATCCCCTTGTACCGTATTCTACCATTGTTGAAATGATATCTTAATCGTCCTATTGACATTGCCTTAATCGAATAAACATTGTCTACCCGAATATCACGTAATATACCCTATTATTGTTCGTCTTCTTCCCGCCGATATCACATCGTATAATGAACCCTTTAGAGGACGCAACACCAAGTGTTACTACTGAGAAGTATATCGAAGATTCTTACCCAAGGCCCGATAATCCGATCCCTTCCGTATCGTCGAACCGGCCGGACGCTACAATGGTGGCAGCGAAATCTGGACCCTTCTCCCCTCCAGCTATTTTACACCAACTGCTACCCCATCTCGCTCATCCATCGCCAACCAGAACAGCACGAGCAGACCCCCTACTTGCTCCAGAATCCTACCACGCTGGACATGACATCCATGACTGGCTGCTCGAACTATCTCTTTTTCTTGTTGACCTGGCCCCCGCCAACCACACGAGATACATGCTTCGTTTCCTCGCCCCTCCTGCCCGCAAGTTAGCGATGACCTCCGGCATTTCTCTACTTACCCCTTTCCATTCAGCCCAAGTCATACTACTCTCATTATTCGAAAATCAGAGTTCCCCCTCGGTAGCCGGTGAACGACTGTACAACCTTCGCCAAACGCAACAGCCCGCCGACGATTTCGCTACCGAGTTAATACAGCTCGCACGTCAAGCATTCCCCAATTTACCCTCAACCGATCGCGACGACCTAGTACTCGACCGTTTCATATCTGGTCTCCGAGACCGTGCAGTTTCGGACCACTTCACCTTGTATCAACATGGATTTCGAAGTGGTCGATCCTGCCTCACAAACCTGCTGTCATCCATGAAAACTTGGACAAAATCATAAGAAATGGGTTTGTCAGTCGATGCGGTCTACATTGACTTTAGCAAATCCTTTGACAGTGTTCCACACAGACGTCTGATCTATAAGCTGCGTCAAATGGGTGTGACTGGCAACCTACTCAAATGGTGGGCCGACTTTCTCACAGGCAGGCACTAGCGTGTTTGTATTGGAGACGCAAAGTCTCACTGGGAAACCGTTCACAGAGGAGTTCCGCAGGGCAGCGTTCTCTGTCCCATTTTATTTCTGATATACGTGAACGACTGCCTTGATTATCTGACATGCGGGGAAGGCAATGTTCGCTGACAATCTGAAGTTATGGAACTCGATTGAAAACCCGGAGGATGCGCGGAAATTACAACAAAACTTAGATCGCTTGCAAACATGGTGTGAGGAGTGGCTGCTGAACCTTTATTTTAACAAATACCAAATAATCCGACTGCGGTCTAGTTCCAGAAGGATGATAAGGTTTGAATATCAGTACTTCATCAGTGGTCACCAACTCCAGGAGGTAAATATTCTAAAGGACATGGGAAGATGGATAACACCCACCCTCAAACCATCGTCGTACTGTGCGAATATAGCAAAGAAAGCTATGTGTATCTTAGGTGCAATCATAAGATCCTTCGTTAATTTTGACAAGAGCTTTTTGGACGCGTTTTTGGAACATTTATCCGGCCGGTGTTGGAATATTGCGTTCAGGCGTGGTGTCCTTGGACGAAACATGACTACGCTCTGCTGGAGAAAGTTTAACGCAGGGCGACGAAACTAGTCAGCGGATTAGAATGCCTACCCTATGAGGGCCGACCAGAAAGACTTAAAATATTTCCTCTCTCTTATAGGCAATACAGAGGGGGATATGATCTAAGTCTTTAAACTGGTCAGAGAAGTTGATTGTGCTCTTCAGGTGGCCAACTTTTTTGAATTGGCAAACATGACAAGTCTCCGAGGTCACCAATACAAACTGAAAAGAAAATCACGCCAAACTTGAAGTGCGGGCCAACTTCTTTTCCCAACGGGTGATTAAAGAATGAAACAAACTACCAAAAATCCTGTATGGCGAGTATTTACCGCAATTTGACCAGAAACTGCGCCTACTTGTTCAAAAAAACACTTTTTTAAAAAAACTCGAAATTGTATGCAAAATATGCAAGAACGACTCAGCCGCTCGGAGATGTCGAAGGTACTGGATAACTTTAGATCTTCGCGAGGTTTTACACGTTTGGTTTCCTGAGTGGGTGTCAGTTTTTATTGGTTCACAGGCTGCGTATTCAATTTGATGCCGTTTTATGAGCAATTTTGGCGTGACAAAAATTTCAGATGAACAGGAAGCAGGTATGTACATGCAGTTGAAATGATATTTGTCCGGAACAGTCCTAGTGAAGTGAAGTGGTAACGGAGTTCAAATTGTCAAAGTTGGATAATAAATAATATTGGTGGTTCCTGTGCACACGACCTAATGATGGGGCCCTCTGTGCATTAAATATACAATTTATTTATATATTTGATTTGTAACATTATCTGTAAATATGTCCATTTTAACCTTGAAGGTCATTTTATTCTCATTTCCCTTGTTGCACAAAACAGCGCAGTTTTGTTCAAAGTTATTTGCTCATACGTTTTTTCAAAGTTTTCCACGCACACGTTTGTGATAGATTTCAGTCCATTTTCAATTTTATTGCCCTTTAACCATTGCTGGTATGCTTTATGTATATGCACTGCATCATTGAGTTTATCGATGACAAAAGCAATGCTGTTGTGGCAAAAGCATGTTTCGTAGATGTGAAATGTGTCACGTTGCCCTAAAATACAAAGCAGCGTGATTCTTTACTGTTGAATAACCTGCAGCCACCTACAAACACCATATTTTACGCATTCAGAGTCCTAAAGGACAACCTGACCCTTAACAACGCAGAATAGTTAACGAAAAAGGCTGAAAAGACAGACGATCTCTCCAGCTCTGAGCCAACTGGATTACCGAAGGGGCTTCAGAAGGAAATAAGTTTCCAATTACATATTTTATTTTATTTTATTTTATTTATTTATTGCCAGTTTACAGGCAATGTCAAAAAAATATACAGTAGAGGGTCAAGCTGACAGTGAAAAAAACTCCTGATCGTTGTTTCAGGTGTTTTCAGGAGAAAAAACTGCAGCTTATTGAGTAATTAAAGTTCTGGACAGGGACGCGTAAACACAGGTGCCCGGTAAAGAACCTCTCCATTCAGTGTTACGGATCCGATATTCTGCACCAGCAGGTATTTCGGCGAGCGGCTGTTCGCTGTCAACTGAGAAATAAGCCGATTGAGGTCTGCAGCGTCAGTAATTTTTCCCCTCAGCATGAAGACCAGCACAGGATTCAGAGTCCATGAACGCCATCAGAACCGAAGAGAGCTTCAACAGAGTCAGCACCCAAAAGTTTTGGAAGGTGTCCTGAATGTAGAAAACTAGTGACAGTTCGCGTAAACAAGGGATAGTTTTGCTGAATTTTGATACTTCTAGGTAACTTATTCCAGATTGCTATAGCGTTTACCGAAAAAAACAGTCGGTATCTAACTGTGCGTGCCAAAGGAAGAAATAAAAATACATCTCGATGACTGGTGCGCCGAGAGTGGTCGAGGTGCCTCAGAGATGTAAGGATGTTAAATGTACGACTGTTTAGTAGTTTAAACAGTAAAAATAGTCCCTTCTGTAATCTGCGAAGCCACAGCGGGTCAAGGCTTGTAAGCTCACAGCGTTGGTGATAGGACAGGTTTCGGTGATCTGAATAAAAACTCTTTTGTAAAGAAGTGCTGGACTGATTCTATCTTCTTTCGTTCACTAGCGTGCAGAAGACTAAATAGAAACGAGCAATATTCCAGACTAGGCCTGACATACATTTATAGACGCTGATTCTAATTTTGACGGTTTTTGAAATTTCTGAGAATAAACCCAGTAGTTTGGCGTGCTTTTCGAGACAATCAGAGCGCAGTGCTCTGACAGATTAAGACTACTAGAGTATGATATGCCCAGATCCTTTATAAGTCGGGGGCACGTTTAGATCGTGACCGTCTATGCTTAGGTGGGACTGATGGTTGTCGACAATAACCATCACGGAGCACTTTTGCCAAGAAAGTGAGAGGCGCCATGTGCGACACCACTGAGCAAAGGCCTGAAGATCCGTTTTTAAGAGCTCAAGCACGATGTTGCGATCAACCGGTTTATATCGATAGGCAACTTTTTAAATCGTCAGCGTACATAAAGGGCCTACCATACTGAAAAACAATCAGGAACATCGTTGACAAGAGGTATTAGAAGCGGGTTGAGCACGTTGCTCAATTCTGCTCCTTTACATGTGTAATAGATAATATCAGAAATTTTAACTCTGTTGTGTGCGAGTATTCAATAGGGAAATATTAAGTTAGAAGTTGTTAATGGCGCTGAAGGGAGGTGTTTCGCCAACTAACCCGTCATCCCCATCGTACTAATCGCCAAGGCTCTGTCAACTCTACGTCCCAAACCCGTCACCTCGCGCTAATCAATCTCTCGACCATTTAATCCTGTTCAATAATCCTAATAATCCCGCCGCAAAGTACTACCGGGTCCAAAGCTAAGTTGCGCCTTTAAAATTCATTTAGAGTTACTTTTGCTTGAGTTAAACTTTAAACATTAACGATAATTTTGGTATCTTACTGAATGATAAATAAGCTCTTATATCCTTTATATGTCGTGTTCTGTTGTGCATGAAGCGAAAATATTACGGAAGCAAGCGGGGCACCGTGTTTAAGCTGATTTTGCGTGCAAAGCGAGCGTTTTATGTCGTGACCGAAGTAGCGGATGTTCCTTCGCGATTTTCATCGTCACCGTTATACCCCACACTAAAGCCTCAAATACATGAAATTTTTCCCGAGGTTTGAAATGGAAGATTTTTAGGCACTGCTTTTGTGAGTTGGAATGCAGAATCGGTAGGGGTCACGGAACAAACGAGCGAATTAAAAGGCAGATGTTTTCTCGTGTATTTGCAGGACGTTTGCCTGAAGACAAACATGCCGCAAGCAACTATTAAAGCTTTGCTGGATATGCTACGACCTTCCCATGGTTCGTGGATGTAAACTGTGTCATAAGGTCAAAAATGCAAAGCTGCGTGATTACTTATTGCAGAATAACCTGCATCCACCTGCAAACAGCAAAATTTACGCAGTGAGGGTTCTGAAAGACAAACTGACCCTCGAAAAAGCCTTCAATTTGGCGAAAAAGGCTGAGGAGACGGATGACCTCTCCAGCTCCGAGCCAACTGTATTAGGAAGGGGCTACAGAAGGAAGTAATTATCCAATGCTATTCCTCTCTTTATCTAGAGATCCACGCCAGCTCACTACGGCTTCGGAAGATGAGGATGAATTTATTCACCGGCCAAAATAGCCAGAATGGAGACTGGCTGACTGGCCGGCGCCATTACCAATATTCCAGCAAGAACCTTTGACAGTTTTATTTTTAGGCCTAGGAATTATGGGAATATACCGGGCCCATCCATGCCTTGGAGTACACCAGCATGACCTACTCCACCGTCAACTTATCAGTAAGCATTTGTTACAAATTTGTACCTCAGAATACTAAAGGAAAAACCCCTAGATGTCCGTTCAACGTCGATCAAGTAATTGTTCAAGGACGTTGATTCTCTTCGGAAATACTTTTTAGGAACGTTGTAAACAATCATAAAGTAAAAAGTTGATTATATTGCAGAGCATATGGCTCACAATATGGAACAACAATCGGCTTTCTTGAACGAAATACTCAAGGAAGTGCGAACCGTGGCTATCACCCCAAGGCTAGTCAGTTGATCTATCGTCTGCCCTTGTGCACAGAGGAGGCCTACAATGACTTCATTGGATGAATGAGTAAGACACTGGATTATGCGAATGAGGCGGTTAAATATATATATTTCAAAACTTAATTCGTGATTTTAAGAAAGAAAGGCTGTCTGTGGTTGGGGAAAGAAATGAAAGATAGTTCGTGCGTAACCTCTTGACTTCTTTTATTGGAACACCGTTGTGCCTCAACTTCTGCTGGGGTTGATCAACTGAAAAAGCGGTCATTTATTGGCTGCCCGATCTTTGCAATTTTCACTGGTAGGTCATAACGTTTCCTTGTCGTCTGAAGACGCCACTCGGCAAAATACGCGCTTCAGTAAGTGTTCTGTGGATGTAATTTGCAGAACTACTATTGACTGGTTCCACGGAAAAAGAGACAGGTACGGTGGGAAAAAAACGCTGGGAGGCACCTGAGAAGTTAGAACTATTCCATTGAATTAATCCAGCATACATATTCAGCTGCCAGAATATCCCACCAGTGGTGCAATTTGCACAACACTGTCAGCGTCCAATGATAGGGTTATTACCTTTATTTCTTTACAGTAAACGTATTTCATGTTTAAACGTTATTAATTTAGTAGTATGTATTTTACTCCTACCTATGTGATTTGTAACTATTTTCATAAGGTTCATCTAACTTGGTATGCCTCGGTTAGCAACGTGTTTCTTTTTATTTTAAGAACCGACTCTGTATAACGGCAGCAATGTCGACAGACTATGACAAACCTTTCCTAGGCATGTACATATTTTTTGACTTTTTATGATAAAATACTCTGCAAATTTAATCTGCACATATCCTATATCATGAGTTAGTCGGAACATTGCAGGAAGGACTTCAATGAATCCAAACGGAAGCCATATTAATTGTATAGCATTAGGCCGTTCATAGTACCACAATTATGCGTACATCATTAGTGGCCGATTATCAGGAAAAGCAATGTGCGCTGGGCGTTTGATATAAAGGAAAGGGGGCTGTAACTGCAAGAAAATTGTGGGGTTCCGGTGTACAATTTGTTCCATTGAGGGGGCCAGCGAGGCACATACCGTCAACTTTTCCCCTCTGGCCCAGCCGTTTAGTGCCCTTTAGCCCCGTCAAATCCTTCTCTTGCTCAGGAGGTCAGAGGGGGCTAGGCGGGGCTGGTGCTGGTAGGGTTTCAGCTCCTTTGAGTTAACGAAGTTTTAGTCTACCTTAGTATAGAAGACACGTTGGTTTGGAATAACTCTTGAGTGAATTACCCGGTCTCTTAATTTGGGAGTTACACACTTAGACTTTACGATTCTGCGGTTATCCAAATATTCATTCACTGAGGATTATTCAAAGTTCCGTACGTTATCGTTACGAGAATTTCAAGCTTGAACGTTCACCCAGATGTTACCCGTACGAGGAATACATGCTTCAATGTTCGCTTGCTTCCAAAATTCTTACCAGCGGTGTGCTGCTTTTATCTGCTCTCAATTGGGAAAGGATAAGATAAAACAAAAGGTGAGTCGTCAAATGCTTCTTAAAAGTTAGACTGCTAAATATTATTGCCCGCTAGCACATTTATTTAAGAAGCTTTATGAATAAAATGCATTCGCATAAAATCCTCAGAGGTATGGAGAACACGTTCGCTGAGGATTCATCTGTGCGGGAGAGAAAATTTGATGCCACTGTCAGGAGTCGAACCCTCGTCAACAAAATATGCGGCGACGCACCTAACCACTCCGCCACCTTCACAAGGAAATCTGATAAACAAAATTGTACACAAACAGAAAATGATGGCAAAGAAAGATATCCTGTTACTTCTTCTTCTCCTGCCAAGCGGGCAAAAAGCCTGATAACACTAATGAATGTCAACTACGAGGATGAAAAGCGCATGGGGTGTTTAAGTCTCCTACAGAAATTCCTATTGATAGATAAAAGGATAAGTAACTTGAAAGAAGAACTGGAAGATCTAAAAGAGAAGCTTCCTTGTTCATCCGGCAAAAACAACCGTTACAATGAAAATTTCAACAAGAGTAATTACGTATGCAAATATGGCTTACTCAAAAATACTTAATATAAAGCTAAAAGACATTGCGTCAACAGAGCACAGTAAATCAGAAGAAATTTCCTTCATTCGAAAGGGAGATCAAACCAGCTCATGCACCTTTCTTCTTTCATCCAGCTCAGAGAGAAGCAGTCATGCTCTGGATACACACGTATGCGGCATCGTTGATGGATGATACAACAAAGTTTGACATTGAAAAGGTAGTTGAATTTGACGGACCGAAGTCAAAAAGGCAAAGATGATTTCACAAAAAAATGAGTTCCAACTCTAAAAAATGCTGACCCTTACCGATAGATGCTCAAACGGAATCCTCTGCTGGTGATACAGGAGCAAGTGCATGGTAGATTGGCAAAGTTCCCATTAGGGGTTTGCCATTAACTTAAGGAATCGTTGCTCGTACTGAAACAAATAGCATCGTCGACCAAGGTAAAATGCTTCCTGATACTGATGCCCTATCAACAAATACGAGCACTAAGTCACCAAACAGAAATTTTGACCGAAAACGCAATCTCGTTATTAAAGTTGCTCCCGAGTCCATTTCTATGATTGCAAAGGAAAGGGTAGCATATGACCACAGTCTTTTCCGAGAATACTCATATTTGATTCTTCAATATGGTGACTGTGCTACAGTGCACAAAGCATTCCGTTTAGGGAATGTGGGTATTTCACATGAATGATCATTACCGAGGACTCTTCAAATCATTCTTGAAAATGATGTTTAGGCTTTACGCCTATTAGAACGGAGAATGGGTGTCCGTAGCTCACACCGGGAGGTGTTTTTCAGCCGGATTATGAACCAACGAAAAGACACAAAATGAGGATGTTTAGGATAGATCTGAAGAGTAGAAACCAACAGGGGGAAAAATGGCTCAAACTAAAGGATCGGGAAATAAAAGTAAAGAGGTTTTTCTTCTGGCAGGCCCTGTTCATCATCAAGGCGGGTCCTCACTGAGACGGAGAAAACTAAACACGAAGTACCAAACTGTACAGAGCTCGGATGACGACCACTCATCAGAACTCAGTGTGGGCGGGATGGATACCTGTTGGTCTAGGAAAGCACTGACATATTCTAGAATTCAATGCCAGGAAATGAGAAGAAGTCTATATGGAGGAGTAACCCAGTCAAAATTAAGATGTTTGCATACCAATGCTCAGAGTTTCCTTTACAAAAGTAGATAAACTCAAGGCACTAGTCTCAGACCAAACCCCCGATGTCGTTGCCATAACGGAAATGTGGCTCAAAGTGGAAATCGCGGATAGCAAGGTTTCGATAGATGGATGCCAGCTTTTTCGAAGAGACAGAGAAAATAGACAGGAAGCTGGAGTGGCCGTATATGCAAGGATAGGAATCTCGGCAATCGAACAAGCGCACGCCGTATTATTCGAATATTAATGTCTCTTGATAAAGATAAAAAAAGTATTGTCCACAAAACCTACAATTCTTGACGATCTACAGACCACCAAACATTTCAAGTTCAGCTGATAAGACACCCATTCATTTGTTTTAGGAAGTAGCAAGGAACCAGGAGGTGCTTATTGTTGGAGATTTCAATGCATCTGACAGTTGAAGGTGCTCCAACTTTCTTCGTCAGCAAGCTAATAGATCTCACTCTCGACCAACCTCTGGCAAAGATGGTTCACATACCAACGAGATTTCGAGAAAACTTGAGAGCCAATTGCCTGGACCTTGTATTAACTAAGGATGTCTATAACATTGATGAAGTGGATTCTTTTCCTCCCCTCGATAAGAGTGACCACAGTACGCTGCTGTGGGATTACTCACTTTATTCTCAGTACCAGAAGAGAATGGAAGGCAAGCGAAAAATATGGAAGGCTGCTTTTACCATGAGGAAGAAACAATTGATGTTCGTGAAATGGGATTTTTTGCTCAAATCGAATCCGAAGGATGACTGGCTATCTTTTAAGTGGTTTCACGCTATCTAGGTGAACGCTTTTGTCCAGTGAAGGAGCTAAAAAGACTTGTCACCTTGCCTGGTTAACAAAAGAACTTAACAAACAGTTAAAGAAGAAAAATAAAAAAATGAAAGGTATTCAGGGAAACAGGGTCAGCAGAACATCTCGAATAATTTCGTCACCAAAGAAATGCTGTCAAAAAAATTATTCGTCGGGCAAGGAAGAATTATGAATCAAGTATTATCTAGCAGGCGAAAAATAAGCCTACAATTTTATCCCATTATATCAATAGTCGATTAAAAAACAAGGACCCAGTCGCAGTACTTATGGATGAAAATGGACTTTAAGTCGTTGAAAATTGCGAGAAAAGCTGAGGCTTTGGGTCAGTTCTTTGCCTCGGTATTCACCAGAGAACCTGAAGTTCAGCTTCACCATGTCAACTGTGCTGTTTTAAATGCTGGTCCAGTGCTTGAATGTGTACTCTTCCCGGAACCTTTCGTGGAACAAGAGCTGAAAAATATTAAAGAAGCCAAGTCATCTGGTCCTGGCGATTTAATGGCAAAGGTTTTGAAAGAACTGGCCGGGGAACTCTCCAAACCACTCGCACATATATTCAATTCGTCATTTGAATCAGTTTAACTGCCATAAAAATGGAAGGCTGCAAAAATATACCCCATATACAAGAGTGGGGCTCGATCTAATGTCAACAACTATCAGCCTGTCAGCCGAGTCTTCATTTGCTGTAAAATAATGGAATCTATAACCAAGAAGGTGACCATGCAATTCCTGAAGGTAAACCGATTACACTCAGAGCTCTAGCATGGCATCAGAAAGAATCGCTCCTGTCTTTCCACTTTATTTTTTTCGGCTGAGTAGTGAACTCGCACATTGGACGAAGCCGGTAGGGTCTACGTCATCTACACTGATTTCAGTGTCCCACACAAACGGCTTATCTATGAATTAGCTGAAATTGGAAAAAAAGTAATGCTGCTGACATGGATCGCAGATTTTCTTACAGGAAGATTGTAAACTGTTTGCATCGGTACTTCGAAGTCAACACCTACTAAGTGGTGTCCCCCAAGACTCCATCTACGGGCCATTTTTCTTGTAAGTCTACATCAAAGACTGTGTCAACAACCTGGGTTGCAGTGCCATCATGTTTGCAGACGATGTTTAATTGTGGAGGGCCATCAGACCTGATGCCGATAGGCCTGCACATCAAGAGAATCTCAACCGTCTTAGCAGAGGGTCTGCTCATTGGCACTTTAATTTTAATGTTGGAAACAGTGTGATCCTAAGACTCCCTATCGGAAGGACCAGTGATGAGGATGATTCCTCCCAATACTTTCGCAATGGGCAGCATCTTTCAATTGTCGAGGAGCAGAAGGACCTCGAGGTTATAATAAACTCCTCACTCAAACCATCTTCACAGTGTTTTAAGGCAAATAAACGCACGAAACAGGTCTTATTTGCAAGCAGGCGTAGATTTGTCCAGATTGATAAGAAACTATTCCAAAAAACCTACGGAACATTTGTTCGATCTCACTCGGAATATGCTGCCCAGGCCTGGCGTCCAAAAACGATTTTGGTTAGCTGTAAAGAGTGCAGGCTTGGGCCACGAAGATGGTCAAGAATCTTAGTAATCTGCCCTAAGAAGTCAGACTGGCTGAGCTTGATTTGTTTCTTCTCAATTACAGTCAACTACGGGGCCACCTCATTCAACCCTACCGGATTGTCAGGGGCCGCGATTGTGCCCTAGAATTTGCTGACTTCTTCGAATTGGCTGGGATGGAACATCTGCGGGGTCATCCATATAAACTGCAGAGGAAGTTGGTCCACATGGACGTCCATCGGAACGCCTTTTCACGGAGCGTCGTTGAAGCATGGAACGGACTCTCTGAATAGGTGGTCCTTTGTAAAACTGCTGATATATTTAAATGCATACAAGATACTCAATCACTGAGAAACTTTTGTACATATAATGAAAATTGTGTCAGTAGCAGCAGCTTGCACCTGGCCCACACAGATTGGTGGCCTTACATTTATGTTTGTCAGATTTATTACTGTCAACGTTTATTCTATTGACATTTTTGAATTTTAATAGGGAGCTCAAGGGCTAAAGCCTAATTCCCTCAATAAAGTGACTTAAAGTGGTAGTGTCTCATGCGTATTGCCCATCTGAAAATGCGCGGAACTCCTTCGGGTATTTGAAACTCCTAGACCTGATGCTGTATTTAGAACTGATGTGAAATTCACTCCAAGTACACAAACATGGAATACATTATGTCATATAACTCTAACAAAAATAATACTCATCAACCAAACAATGAGGCGTCAGATTGATCAACAAGCTGTCTTAAGAAGGCAAATCGGAAATAACGAATAACCACAATTATGGAAATGAAATAGACGATGAATAACAAAAATACTTAGTGAATCGCAAGTGAACATAACTAAGTAAGGTTTTGGGGCATGCCCTCCGAACGAGGGATTTATTTTCTTTAAAATTTATCAGTCCTTAAAACATCGTAATTTTCGTAAACGAATGTTTTTGGATAATTGGAGGCCACATGTCGTCGTAATTGAATGGAACACTTTCTACTCAACTTGTCCTTTAGGACATCTGAGGTCACCGATCGCTTCTTAAAACATGGCTCATATTCTTGTTTTATATGCACTTCCGCGATTAGCATTTAAAAAATTAAGGTTTTTCCAAATCCTTATGAGGCACCTTAATCTAAAGCTTTTGATACCCCTTGAAAATAGGCCCCGCAGTTTCCACTAATTTGCTTAGTATTCTGTAACTGTTACACTTTTGTAGTTCCTGCTGAATAGCGTCCATAGTTTTCCATTCCTACATGCACATATGCTATTCCTAAAAATTGGGCAACATGGCGTTTAGAGATGTCATGACCCAAACAGATAGGGCGTCGCTTGAATTTGGTTTTAATTTTCCTCTTTCCTTTCCGTTTTGATATTTTCGGTCATTTGTCTGTGCCCGCAGTTACACCTCGAAGGAATACACTGAAATTCAATCACATATTGCCCGTATTTCACAACGATCATCCTACATATACCAAGAGGCATTTTTCAGTCAAACATACTATAGGTGCTATTTTATCCTCTACAGCGACTTCCAAAAAATTGCTCTTAGAAGCTTAACAAAACCAATTTCTAATGGCTTCTGAAAATGGTCCTCTGTTAGCGAAGTAGCCGGAAATGGACATGAAACGGAGAACTATTGACAGACTCGCATCGAAGGTTAAGTCATTAATTGCTGTATGTTTACATCCGCTATGGCATTTGGTTCGGAAAAGTGTTTTTTTGCTCATTGAACTAAGCACTTGACAGTATAAGCTATTCGTTACAATTAATGCAGGCTCGAAGAGATCTTGCTGGAATAGGAAATGCAAATGTTTATGAACCTACTACGCGAGATACTAGTTCACCACCCCTACTGGGATGCAAACCACCGAACTCTCACTTATTGACTGACGCTCTTATCCGCTCGGCCACGCTCAGACAGCCGGGAGACAAAAAAATATTATATACATCAAAAATGATGATCTGCCTCATCTTTGTAAAACGTTTTTCGATTTCTAGGGACAAAATCTTACCGAAAATTCTCAGGTCACTCTCAACTGCTCAAAAATAATCAACGTTTTCCAACACTGAATAAAGGAGTGCGTTACTGAAATCAATCACAAGTAAGATAAACAATGAAGGACTGGTGTGCTGTGAGGGATGCCGCGAACTTACTACCACAGTTTTGAGATAAGAAGGAAAACTCTAAACAGGTGAATAACATCACCGAACCAGATTAAAAGTACAACAAGCAAACGATACAAACTGATGGACACAACATTAAGCGAAACAAAAAGAGAAAATGAACAAAATCCTTAGAACAAACTCATGAGTCAATGATATATGGGTGACTAAAAAGTAAATGGGTGGGGATGAAACTATGTCCTGCATTTTCCCAAGTTCGACAAATCTGTTGCCTACAGAGTCCGTCTGTTCAAACTTAAATCAGAAATCGACGGTCCCAGGAAAATCAGCAAATGTTAATGGACACCAGTGGCACGTCCTATACGTGTCCATCAGTTGATGGGAGCCAGCAAAGTGAAGGCATTAAAGCGTTCACCGTGGAAGTGCACAAGTTATCAACAGACCTGGATGCCACAAGCCAAAATTCAGGCCCTCCGTGAGTTATTCGGGCAAAATGCGTAAAAGATGCATTCGCAGCGTTTTAGGACTCCAATAATGTATTTGAATATCAACTACCAGGCTCACTGTTGGACAGCAATTTGGGTGCACTGCACATTTACTCTGATATTGCCTTAAGCTTGTATTTAATACGATTACTTATTATTTAAGGCAGAAACAACGCTACGATTCAACCTACCATTCATAATACAAGGCAGGATGCAGACACAGGCTTTTCCTGACAGATCACTATGTCTGGTAGTTCAGGGAGACCCTCAAGCTACTGGTGAAACCCCGAAAAATCGGGTTAAACAGGATATTTGACATTCAAAAATTAACGGAATGATACTCAAACAAACGGTGTTGTTGTCAAAATCCAAAAGATTTTCTAATTGGAGCTTGTCATTAGAAACGGAAAGCAGCAGGTTCTATCAAGACCGTTGAAAGCCCTCTTCAGAGGGAAACAGCAGACATATCATATATTTTCTCGAAAGTCCTAGCTTCGAAACAACCATCGATAAATTTTTCAGCCGGATTACGCTCCCGCCGATTGGATGAAAATCAGGACTCCGGCAGCAAAATTAAAAAGACGCCAGCTTGAAGGAGGAATAAATTTGGAAATAGTAAATAACAAAATAGTAAAAACGAGCGACTCGTTTTTATGGGATCATCCGTTGAAATTGACGGTAACCGCACCGGTCATCAAACTCATCAAATCTCTGCAGATTTGAACTCGCACTGGGGACTGAATTTATCCTGCGAAATATCCAGCAATAAGTGTCAGGCGCAAGAACAAATGAACTGTTCAGAATTCATTCCTGTGGAGAAAGTACCCATCCGAAACTGATGACCAGCCCATTTAAAGTGCAATTCGATCAATCCTCGGCAAATTCGAAATCAGAAATTAGACTGAAAAAGCCGCGCACTATTTCCAAAAATCTTGATCCACAAGTCGCTCGAAAATCAGTCTGGGCGAATGCAGTTGGCAAGAAAGGACAAACTTACGGACGATCTTTCCAACGCTAAGCCCACTGAATCAGGCAAAGGCCTCAGAAAGAAGTAAGCGTTCAATTCTATTAATATTGCATGGTAAATATGCCCGCCAGCTAACATCAGAATCGATTGATGACGAAGATTTCATTAGCCACCGGAGACAACCTGAAAGGAGACTGGCTGGCTGGCCGACGCCACCAAGAGTAATCCAGTAAGAACCACTGCCCAAATTATTTTTAGTCATATAAAGGATGAGAAAACGCCCGGTTCATCCTTGTCGTGGACTACGCCTACTCAACCAACACCACTGGCCACATATGAGTAAGCCCGTTTTATTATTGTGTGATTCTGACACCTGGTGGAGAAGTGTACCTCCACTTTTCTTACGACGTACTGCAATAAAATATAAAAAAGTAGAATCTCTCCGGTCGAAGTGTTCACTGTGTTTTTAACATTCACCCAGGAAAAGTGAACTACCTAGCAGGGCAGTGCTTGGTGGACATAGCACAAGTAAATGCCATCATCGGCGAAATTCAAAGGACAGTGCTGACCATAACCTTCCTTAATAACCTTCCTTGCTCCGTCTGCCGCTGTGTACGGACGATACCCATAAGGACTTCTTCAGTTGGATGAGTGGGTGGATAACTTCGTTCAGGAGGTGGTATGTACATAGTTATTTTTAAAGTTTCTGACAAGTTACAGATACAACAGCTGGTTTTCATAGGAGGACGAAATGACAGAGTGTATCCAGAATCTCCTGGCTGTTTTTACTGGTTCGCCGCCATGCCTTAGCTTCTGCTGGGACGAATAAACTGAGAAGTGGTCATTTTTGACTGCCACCTTTATGGCTTTCTCGCTGGAAAGTTTAACTTTTTAATTGATATGTACTAATGCCATTCGACGGAGCACGAACTTCTGCAACGGTTCAGCGAATTTAATTCGCAAAACTGCCATTGTCTAGTTCCATGGGGTGAGAGATAAGTAAAGTGGGAGTTGCAAACGTCCCAAGACAGCTGAGAAGGTAAAACTATTGCCAGGAATTAATCTATCATATCTATTCAGTTTCGGATAGGTGATACCGCTGCCGAAAATAACCCCACGTTGCTCCCTGACCGAGGATACGGTAAGTATGTCAATATCTTTACCGTTAATGCATTTTATGTTCAGCAATTATTTTAAGGACGTGTGAACTAAAATAAAGGGATGAGCCCTTGGGTTTCATTTTATTCCGTTTTTCAGTGTTACTTTTATGATGACAGTAGGTAGTGTCTCTTATGAAACTTCAGCCGCAATGCATATATTGCGTGCACGCACTAAGCCATAGTATGAAGTTTAATCTTGACTTCGGTGTTAATTATTGGTAAACGAGACTACTGAAGTAGTATGAAATTGAACCTTGGCTTAGGTGTTGATGATAAGTGAACGTGACTACTGAAGTAGCATGAAATTCAATCTTGTCTTAAATGTCTACGATTGATTACTGTGTCCATTATATATATATTTATTTACTTTTGCTTCCTATTCTTTACTTATTTCGAGTATTATGACACCAAAATGCTTCGCTTACCAACGAATTTCTTTTAAAATAGGAGCAATGAACGACGGGAGCTACTTTGACACATAACGACAAACAATTTCGTCGCCTATTTATATTTTTCCTGCATTTTTTATTGCTAATAAAATTTGTGTTACCATTAATTTGTGCCTGATGTCCTATGTCTTGAGAGAACGGGTACAGCGTTGGAAAGACGAGTGATCCGTTAAGAATTTTTTACTAACTGTAAGATCTTCGTCCGTTTAAAGTGGTTGCCTCTCAAGGAATGCAACTTAGATGGCAAAATCGATATTGCAAACAGGGGCTGCAGAGGCGACGAAAACGTCGCATCCCGCTGGGAATATTTTTTCCTGTGACAAGGCCTTTGGGCAGAGGTCGGCAAACTCCGGCCTTTAGGCCAGATACGGCCTAGCTAGTATTCCAGTTCGGCCTAGTGCCCCCCTAGTTATTTATTGTTGGATTGGATTGTGAATTGTCGTGGTTTTGTTCCCCTTCATTACTGCTGGTTGCAGCTCAAGCTGTGGCTCGTGTTTATTTTTAGAACTGATGTCAGGCGCTTGTAAGAAACAGAAGTGCCTGAACGGGGAGCGATGATGATAAATCTTGTGTTGTAAACAAGTTCACTCTCTGGTCTCGGTTTCATTCCCCTCTTACCGGAGTCAAGGTGTGTGTTGTGCGCACGTGTGTGCCGTGACGTGCGAAGCAATTTTATTTCATGTCATGTTACAGACGTCAAGTACCCGCACAGTAACCACAATTACTATGCCTAAAGTGCAGAAGTAACGCGCAGTTACCAGTCTCCGGAAGGTTGACCTCGAACATCGTGTCTTCAACCCCGAATGGACTGACGATTTATTCTTCGTCCAACGCGGACACAAAGCCCTGTGTTTATTGTGCAACGACACCAACAGTACTTTCAAGCGGTCGAATCTCAAGGGGCATTTCGATACCAAGCAAGCGCACACGTACAGAGACTACACCGCGGATGAGCGGAAGACTGAGGCTGTTCGCTTGCAGTCACGGTTGGATCAAAAGTCGTCCCTCTTCAAGAGGCAGGCCTCTAAGGCTTCTGAGGCTGCTGAGCGTCGCATTTGTGCCTCCTATGAAGTGTCCTTGTTGATTGCGAAGAAAATGCATCCCTTCACTGATGCAGACTTTGTAATGGATTGTATACTTGCTGCTGTTGACGTCATTTGTCCCGACCAACACGACGCTTCCAAGGCAATCCTACTGTCTGCCCGCACTGATACTCGACGCGTGGAGGACTTGGACTCTGATGTCCGGTCTTCGATGTTTACGAAGTTCAAAACTCTCTATATATTCTCCATCGCCTTTGACGAGAGCTTTGATATCAAGGACACTGCGCAGCTGGCATTTCGTAACACCTGGAGGTAGTCTAGGAGTTTCTCAGCCTTATCCCGATGAATGGAGTGACAACTAGCCAAGATGTCCTCAATGCCCTCCTACCTGCTTTGAGTGGTTTCAACCTGTTGAAGCTCGTTTTGGTAACTACTGACGGTGCACCTGCAATGGTTGGATCTACCAAGGGACTTTCGCAGCTGATCATCAATCACTGTCGCTTTCTGGATTGTGCGCAGGAGATACGCAGGGTGCACTGCATCGTCAACCAGGAGTAATTGTGTGCCAAAGCAGCAGGCATGAAGGACATTATGTATGTTGTGGTGAAGTAAGTGAACGCAGGGCTTGCTCGTCCTCTCAAACACCGCATCTTCAAGAATATGTGCGAAGCTGCAGAGGCTGAGTATGCCGATCTGCTTTACCACTGAGATTCACTGGCTCCGCCACGAGATCGTTTCCTTCGTCAGTGAGAGGGGCCTCGATGGCTTTCAAAAGTTCTCGTACGAGGTTTAGCTCCGTCAGTTCAGCTTTCTCACTGATATCAGCTCTCAGCCTAACGAACTTAACCTGAAGCTTCAAGGACGTGATGTGCTTATCATGAATATGAAAACCCACGCGCGGAAATTCGAAACAGCTGATTCTATGGGAGAAACAGCTGTATGAGGGCGACTATGTCCATTTCCCGCACCTCCCCCAGTGTGATGCAGCCCTCGTTGACACCAAAGAATCCATCAGTGTGCTGTCAACCCTGCGGAATGAATTCTCTTCGCGCTTCACTGATGTGCATTCTCATTCGCAAGAGTTCAAGATTGTCAGCACTCCTTTTGACTTTCCCTATGACGACGCCCCCTCTGATGTGCATTGGAGTTGATTTAGCTGCCGGCTTCGGACGTTCTCTTGTCCAAGTTTACTTCTTGCACTACTCTCATTGACTTCTACCGTCAGCTGCCACATGCTCAGTTTCTAATGTTGTTTGCCCGTGCCAAGCGTGTGATCGCAATGTTTGGTAGCACCTATTCGTGCGAGCAGCTGTTCTCCAAAATGAAGTTTTGTAAGAACAATCTGCGCCCTCAGCTCACTGACAATCGCCTTAATGACATTCTTTTGCTGAAATCATCATCCTTAGAACCTGATATTGTATCTGTCTCGTACTGCATTATTGAATAATAAATGTTTTTTGGACACCTTGTTTCTTCTGGCCTAGTGTGCCTTCTTGACCTCCTGAAATGGCCTAGTAGTCCGAAAAGTTTGCCAACCCCTGCCTTAGGGGTTACATCGATTAATTGCCACGTCATAGCCCTGCCTGTAGCCCCAATGCCCCTCCCACCTCATGGGCTACAGAGGGTAGGAGCTGTAAGGTCAGGTTACCAGTTGTAGGATTGGGGGGATCAAAGTCTGGGGGAATTAATATCTTAAAAGATGGACAAAAGAGACGAAAATGTTTCGTCCTACTGGGAATTTTTCCGGTGGCAGGGCTGGAGGGGGCCACACCGATTAACTGCCCCGTCAAAACCCTGCTTGTAGTCCCGTCTACCCCCGTTAAATCCCCCTCTTGTCCTGCGGGGCCAGATGGGCTATGCGGGGCTTATGCCGACAACGTATCCAGAAAACTCAGTTTACGCCTCCTTTTGCGTCCTCTTGAGGCACTGTATTCAGCAGGTGTGCTCAAGTTTATTATCAAAGGAGACCAACTGCTTCATGGCGACAGCATTCGAGTAAGTTAAAGAATGGGTGTTCAAAGGGTCCGTCCTTCAGTCATATCTCATTTTATGACAACCAAACTGGACTCTCGAATCTAGGCGACAGTAGCCAAAAATTGGCAGTCTGACGACTTCCAATATTTCACTTTATCTTCAGACAGCATCACCATATTTGTGCTACTTTACAGTATTTTTGAAGTTTCAATGCAACGCATTTGAAGGCATCATTTTTAAGCGTCAGAATAATATAAAATATTTATACGTGGGTTTTCGATGGGTTGTAAGTATAAACAAAGTTTCGAAAAAATGAGCGGTAGACAAGTATGCACTTTCCCTTGCTATTTGCTTCAGTGTGTGTGGCAGAAATAAGGGACGTATATTATCATTAAATTGTATCCTTAGAGTCAGAGAAGATGGCATTTTTATAGCTGATTCATATAGATCCTTCCAATGGTTAACTATGCAACCGATCTAAGACAAGAAACGTCAGGAAATTCAGACGAAAATGCCCGTCAACCCCTTGTCTCCCTTGGCTTTAAAGCAGCGGATGAACGCACTTTCTTCTAATTAAGGTAGATTTTGTTTCATAAATAATTATTTTTTAACTGATTAAAAGAATTTGTTTAGAGAATACCAGAAATTCCAAAAACTGGCACATTAGAAATTCTTTGCATAGAGATTAATATGACACCCCATAATGAATGGTAATACATCAAGTGGAGAGGAAAAGGAAAAACGTACTTGGTTGATTTTCCTTTCACATACAATGCACAAATTGGTATGTGAAGTATGGATGATTGAATTGTCCATGATGGATGTGCTCAGGCAACCTTAAAACACAAAAGCAAAGTTATCTAGAAGTGAAAGACTTTTTCTGGTCTTTAACTAACGTATTTTGGAGGTTCGAACACGTTTAATGGGATTAATGTTTGTGGAGGTAAATAGAACTAAAAGGGATCTGGACATCGCTGGCGGATTACTGTGATGTTCTATAATTCGTGATTATAATAATAAGCAATATTGTACTGATGCACCTCTGAGGGATAAACAGGACCATTATCTAGAAAAACTGGAATGCACATTGGGCGTCAGTAGGTGCCGTTTTAACCGCAGACATCCAGCTCGACGCTGATGCATACCTTGCTATCAGTAGTGTCTGCTTTTACCCGTCAGATTTGCCGCTCACTAAATTTACTGCCCATCTTAACCATTGCCACAGAAGCAACGTGCGTTTGAAAATGAGAGTTATCGATCAGTTTTCCCATTAACTTATTATTATTAAACACTTTCGTGCGAAAAAGGGAGAAAATCCTGTATACTTTTCCGTATTATGCTTATACGGAACCTCAATTGAATGCTCCCATGAGTAGTTTTAACACACCTACATTTTAGAACCTGAAAAATAGCTTTGTGGTCTTGCATTCCTTGGAGGTTTTTTGTCAGCCTGACTTTTATTAACGCACCGTTTTATCACTCATGACTCTCCACTCATTAACGTTCCTAATGTTTTAAATACTTTTCCATATAATACGGAACCGAGATTTAAAATACTTTTTACATTGGCATTAGTGTGGGCTTTCAGAGGGGCAACCTCCGCTACTTAGATGTTTGACGCTTAGTTCGAATTTGAGGGGGATGGTCCCTTTCCTAGTGAAAGCTCTCAGTTCCACCTCACAGTCTTTTAGGCTAGTGTGGAATATTGGTACCTACAAGGCTAACCGAAAGAATTTATTTGTAGGCGCTACGAATAAACGGCTATGTCACTTTGACCTTTTGCTTATTATTATTATTACCATTATTATTATTATTATTGTTGAATGTTTCGGGCTGACAAAGAATTAATTGGTGCTGTTTCCAGGACATATGAGAATATTCTATGGGATGACATGCTCTGACAGCAAAACAATTTACAGAACAAAAGAAATGCCAAAATAGATCCCCGAATATCTCGGGCACTTCCTAGAATTTCGTTTGCAAACTAATGTTGACTCTCATGAAATAATTTAAGGTGGGCCAATGTTATTACTCTTTGCTATGGCAAAATACCACTATTCGCAAATCCTAGTTTTAAAAACCGAATACATATACAGTTTCTAGAAAATATGATTTCCAGGGTCGCAGGATTCAATTTTCCCATTCGAAAAGTCATATGATGTAAACTTTTCTCCCTTTGACGGCAAAACAGCCGCAAACATATGACTATCATTTGCGACACAGCAGCGGAAGTTACTTTGACTTAAGTAAACGTAAACTTTTACCTAAAGTGTATGAGAAATGTCACTCCCGGTGGGTGAATTGAAGCGTGCCGTCAGTGGATTTGATTAAATTCTGTTCCTTGTTCAAGGGTTCGTTTTATCATATATGCCATTGAATGACCGGCTTTTTACTGCAATTACCACAAAGGAAAATCGTTTACGTACCTTGTTCTATGGGAGATCGGCACTTTAGATGTTTTGTTAGCTTCGGTGCTCGATTTTGCACTTTGCTGGGATCTCTAGTGACCTTTCCCTGTCATTTTCTCCACACCAGCATGACAAAATTTATGGGACGACGGACGGAAGTGCCATATGCATGGGCAATAATCGAGAGGTACAAGTGCGCTTTTGATAACGCGCGGAGCTCCACTAGCCGCTGTTGCAGCCCTGACGCATTGGAGTTATGGGCTTAAATTGCTTTGAATCCAAGTATCAAGGCCTTTTGTAAAGACAGCATGAGCAGATGGGCATTCTTCAAGTAATATGATCACATGTTTAGTCATTCTTGGTGGAACGCAAATTCGAAATAGCACTTTTAACATTCAAAGCGAACGACTGTCCTCAGACAAATTCATGCGTCAACGTAGACTTTTCTGAAAAATTGTCTGATCTTCTAAGTTTGACGTCATCAGTAAACCCGATTGTACCCCATTCGGGCCCAAGAGCGGCGAACTTAACGTATCAGGTGAAAAAAGGACCCAAAAACTGGTTCTCAAGGAATACAAAGTTTCAGGTGCACGCGGTTTGGTTTTGCCCAAACGCGTTGTTTTTGGTGAAATAAAATGCCTCATTAGGTTGGAAAGTGTTTCAGTGATGTCAATGTTGCCCAGTTCACGCCGAATATTTAATGTGCAACATTACCGAAGGCCCTGCGGAAATCGACATACCTCCCTTTTACTTCGTAGCTGTCGTCAAGAGGTTAAATCACAGCCTCAAGAGATGTCAGAAAATTTCGGTGTTAAGTATATCCTTCTCGAAAATCATGTTTTAAATTCCTCATTCTTCGTTTCCTTAAAACATTTTATGGTAGCGTACTCTGTAGGAAGTTTAACTTCTTAAAAACAAAGCTAGGTAAAGCATACTGGCCGAATGCTAACTTTACGCTTTTAACGTCGCCCTCAACAACTGATGATCTTTTCTGTGAAATAGCAGATCTCGGTACTTCTGAGTCGTTTTTAGTTTATTGGGAGCAAAATGATCTACACAGTATCTCTACTCTCTTCATCTACCTTTCCCACAGA
The DNA here is from genome assembly GCA_017591395.1 of Schistocephalus solidus. NCBI lineage: Eukaryota > Metazoa > Platyhelminthes > Cestoda > Diphyllobothriidea > Diphyllobothriidae > Schistocephalus > Schistocephalus solidus. Next base: position 74,784 of record WEDG01001555.1, read on the forward strand.
AGCTAAGAAAAATTGTACATTCTTGTACATCTCTGCTGTCTTATGTGTAACGTAGTTCATGTTAACTAAAATGTCTTTGTGAGAGCCCCCAAGCTCACAGACCACTTCTATTTTCGAAACCAAATTATTAAGCTGGTTTGGTTAAAGTCGTTTTTCTACCGAAAGCTATGTCTTCCATTGAGATTGCAGGCAGAAATGTCCATTCTAATTTCTCAGCATATTCAGCACTCCCTCTGCCTAATGGATTGCTCTCTGATATGACAGCGACTTCGAGGACTCTAGATGGGTAGAAGGTATTCTACGATTGGACAAAATTAACGGGTTTTACTCCCACCTGACCTCATTCTCCCTGTCGGAGCCAACAAAACAGCAAATCTGTAGCTCAGGGTGCACAGAAAGTGTCTCACTGACAAATCGATCCTCGATTCAACTTCAAATCTGGAGTCAGAGTGTGGCGAGCTGAAACGGACCTTTCTGGCGTCCGTAGTTTTTGATTAGCACTTATTTGAGAGTCACTCTCTTCACCATCTTCTTTCTGATGTTTTTGTTATAAGGCTGGCCGGCAAAGATATATTTAAACCGCAGATTATTAAGGGATACTAAGACTATTTTAATGACAATATTTAGGAAAAATTCCAAAGTTGGTTGCGTTTTACGACTGCCCCTTTCGCATAATATTAACAGACAAGTTGGTGTGCATTCTCTTTTTTCGATAAACTCACTTCAGGTATGTAAGTTGGCAGTTATTACAGATTGGTGAACACGAGTTCGAATGCAAGGTCTTATCTGCCTAAAAGGATGCTAGTCGATGACTGAAAAGTAACGTCAATTGATTTTTCCTCACTTTCTTGTCATCCCAAAGTGAATGCTGCATGGCTTCATACTGGCTACTGTGTTCAATCTATCCAACCTAGTGTATTAATCTGTGCGCACCTCACCACTGATTACCGATGGGAAAATAAACCCTATTATCCAATTCGATGAAGACAATTTTTCATTTATTCCATCCACCATGCATGCAGCTTTGACGGTCTACAATGCTCACTTCAAAGCGTATAATATGCTGGTTGCGATATTGTTCAAAAGCACACGTTATTTTATGAGATAATCTGGACTTTCGTGAAGACTGAATGCCTTATAACAATTAAATGTTTGTTTTATGTAAAAACGGTTTACTTATCCCAATTATATTTCTAAGTGTAGGTTATCTGCTGTTAACATCCTGTTGGGAAGATCTGGTTAATATCGACAACTTTGTGAACAACTTTAAAAACCCTATCTTTGCTAGACCGCTCGAGCGTTCATGCGAACATTTCGAAACCTTTCATAAATACCTTATTCTATTGAAACATAAAATAGAGCCCTCTTTCAAATGCTAACTCTCTAGAGGACGCTGTAGGAAAAATTATTGCCACATAGCTCATAAACACAGTTGAATTTATAAAAATAGAAAATGGAGCAAACAACTGCACCCAGGTAATTTACAATGATCCCAACGTGTGTGCAACGCGGATTACCGGAAATTTATTCTTCAAAAAGGCAGTCTGCTTAAGTATATGAATCATCTGGGATCTACCTTCCATGCCACTGAGTTCTCAAACATAATCTAAATAAGCATCCCTATTAAGAGGAATATACGAATCTGCGACCTAGGTAATTTAAGAGTGTACGGCAGATAATCACAGAGCCGCCGAGTTGTTAATAATTGGGTCAAATGAACCATATAAATCAGTCAAATCCTTTAATTATGCAAAATATGTATTAAAATCCTCCTAGCCAGTCATCTTGTGCTGTCCGCTAATCATCAGGCTTCATGTGCATGGTTAAAATTATGATCTACGTATGTGATTTATACTGTTACAACCACATCCATCAGCTTATAATAGGATTCCATAGGCGCTTAGGTATCTGTGAACCCAAACGTTCTGGAGTAAGGTCCATTTTTGTGCAGACCAATTTAAATTATTTGCCTTTATGGATTACCACTCATATGCACAAAGTACGGTGTTCCCCGGGCGCGGTTGCTACACCACATTTTGCATGGTAGGTATGGAAGTTTTCTAATGTCAAAAACCACCCCACAAGCTATTAACATTCAGTGTTGTCTTACCCATTCCGGTAAATTTTTCCAGACTGAGTTTAAGCTGAACGTAGACAGGACAGGTCATTAGGCAACGAAAATGTAAAAATACGCGACTCAGGTGACGTTATTCTAATCAAATTTAAAATTTGGACCTTAAAGTGCCAAACCAACCGGGTCACAGTCATTTACTTTCGATCGAAGATCGACAACCCTCATTTGAAGCACTCGTATTCGAGCAATTGAGTTGCTCACAAATTCTGCAGACGTGTTAAGTAAATTCTGACGCATTATGCACTGATTATTTGTCTTTCAGCCTCATCAGTTGGTTCCGGAGATGCGCCTCCATCAGTGCCTTGCAGCAAACCAAAGATGCCCTTTTTCTCTCTCTTCCTCTTCTTTTTCATCATCTTTTTTGTTAACCCATACTTACAACCCTTAATTAGTTTCCTCGCATGTACCCATGAAACTCAATAAGGTTGGCCTGCAGCCTCTGAAAATTGCAGTGTTTCTCATGACTACTGGTTATTTTTGGCAGGAATACAGGACTTGCAGTAGACTGCCTATACCATGAAATAACAACCAGGATTCTGAAATTTGTTGTCGACCGGAAAATAATATTTTTGTTCTTATATCTATCATTGTGCAGCCTTATTCCAGGATATGATATTCACATCAGGATATTGACGTTTGAACAAGCTTCTATCCGGCTGCCTTCAAAACAAAACTCGCTAAGAAACCACCTAAGTAGCAGGTTGCTTCTCATTTAATTTGTATGCCCTTATACACAGAAATATGTACTATAGAAAACATGCAAAAAATCTTCTTCCTTTCACTCATTTTCAGAAAACCTACGTCTTTTTCAAATTTTATATCTTAAAAAAAGTATACATTCTGGTTTTAAAAATCTATTCAAATTCCCGAAATATTATGTCCCCGACCTGTCGTTTTCAATCTAAATGCTCAATACATTCTTCTAAGAAAAATTGCATGCCCCTGTCAGTTGCAAGTTAGGTTACCTAGTGGTCATAAAATTTTGTCCTTGATGTGGACAATGCTGTCTATTTTATAAGCAGCATTTATAAATAGGCAGATATGATGCTTTATGAATGAACATTTCAGTAGCGTAAAAAATCTCAAAATTAGAAAATTTGTGAACATCAAAAGATACCCATTCATCAAGTGTGATATTCGTGGAACACGTAAGTTTTTAGAAAATAAGTACATGAAAGTATAATTTTTTGCATGTTTCCTATGGTAAATATTCGAATTTTAAGGACATCAAAAATAAATGAGAAAAGTGTATACTACTTAAATTTGTTTTTTTTTACCGTGATTTGTTTTGAAGGTAACTGGAAAGAAGCTTGTTTACAAGTAGGCATCCTGATATAAATGCAATATCCTGGGATTAGATTGCACAATGATAAATATTACAACTACAATATTATTTTCCAAACCAAAAATATTTCAGAATCCCAGTTGACTTTTTATGCAATAGGCAGTCTACTGTAAATTATAGTTGGAGTGGAGACGAGAGAATTGAAAATTCAAAGTGATCCCACTGACTTCGATGAACACAGGACTTGCCTTTTACTTTCGCAAGGTTCAAAATAGGGTATTTTCTATTGTCTGTCATAAGAACTGCTTTAAATGTCAGCAGGGAGATTTATTTTTGCATGCGCAGAAAGGGGGTTCTGACATTTCACTGATGGCTATTTCTGCGCTCGGTGGGGGAGAGATGTTGAATTTGACTGCTGGTTTAGGTACTGCATTTCTCTTGGAGTATTTGGCGCCATTCGATGTAGGTAGCGATGCGCGACGCTGTCGCTAGCTCGCTCATGCCAGTGGCCTTTTGTGTCAGTTTTTTTATTTTTGAGTGATTTGAGCTGTATTGCGAGTAGGTTGAGCTTTTGACAAATATCTTTTCGTGTTCTTCGTCAAAGGTACCAGTCGCAGGAAAATCTGCACTTCACGCCGAGGAGGTAAAGCAGGCTGGTACAAAATGGAATAGCTTACTGCACTAGCGAACTCGTTGCATTCTTAGCACCTGTGAATCGAGGAATTCGAGTAAATCTATTGATATAAAGTTATTAATGGTGGTCGCGATGTTCAATGGGCTCTTAGGCCTACCTGTGAAGTTAGTTAAGTTTTTTCACTACTTGAAGGGCAGTGGGGGGTCAAATAGGAATAAGCAGTCGCTGCCTGCCTATGATGCTGCTGCATGCTCTTATAGGGAGTAGGCGAGAGAGTAACTCCAGCAGGGATAAGTTTGATGCAGACACCACGGATAATGCGACACTAATCGAAACTGAAGCAGTGCTGGCCGAAAGAATAATGAAGCGCGTAAAATGCATTTCGCAGGTAGGCCTGAAGGCGTATTGCACAGTATCATACAAAAAGCCGAGGAAGGATGTCGAACTATGAGAGCCGGTAATGCTGCTGATAAATTTACCTTCGAAAAATGTCTTCTCATGCATCTGCTGAAAAGAAGTCCATCTTTTTATTCGATAAAATTGGTGATACCGGGGTCTATGACAGGAGCGAGTCTGTAATACATGGAATGGCTTTCATAGTTGCACGAAGTTTTAACTGCGATAGTGAGAGGTAGCGTGTGAAGTTCAGGAAGTCTACCAGGGTGACCTTCTCGAGGCTCCACCGATAGTTTATTGTTCTATGCGAGTCATGAAATTATTTATTGTAGACATCCTATTCGGATTCACTTATTGTTCGGAACTTTATCTGGGATTATTCTGTCCTCACCTCCAGGTAGTCTAGAATAATTGGATAGCTCATTAGATGTCATCGATAAGTCAACTTAGCGACTAGTTTAGAGATCAGAGCCAAGTTTAACGTGGGCCCATTTGGAAGGGAGCATGTGGTGTGCCGTAATTGCACGACGCCCTGGACAGTGAATTGATCATGAAACATGATTGCATGGCTTGAAAATTTGTATACATTCACCAAGATCATGCAAAAATCAAGCGATTTGGCTACAGAAATTCTCAGAGGATTTCCACGCAGAATCTTTTCGCGCCCAAAATTTGAGCAAGCTACAGGAAGCTGACTGCCAGTGCCTCAATTCACCGTGGAATTAGTAGCCTTTTTACCTCAAATTTAGGTTCGTGATAGTTAAAAATATCAACATACTAAGATCTTATTTGGGTAGATTGACTTAGTTGTTAAACTATTTTTTACCACGAAGCGTATCGCACTGTGGGGAGAACGACAAATTGAGATGTTTTCCGTCTTTGTCTATGATAAAAAACCGCACAGCAGAGAACGTGGAATTGATGGGAGGACAAAAGGCACTTTTATAAAATACTTGATTGAGGAAAGTTCACCAAGAGTAGATTAGCCATGAGCTCGGAAACCGCCAAAATACAGTAAGCCTACAATTATCAAAGGAGGCTAACCAGAGATACGAAAAAAACAGGACTGTATGACTAAATGTACAAAATCCAAGGTGGCAGGCTAAAGCAGTGAAATTGGGCAGCGGATGTGTCACTTTCATTTTGATACCGTGTGTTATTACGGATCTTTATAAAAAGATGCGATTTGTTGTCGGTCCCAGGTTCCCGTTTGACGATTAAGCCAGGCATCCTTATGCACAAGTTACCAGGTCAGTTCCGACATTCGTGATTTATAGGCTTTCATACCACTCAATTTACATAAGAAGATTTTATTTAGGAAGTTAGAGAGCGTTAATACAGTAACATTCTCTGAATTTTAGAGATGGACTTGTAATAACAAAAAAAAGAAACCAGAGGACTCATCTTATTATATTCTCTTATGTTGTTCTACTCGTTTTCATAAAAAACTGTTACTGGCAAAAACTGCTTCTGAGGAGAATAAATATAAGCGGTTCTCCAAATAGACTGGAAGGACTTTTTACATTCTCCCAGGAGACTGGAGGTCTATATTTCAGTATCAATCTAAAGTACTTACAGGATTAAGTAAAAATTTTTTAAATGTCGTGACACTGGCGCAGTCTGCCTTTGATTACGCCCATGATACCACTAGTTCTCATGGAGCCAGTTTCTTGTGGTACTTATCATCCAAACGCGCCTTCAAGGTTGAATCACTACTTGGCACATAATCCCGTCAGTCTTTAAAGTCAACAAACTTTTTCCACACCCAATCTCGGAGAGGAGGATTTTTTTATTTTTTTCTCATTCATGCCGCATGGCGGGTGGAAAAGCATGCGGCGTTTTGGCGACGTTTTTAGGAACGTAAGAAGCTGCCTACTGAAATTCCATGACCACTCTGCGAATTACGTTGAGGAGATCAACACCCTCAGCTATTGGTTCCCTTCCTCGACAGTGTCGGCAAGGCAGTATGAATCTGCTGGTTCAATCATTTCCACCAACCCCTTAGTGGAAGTGAAAATAGTCTACAGATCTCTAGCGCTCATCGAAATAGCATCGTATCTCTCACCTCCTACGGAGCCTGATCATTCTTCAGCTGTTGACTCTTAATGGTTTGAGTTCACTTCTCTTAACCAATTTTCCTTTTAGGCGTCTTTCAACTTAACACTAGTTATCGTTTAAGTGAGGTAAAGTGCAGGACTCTAACCAGGTAAACAAAATATACTGCAATCAGCAGCGGGTCACTAAGAGGTAAATTTTGCTAAAAACTCTTCGACCTCACCCATTCTCTATGGTCAGTAGAATTCAGTCCGTAGTATGCGAACAGGAGTATAATGACATTCCTTTTTCTCAGCATTTAAGCAATTCTATAGTACTTATCACTTGGAGAATCACACCCTGCATTGGACGGTGCTACAAAGCGAATTCCTTATCCTCGGAGTTTTATTACCTTCCTCCATCGGGTAGCTAGCTTCCATGCAAGTTTCTCATGCACTCGTGTGCAGAATATTTTATCATTTTTTATTAGACTTTTCCTTATATAATGCAATCGAGGTCCGCTTTGGCAAACAGTTTTTCTCCTTTTGGTTTGTAGAAACATTGACATGGAAATGGGTTCTGTCATGGCAAGCACCTTATGTATGGCAGCAAAAATGGAAGCTTACCCTGCTGCGATAGTCACAAGACACAATGCTACCACATAAAACGATTTTTTAAATGCAACGTTAACCAGACTTGATTAATCCGTTGCACCTCAAAAGGGTTAGACACATGCGTTATTTGACACGTTTAGCGTAGGATGTCAAAGGCTACTGGCCAAGATAAGGGTAAGGTGTGGAAATACAAAATAAGAGCCTCGATAAAGCCGATGGGCTTGCGCTAAAGTCCTATAAGAGTACCTGCGGGGATCTTTTATGTGTCCCCTCTAATGATAAAGGAGAATAGGAGCAATTTTTCGTTATATGAGTGAGATCACCCTTAATTACAGAAAGGTCACGTACTTATTCGCTTAACGTAACCCTAATACTAACCCTTACCAGACTCCTAATAGTGACCTTGATCTGACTGTTTTGCCCATCCATATTTCAACCCCTAGCCTTAACCCTAGTTTGGACCCTAATTTAACCCTAGCCTGACTTAGCTTAACTTAACTAACCCTAAGTTAACCAATCCTATTCTTGCCAGTTAACGCTGCTTTCCTCTCATTTAGCGCACAGCCACCCGCATTACGCGGCTGGGGCTGAGGCACTTATTCAACTCAAACGTTACTCCTAACCCTAAGCCCCTAATTCAAGTTCACTAGTGTTACTGGAGCTCCTTTTCCAATGTCCTAACAATTTTACATTTGAAAGGCCATCTCAGCCAATCGCAATTACCGTTTAACAGGGAATCAATTGTACTACAAATTTTAGAGGACCTATTAACTTTGCATGGTCACGTTTTTCATCTGTTTACAATTAAAGTCATGGGGTAAATTTCTGGTCTGGTCTCTAAAGACCTCTGTCTGAGGATTTTGCAAAGAATTTGTTACTCATCTGCAACTACCTTATATGGAAGTGTACTGTCTGACCTATCCCATCAGATATTTACCGAAATTTTTAAATGTGCTCCGATTAGGATGGAGTAGAAAGGATTTCAATGTTTATTATCGTTCAGCGTAATCCTAGGCTATTGTAACAGGATAGGAGGGGAGATTTTGAAAAATTTTTGCCTAGCCAGCGGCAAAAACCAAACTTATTAAAAATCGTTACTTACATAGCATGGGTTTTTTTACCGTTGCTTTTCAATACCCTTGGGCGATTTAAAGCAAAAATATACAAAAATATTCTTTCCAGTTCAGTCCAAGAATTAACAAATGGAAGGCCACAAGCTTCGCACATAAACCATTGTAATGCACAGGCCACGCACCCCGCGTCAACGAAAGTTATGTTCCAATAATGAAACTACTGCTATGCAAAACAGACTGTTTGCTATGTTGATTATTCATTATCAGAAGCAGATATACAATGCCAAAGAAAGCAACAAAGACTGGAATGACCATTTCTGGCTCATTAGCCGTCATCAGCCATTCATACCCAACTCCAGGTGGTGCTGCACCCCAGGCTCGAACTCGTGACTTGTTCTAACCATTGAGCCAGGTGTTCGTTGTCTCGGGCTATGTGGCTCAGTGGTTTGAGCATTTTACTTCCAATCAACCGGTCACGGGTTTAAGCCTCTGGTGCGGCACCAACTTAGGTTGGGTATGACTGGCTGATGACGACTAATTAACCAGAAATAGCCATTTCAGTCTCCTCATCTTTTTCGGCATTGTTCATCTGCCTCTACTACTACCACCACCACTACTACTACTACTACTACCAATAACCACCATGCGACTGCTGGCGGGGCTCGAAAGTGAGTCCCAAGGAAGAAGAGGACGAGTGAGTTCAGCTGGATATCGGTGAATGTTAATAAAGGATATTATTTATTACCTTAATATATTTGATTTTATCGAACACCATTGGATGCTATAAAAGCTTGATGACAGAGAATTTACTGAAGGTTTACTAAAACGGACAGCTGAGAAGAAATGTATAAGAAAACGAGTGAATAATGAAAACCATCAACTGCAACACACTCGTATCTTATTGATTATCTTCTTGTATGTACAACTGCTGTTAGTCGGCCTGACATAAAAACAACGGAGTTATCTATGGTAAATTGACCTAGGAAATTATTTAGCGTAAAACCCAGTGTTTCATGCATTGAACAAAGTTTTATGGGCTATCCCAAATTATTTCAATCAATTCAAAGGAAATATTTATGTGACTGAGGTCCGGGCTGTGAGTATGAATGAAATGCTTAGCAGGCCGCAGGTGGAGAAGCAGACTTTGGTCAAACTAAACAGAGTATACGCGTAAGCTAAATTAGAATCATATCCCGTTTGAGCGGTAGACAGGAGCATGAACATCGGTGAATGCCATTATAACCGAAGGCATCCTTTACGATTTCGCTAAACACCTTGCTACTTATAGTCTCCGTCTTCGACCAGCAGATTGGTCACTCTCCGAATTTAATGGCCATAAAAACCGTCAGGTATCCACAGTTCGTGAAAGTGGCGGTCGAGAAAGTGTGTTCGCGGGACAGGGTCCTCCCACATATGACTATCTGGGCCAACTTCATAGGCCTATCTAAAAAAATAAGATCTCATCGCAAAAATTAAATGTTTCTTCTGAATTAAAGTTTGTGATTAGCGTGCTCCTGTGCGAGTAAAAAAACCATCTTATCCGTGCCCTACTTACAAGTGACTTTCTCATTGTATTTTTATTTGCAATGGTCGGCTTCTTTTCATCCCTTTTTCGCATTTGAGTGGAAAAAGAGAGCATGTTTCTTGCAATAATACTGTGTCCATTCGACGTCGATTAATGCCCTTATAATGGAAGAAATCCTTTACGGTGTCGATGAACATCCTGCTATTTAGCGTCTCCATCGTCAACCGCCAGATAGGTCGTTCTCCAATTTTGATGATCGTGCAAACCCTCAGGCGTCAACCGTTTTTGAAAGTTACTAGCGACATGGTGTGTTCTCGAAGAAAATGCAACATACGACCACCTGGGCTGACTTCTGAGGCTCACAGAAATATAAAACCTCAGCACAAACGTAAATGATTTGCCAGAATGAAGGTCTGTGATCAGTATAATCCCGAGCAAATAAAAAAACTTTCGCTAATGAGTTTCCTACTTAGGAATGAGTTTGCCAGAGCATTTTGCTAATGGAGGACGAGCTACATAGTACCTTTTCCTAAGTACGTGAGTAGTCTTAAGGGGATGTTTTGTGGTAACATTTTAATGTATAATGAATAAAAATTTTGTCCTGCTTGCTTTTGAACCATTTTAGTTCACCTTCCTTAATGCTTAGCACTGTTCTATTCTTAATAATTCTCCAGAGTGTAACCGGGCTGACTGATACTTAAAATATTTGCTAACGATTCAAGCGGTAGTCCTATGGCTGTCAAATCAGCATCAAACAGGGAATGCTTGGACATCATAATCACATCGTAAGACCGAAAAGTTACAGCACTACATGGATTCTCAATATCTTTTCATTTATGCTTTTCAATTCTCGGTGTGTTAATATAAAATACTGTCAGACACATTTATTCGCGTGTTTTGTGGCAAAATACGTCATAAATTTGCAAAAACTCAGTTTCACAGTTAAATTCGCCAATTTTTTCAGAAAAAAAACAATTCAATTTCGCATACGTACCAACAGCTGATTTTCTTTGCCGCAAGATCACATTTTAAAACCTTTCTTACTTATATTAGTGATCTTTCATAGCATAAAGCAGGAAAACAAAAGGTTTTGATCTGTGATACTGAATAGCATAGTAAATTATTTGGATATTCGCAAATGTAAGAATTCCTCCCAAACCTGGTCTGGTTTCTTTTAGTAAGACAGGTTTAAAACCATTCATTATGTAGCCACAGGCTTTCTGAGCCTCAAATAAATTACAAAAATACCAGCAATTAATTCATGCTGAACTATCAGATGAAACTTTACTTTGGATATTTTATAAGATAGGGCATCGACTATATATATATATATATTTGACAGAAAATTACCAATTTTTTTCAAATTTTCATCTCAGAAAAGGGGTTCTCTGGGTTTTAAAAACTTTGTCAACCACCAAATAGTTTTGAATCAGACCCGCAGTTGCAACTGCGCTTAGAATTTCCAAACTGCAAAAGTTTGTAAAATAGTGCAATGTGTGTGTACCATCTTAAAAAATTCACATCCAATATTATGAAACGGTCTGAGTGGATGTAGTGTAAATGAAAATTTTACAGTCACCAAAACCCATAGTTAACATTTTTCTTAAAATCAAAGTTTAGTTATTTAAGGGTATACAATTTGAATACATGCTTTATTACGAAATGAGAGAGAGAGCTAGGCTTTATTTTGAAAGTAAAATTCCAAAACTTTTAGCAAAAAGGTCCTCAATTCACCGTGAAGAATCGTCCTTGAATGCGCCTCAAAATATTGATCAATTTGGACTTCCTTCAAAATGGTGCCAGCGTCGTGCGCTGATGACCTCATTTTGTTGTTCAAATGAACGAATAGGGTTAAAATACAGTATATAATGGGTGAACTAGGCCAATCGACGCACAAATAAGAGGATTCACATGCAAATAGAGAGCAGAAAAGATGGTGGCTCAATTTAAAAATCCCGCGCCAGCAAAAATGAGAACAAAAAAGTATATTTTCGTGTATGTATTCTATAAATCCAGATTTAAATTTTCTAGGACATATTTAAGCAATGAATAAAATTCATTCTTATTAGATATTCATTCTTTACAGAAGGTGGTTTTGGTATTTAGCTATAAAAACAAATTCAAAAGTCGGCATCCCGTCCTAATTAAAATATCCTGCATTTATACTGCACGCTCATCTTTGTTACAAACCCACCCACCTAATCTATTCTAATCAAAAATATTTCATAATTTCCATTAAAATTTCATTAGATAGGCTGGTGACTGTATGCCGATCATTGTGTTTCTTCGGAACTTCCATGAGGTCTTTAATTTATTCTACACTTATGTTATTAGTATATTATTGCCAAGTTCCGATCCTTCAGAAAACATGATCCGTCAAGGCATTTACTATCGACGCAGGCAATGTTCCTTTGAAGTTGTCAGGCTGATTTTCATGGGTACCTTAATGGACACTAACGGAGACCGACTGGTAGGTAAAATACTTAGGCCATCTCAAACGTCTCAGTCACTACCAGCATGACCACCTTCAGTGTTTTTGTGCATTGGGAATTCTTATCGTCGATTCATCACTCCTCCTGAACCCAATCGGTGAGTGTTAGGCTTGTCCAAAGAATTAGATCGTTATGAGATATGCAACACTCCAAGGCTGCGCTAACACCAAATAGGCATCGGCGACAACTGCGTTAATATCGCAAACGCTACGCCAACACTTAGGAAAGTTTGATAACTGACGCCTGGTATACTGGGTCGGGGACACGATGTTTTTCAACCTCTTATTTTCGGCTCTGCGAATGATGCTTCAGCCGAGCTCCTCAACAGTGTCTTTTGTCAAGAACTATTAGCTACCTACTTAAATATTAATGGATTTTTACATTTCTGTCATTATGCCGTGGTCATGCCCTCTTATTATAGGTCGTTCATCTTGGTAACCATTACTGGGAGATTTATAACTGTCACTCAATTTCTTGGTTTCTTCTCCACATCTGGAAAGTCCACATGGGGGAAAACGCGATTACCGATTAAGCATCAAAATGGACGTTTCAATTCTGAGTAGAACTCGCAATTTCACATGCTACTGACCTACTTCCCGTCTTCCCTGTTGATATTGCTAAAATTCACCGGCGCACTATTTACCTGATCGAAACCTTTCTGCATCAAGACTGCAACCAATATGCTCCCAGCAGCTTAAATGCGTTGCTTATGACCAACTCCGACAATCAGATGTCGCGTCGAATTTGTTCCGTTGTGTCAATTCGCTTCTCGGATTGAAACATCATCATGGTTAGCATGCAGGCTAACTGTCCCACTAGGTGGTCTGATAAGCTACCCTGAATTAGGTTGTGTTTCCTCTCCATCGGTAAGTTCAATATCGATAACAATAAGAATGGCCTGACCTTCGTTTGCAGTCTAAACCTTCAACTTTTTTTACTGGACCCCGGTGACTCGTTAAGCGTTTACATCGAGCGAAGCCGATAGCATCATCATCGCATTCAGGCGAAAGAGACGAGGTCACAGGAACAATACTTTTAAGTCACCTGACGTGTGCCAATCACATCCGCATCCACTATTTGAAAGAGAAAAAGATAAGGATAACAGGCATTCAAACCTGGCAACATTTGTTGAATGCAACTGTTGAGTCGTAGTATATCTGTTAAACTTAGCAGCTCCCACATTCATTGCAGCTGGTCACACTTGGTGCTATAATGGCCTGATGGCCATGTCTGAGTCATGGATTGCCACAATTTCATCCCTTATGTTGGTCATTGGTGCGATAATTATTCGACCATTTAGATAAATGGCACTAGAAATGGCCCTTAACCGCACCCTCACCTGGAACAGGACATCATCCAGGCAATCTCAGTAAAAGATATATAGTACTGCTCCTGATAATGGGTTTGAGCATGAATTTGAAAGGCAAGGCGAATCAAATCCTTGTTCGAGTGATCGCAGTTAATTATTCTCAACTGATTCCCGGAACTCGCGTTTCCCAGAGTACTGACATTTGTGAATTGTTTTCCACAAACTCTGTTCTCTGCCACTCGGTCGATTATTCATAGCTCCCTTATCCCCCACCCCACCTGGGATAGATACGACTATGTGCTAGTAATTTGTGTCGTTAGGTTGTCTCTACTCGGCGCCGCGCCTCCTTCTACGATGAGTTGTATAGGGTTCTGCTCTGACTGAAAGAGATACGTTCGGGGAGTAAATCGGCAGCTCTGCTATTTTTTTACAAATTGAGAAGCTGGAAAACTGAGTGCTGGAGCTAGAATCTTATTCATCCGATTTTTCGAATTCGCACTCTAACCTTTAATAAGGAGCAGCACTATGCGTTGGTTGCGGCAACTTTGTCGGGGTAGAGTAGTCTTCCACCCCCGCGAGGCTCAACCAACTTCATTTGAGTCATGTGTGTGCATAGCCGCGCGTAAATTCACCGCCACCGTAATAAAACTGGTCGGCGTTAAAAGACGAGGTGGAGGTAGCGTGCATGATAGTTTCGCCTTGCACCTGGGAAGGCATCAGTAGTTTTCTACCGTCAGTACATCACGACGAAGGATGCACACAATAAGCCGAGCCTTCTGCGTGCTGGCAGCACGCACCGCACACACGCATGAGCTTAAACTCAGACCAAATAGATGATTGGCCAAAGGGTTGGGATTATGTGGATCGCGGCTGGAAAAAAACAGTACTCCCCAAATGTCACTACTGGGTGGCTTTGTGCTTCTTAGATTTATGCGAACATGAAGATAGCGTTTTTAATCACATGATATAGGAAGTCTAGAGAATGGAAAACAAAGACCAGTACCGGAAGCTGGGTTACCCCGGGAAGATGGGTTATCCATTAGCCTAGCTACTGGCTACCCGGCGCGTCTACAGGTGGCGGATAGTGCCAATATAAGTTTTTCAAGGGATTTGGAAATTAGTAAAATCACGATAATTACCAACTCCACTGCGACCACAAAAGCCAATATAGCAACGAATGCGAGCCTTTGCGTGAACAAGGGGCGCTGTTTATTTGGTTAGATATGCTATGGTTCAAATAGTATATTCTATCGATGTTAAAATCCAATTGTACTTATTACCCTCATCTCTAATCGTTTTTGAAGATGGGTTCGGATGTGAATCTGACACGTCACGCACATAATATTTTTGTTCCAGAGTCTGATTCTCCTTTATCCTACCTACGTTTATGAAATAACCGTTTTGTTTGCATTGACTGTCACTATTAACCGTACTAACCAATACCATCTTGATCAGGATGGAGCAGGTCTCATCACAGTATCTGCGGAAGTGGTACCTGAACATTCTTATTTGACGCCACCAGTGCAAAATAATGTCAACCTGCTATGAGAAGATCACCACGAGCACTACGTTGCCTTCCTTTTAATGTTTGAGGGCCTTCATTGCGGCAGCCTCAGGTGAGTTTTTCGAAGACTATGCCCTCATACTCCTTGTTCGGGCGGGCTTTTGACATTGAGTCGCCACTTTTTCTACTCTCCCTTCGCATGTACATTTTCTCATATGTATATCAGTTGGCCTATTTCACCCATTATACATATATTTTTATCTCCCTTTGTTTAATCGAACTACTATAATGCGTTCATCAGCGCACGAAACTGACACCTCTTGAAAGAAGTCCAATTTCACCTACATTTAGTGATTCATTCTAGGATGATTCTTTATATTGTTGATAGTTGCAGTCTTCGGCCGTTCGTTTGTCATCTTCGGGTGATGTGTGGTTTGTGTACCTTATCTTATTCGCTGTGAATGGAGGACATTTTGCTGAAAATTTTGGAATTATATTTTCAAAATAAAGCTTGCCTCTCTCTCTCATGTTCGATGCAAGTCAACGCCCAAAGGATGGTGACAGCTTAAACGTTGTTTCCACCGAGGTTAACCGTGTATCCCAGAGCATGGTGGGCGCAAGAACAGTGACATTTTTGTAAATTCCTTTTTAATGAGAAAAATCTTGCGTTGCATCCACCAAACTCTATCCTGCCTCTCTCACCTGAGCCTGGTGTTGAGACAGAGCAAAGAAGAATGGAAACAGGTTTCGAGCGCAGTAGCAGATAAAGCTAAACCAACCGACTACGCATGCCACACACGCCTGGACCGCATGCCGTGGACCAGGATTTCGCAAAAACAAGAAAGGGGTGTCTCGGATCTCAAGTGAGTGGGAGTGTCATAGAAACCACACGAAGACGGAGTCATTGCTACTTGACTCTTCGCCAAGAGGGAAGACCGCTTTATCCTGCCAGCCATCCAGGATTCGACTTTTAGCGTATCGTGATAGATTTAAGCGATTTCCATAATAAGGAATATGCACTGTGGTGCTAACCTCACTACCTCACCCCTCCCCCACATCAGTCGATTGTGTGAGCCAACCGGTGGTGTGAGCGAGGCAGGAGCTGACTTAGCTAAGCCGCCCATCTAGGCGTGCAACACACGAACTGTTCCCCACACACCCCATGTGTTTGAGTGCCATAAAGACCACATCGGGAACCTGCACGCTAACAGTGCTTGCGTGAAAATTCTTTGGTAAAGCTCCGCGCCAGCACCTACCCATCGCCTTCTGATAACTCACGTCTATTACAAACGTACCTGTTGTAAAGTATATTAACAGTTAATTGCCCCATACGTCTTGTACTTCCCGCACTATTAGGACTGTCAACACATTGAGGTGGGTTTTGAAGCCTGGAATAAAAACGCTAGAGGTGTCACATAACAAAGTCTTATTACTCAAAATTGGCTCAGAAAGAATAAAATAGTCTTCAACCAAACTCATTTCATAATAAATATTTCATCTTTTTGCAGAATCACGCACGAGGGGAAAGAAAATACGCTTCATTTCGAAATTTTTATTCAAAATTTTCTGCAAAAATGGCTATGTTCACGGATAACATAAAATAAATAAACAGATTTCGCAAGCTTTAAATTGCTACAAAGGTACATCCATTAGGGAGATAGTTCCACTCTAGGTTTCTTTGCTTCTGTCTATTTATACTTAAGGAAGCGAGCTAGAAATGTTAATACGGAAGGCCGATAAGCCGATGTACGGCTAGCGATATGTCGGGAGCCTCGGTGGCTGGTATGGAAAGACTTCGTGGCAATAAGATTAAAGGAATGTTCAATATCGACAAGAACTCCATCAATGAATTGCTTAAATGTTATGAAGTAGGCTGTAAATATTATCACGGCCTAAAAATGTCCGACTGAGTGATGGAGACGACGGCATTCTGTTGGATTTAAGTCGTATGGAATCACTGTATGCTACGGAGCTTCATCATCCCCTTCGGTCAGTTTTTCTATACTTTTTAGTGACTGACCATATTATCGTGCATCAAAATTCACCCGCTCCTGTATACTAATCTTTGACATACTAATCTTTACCATATTAATCGATGAAAAAACTACCAGTGCATGCTTACCTTTATAGGCTCTCTTCGAGACTTTCCTTTGGGGTAGTAATGTTTTTTGGTCAATATTTGAATAGTTCATCGGCCTTTCGGCATTTTTCAGGAATTTTCCAGTCACTTTACGAAGTCTTTTTTATCCTATCCTGCGTTTAGTTGCATGAACCGCCCTCTTCTATTCCTGACAATCAGCGATGGATACCCTACAGTGCTGTAATTTCTGACTGTCCATCGAAATGCGCATCACTTATTTCACCAATTTTTATATTTGTTTCATAACCACATGTTAACTTACAGAATGAACAATACATTGTGAGTCCTTTACTAAACCCCGGCGTATTTTTTGGGTTAGTTTTATCGGTTGTTTTCTATTTTTTTCAGTAAGAACAGAATGCAATATTCCTAAGGCCCACTCGCAAAGTCCGAATCTCCGGATCCGCCTTGTTTGAGCCATCAGTAAATGTTCTTGTCTTAAGCGCTTCCTCATTCCTACTGTCAAATGCATATGGATTGTTGCCTTGGTCGTATTTTGGTTTAATTTGAAGCCATAGGAGAAAAGTAACCTCAAATGCAGAGGGCTCTGAAAAACCATTTACAGAAGCCAACGAGACAGACCATGTATAGTGGCATGGGAGTGACCAGGAGTCCTTTTCTTAAGCTAGTGAACGCCTACAGGAGCAATTGACAGCAAAATTGAGGATAGAGCCAAACAGTGGAGGTTAATTTTTCGATAGGCATCATGTCTGGGTCAACTGAACCACTCTTGACGCAGTCTACGCATGTGACCAAATGCTAACGACAAGGACGGTAAATCAAGTTTCTTTTGGATAATCTTGTGAAAATTCGTTCGCTCATTTCTTGAGCAAACCTGTTTTTACCACGTGCTTGCCCCATTTTCTCAGAAAGATTCTCAGTCCACAGCGCGAATCCTACCACACATGTTGTGTTCGTTACTTACCATTATTGTGACATCTGTTTATTATTTCTACAAAATTGAGGGCATGCCAAAATATTTCCGCCATTGAATTAAGGTGTTCGGGCCTATTGCCCACTGGTGCCTCGTGTTCTGATCGAAAAGCCTGAATATCCTCTTGTAGGTTTGGAAAACCACGTTTAATTTCATGCAATAGAGGTAAATTTTCGAAACTTGGAACGCGGATTGAAGGAAGAACACATAGGGCGTTATTTACACCACTTTCTACCCGCGGGTCAGATATAATTACAGGGTTGAACTCCAGGGCTGTGGCCGCTGGAACATGTGATTTCGGTGAGCATCAGCAACAAAGGCTAAAAGAACAGACTTTGGAAATGGTTCGTCAAGCGAAGCCTTTCCAGTTAAGAAAAAAAATAAAAGTCTCAGATTTATTTACTGCAACCAATGGTCCCGTCTCCTTATGCTGTCTAACCGATAAGTAGAGGGGTCAACCGTCAAGAGTACTATTATCACCTCACATGAGACGCTCGTTAACCTAGCGGGTCCGAATGAAATGGTCCCGTGGTTTCTGAGCTGTCAAGGCGACCTACTAATTAGCCAGAATTTGGTCTTTTAGCCAAGCCATCTTTTAAATATTGCCTCGTCCATGTTTCTGGAATTTTGTCTGCTCTAAAATGTAGGAAAAGAAAGAATGAATATTCCAGAGATAGGTACGCATCTTTGCACTCTGCAGCGCTGTTTAACCATCAAAATAGGTTTAAAGCATATGCATTAAAGTTAGCTGCTTTCAAAAGTACCCATGATAGGTTCACCCAGCTGCAAAATTACGAACGCTGCTGCAGTGCAGACAGCATTTTGAATAGTCACGGTCAATTAAAGTCCACAAGTGACCCTTCCTTAAGCGAAATTATGGACGATCATGCCAGTCGGTTAAGCTGACGGAGCTACAAGTTATTAGGTCCCCAGATATTCTTCTGTTATTTTTTAAGTCAGTGTTGACTTCCAGCTTTGTCGGCATAACGCCCTTCCTCCACTTTTATTTCAAGCATCTTCCATTGGCAAAATTCAGTTACGCTGGCACATCTGTTCTGTTCAACAGCTCCTGTCATTTAACTCGCACTCTTACTACAGTGGTTTATATGAGGAATCTCACATCTATCCTCTGTTTTAACTTTTTTTCTCGTTAACGCAATTTTTATCGAGTCAAATAAATTGGGCACTGTTAGTCAACCATTAGCTGGCAGCTTATGGAGTATCCAAAAGCAATTTCGACGTCGGAGATTACAGATATACATTGTGGCAGAAACTGCCTATAAAGGATTTCTCACCCATTTTTCCTGCGGCTTTTCCTCTAATCAACCGAAAATTCAGTTTCTTAAAATCGTTTGAGGAAGTTGTCTGGTAATAAATTGTGTCAAAAGTTTTCAGTTGAAAAATTACTGAAATATTTCAGTTATGTATTTCAACTGACCATCGTAAGTTGAAAAATATCACTTATGTTTTGTGCAATTTTCTAATTTTTGTGGTTTTTTAAAGTCATTTTTATGCTGAGGACGAAGAAGCAAAATTTTCCTTTCTTTTATTGCTTTCGAAAAAGATTTGCGTTTTCTGAAAAATACCCTTTCACAGTTTGGCTGATTGGGAATTTTAAAAGTTGACAGATTTCCAGTATCACAGCGTGTGTGATTTCTGTGTCTTCATACAGGCGACCTTGAGAAGACATAATACGGGTAATTTAATACTAGAATATTGCTGGAATAACCGACAGGGCTCGTAAACATATGAAATTGGCTGCAATTTAACTGTGTGTACTCTGGTTCAAACCTTATAAAACTACGTTTTAACGGGTTTACAGACAAAATATTTCATCTTCTATGCACAGATGAAGAACAACACAAATGTTCCTTCTAACAACCTTCTTCGGTTTCAGTAAAAAAATTATCTTTGAA
Organism: Schistocephalus solidus; assembly: GCA_017591395.1. Classification (NCBI taxonomy): domain Eukaryota; kingdom Metazoa; phylum Platyhelminthes; class Cestoda; order Diphyllobothriidea; family Diphyllobothriidae; genus Schistocephalus; species Schistocephalus solidus. The sequence goes on from WEDG01001555.1 coordinate 94,774, forward strand.
GCAGCAAACAGTGACCAAAAAGTTCTTTACCAGAGAGCCTGATTTTCATGGCTAATGAAGTCTGCCAAAGCAATACATTACACATGTCTGTTTTAGTCCATTTTCAACTAACATTATATAAGACTTCAGTCACAGTTTGAGCCCAGCTATCTCATTAAAATTTCACGTTACAAGTTTCCACGTAGAAACAGTTGACAGACGAAATATTGGGGCAGGACACGGCCTCTAAACTTGTGCCGGTTACAATGCGCTGATTAATTAGCTTGTCAGCCTCACTCCTTCAACTGCAATAAATAGCTATGCGCGTGGAAATAGCAGTACTATAATTACTCCGGCCTGGCGGTTTTACTTTGAATATGCCGAGGCGGTTCCGTGGTTTATATCCAATGAGGGCTTCTCCCACGCTTTGACCCAAATCCCTGCGGTCGAAAGACGCTTGTTTACATTGGACCCATCAGCAGGCAGTTCAAGAATCCAGAAAATGACAGTTTATCACCGTCGTATATACGGGCCTCCACATGCATTGGCATGAGTTAGGGCTCATTGGTTTTATCTAACTTTTCTTGACGATCGTCATAAGGCACGAAAATTCACGCAGCTTTTTTGAGCTCGGCAAATGTAAGAATAATTGAAGGTTGACCACAGACCAGGGTGTCGACCAGGTGCAGTATATCAATAAAGAGGAAGAAGAATTATCGGAAAGACAAATCCATTTTAAGAGGGGAAAGATAACCAAACATTTTTTTATTTATTGGATTGTAAAATTCCTGTCCTTATTTCACGCAGTTGCCAATCTTACCGTTTTTTCATTATTCCCCATATGAATTAACTGGCTGTGATGCGGGAGGGGGGGCCCTCAGACTCAGGCTAAATTGAAAATGTTCCTCTCGTAGCAATGATAATGCGACCCCCTGGTGGTATGTCAACAGAAGAAGGGCGGTCACCATGAGGGGTGTATGGAATGCCTGAAGTTTCGAGTAGTGGTTTTGCCTACCGATCTTCAGAGCCTGGAAAGTGTGCACATAACTCTCGTTATGTGCCATCGTTTTCCTGTTGTATTATCTATCGGATCCGCATCTCACTATAACTTATTTACCTTCCGTCCTGTTTAGCCCCGACCGTTCCACGCCGTGGCTGTCCCTTGTCAAGAAGGTTAATAAAACCAGGCAGTATTGGCAGGCTACGCACCAGGCCATTAGAGCCATACAATGAGAGCTGTGAGAAATACATTCCAGTCTCTGAAAATGGGTGAGTGAAGCCACTAATCTAAATGTCAGACATTCATTGCACCACTACCGATGAAGGTCTTTTCTTCATTTGGTATGTTCAATTTCATGCTGCAATCAAAATAGGCCCTCAAAAGTGACTAAGCCCTCCTGATTTCAACTGACATGACAAGAGCCCGCTTCTGTAACGGTACGATCATTCCTCACTATCAACGGAATCGTTGTAAGAATCTGAGATGTGTAGCCTTGGGAGTGTGGTAGCCGTAGATGATGGCGACAAATAATAAATGGGTGGCAATGAAAGTGTTCCTTTTTGTAGGTAAACATTCCTCAAGAATTCCACCAGCTCAGATTAGATTTAATCAACTTCGTAAGAGAATCATTACGAAGGTATCCGAGAGATGGGAAAAAAAGGCATTTCAAGGATAAAATCTGCATAAAATAAGGCAAAAATGTAATAGTTTCCAGCCCCCATTTCTCAGTTTCCACTGAGCCCGTTTTTATCATGCTGCCTAACGTCATCCCGCTACGGAATGACATTATTTCTACTGATTAATATGGAATTATTTCGGTAAGGATCGCTTCAGACAGGGTAGACGCAATTGTTGGGACCTTTCGGATTCCAACTCGAAACCAGCTTTAGAGACGGCATCAGATATGGGCAATTCGGACACGGGGAGTTGCAGTATTTATAGGATGCAGTCGCTATGCTACTGCATACCTATGACAATTAACGGCTCCCCCTTCATCGAGGATGACTGCCCTCTGGTGAGCTAATTGCTTGATGATCGGCATGTTGGTCATTATCCGCTGAAAGCTCATCACTCGTGCTTGTTTCTGGCTAGGCCAACGGGCTCACCGGCATTGGCGTTGGAAAATATGTTCACCTGCACGCTCCCCGAGTGACTGCTTGCTTTGGTCGAACTGAGACTCAGCACTGAATATGCATTGGGGAGGTCATTGCACTTGTTAAAATAGGGAGAGCCTGTAAACCATGATTCAAGCAACGCGCGGTTCACGCGATTATCACCGCTCGTAATAATTTTAGCCTTATCTAACTGGAATGGGTGGCCAGTTCTCGCCGAATGATCCGAGACTTAAGAAATGGGTGCATTTCTCCGTATTGCTGTCGCGTGTTCGACAATTCGGGTTCAGATAAGTTTTTCAGCTTCTCCGACGTAGTTGCATTGCCAGTAACTGCACAAAATCCAATAAACAACTCCAAATGTCTCTTGCTGTGGCAGTTGGTCCTATGGTGTCATTAAATGTCACCCAATGGTTGCCTTTGGGCTGTGTGCTACTTCAAATCGAAGTAGTGTGAGAAGGCGGCTGAGGGCATCAGAGACGTTTTTGACGCAGAGAATCACTCGCCAATATTTATGATTCAGTGCGTTTTGTCGCTCTTCTCGTTTGCGTATGTACCGGTTGATGAATTTGTGTGGTTAGCCATTTTCATCTGAACAACCGTCGAGAATATTGCAATTTGGCAATGTCTTCCTGTTCACTGTCGTGTGTCTCAACACACTGATCAAGCGTCCTTGTGCAACTACTTTTGTGGCTGCTTGGGTGGTTGCTGATGAAGTTCCGTACTTACTTCGTTTTTCACTTTCCTGAAAACTGTTGTCTTTATGTCAATACAAGCTTTGAGGGAAGACGACGATCCAAGGAAGTCTAATGGGTTTACCGATCTCGGGACTCCTAGCCAAAGCGGTCCTACGACGGTTAGGTTCGCTGGTCTGCTAACATCGCAGACCAAAATTCTGGGCTCGGTATGTAGATGACTCCCTCGTCATCATTGAACAGGATCAGGTGCTCACGTTCAAAGAACGTGTCAATAACGTTTTGCTTGATCTAAAATTTACGATTGAGGAGGAAGAAAACAACCAGCTGGCTGACAGGGCATAAGTCCATTACTGAAGTGGTGAGATCGTTCCTCAATTATCAATGAAATCGGTGTAAGAAGTTAGGAAGTGCAGCCCGGGGAGTATAGAAGTCCTAGACGCTGGCAACACATCAGCGATGGGTGACAATTAAAGTGTCCCTGATTTGTCAGTAAACACCTTACAAGAATTTTACCAGCCCAGATTAGATTTTATTAATTTCGTATGAGAGTCATTTCCGAGTTGTCCGAGGGATAGGATAAATGACAATCCAAGGACAAATCATGTATAAAATAAGGCAGAAAAAGTATTACTTTCTAGCCACAATTTCTCAATTTCCACTGAGCCCGTTTTTTCTCGTTAAAGCTCGGTTCAATTGTTCTGATCATTGTTAGTTTATATCAACTGTGACTGTCATTGTTTTAGTAAATTGAATCAACTATCGCAAATCTGGTACTCAGATCCAAGACGCAATGCATAAATAACCCAACATCAATCCGACACACCAACTTTGGCATTTGAAGAATTTCCGCATAGGCACTGAGTAGTTGCTGACGTCAGGAACGTACTTGTATTGCTTCATCTCATTTCGTACGGTAAAACTTTTATAAAGAGCCAAACTTGTAATTCAACCGATCGAATGTTAAGTTAAATTTTAGCTATGCTGTGTACTCCAAAATAACTTTCAGAACTCAGTTATCAGAGCAAAATAATACACGATTAATCGGGACCCCAGTATTTTTAGTATTCTGCTAACAGAACTGTAAAAGCAGCCCACCTAGCATTGAGACTGGATTGAGCACGCACCCCATTTTATTGAATGTATATTTATGTCCTAACTTAAATTAGCATTGTTTGGTACAGTCTAAGAATTCATCGGCAGTAGATATTAATCTAGTGCCATTTGAAAGGATTTCATGGAGGCAAGAGTGTCCTTGGTGCAATCTGCGGAAATGCTATAAAACCTCGAAATGAAACAATTTGATGTGTCGAATTATTTACTTTGATCAAGAAAACTGAAAAAAGTTGGCAGACTGGCCAACGCCAGGAGCTCTAAAATTTGAAACTGTCTGAAAACTTTCCTTCCAAGCCCTTCGGGCAAATTGTAAGCAATAATATTTATTCGATGAAGTTTGTGCATATACCTAACATATAAAGGATGTTTGAATGAGCACGTTGATTTTGGTATAATTTAAGAGACTGCATATATCTGAGAGAAATACAAGCCTCTTCTTCCCCATGGAGCCGAAAGCGGATTCTCTTATAGATATGCTATTTGGTTACAAGAAATAGGCGAAATGCTCCGCGTAGTTTGAAGTTTGGCGAGCTTCTAGCTACAAGCGCTTTCGGACTTGGAGATACCGCGAGGCTGATGAAAGGTTCTAATTTTTGGTCGCATTTTCCATGAATAATTAAATGTAGTCAACATATTCGAGATCCCTCAGTTCTGCAAGAAACCTCATTCAAACCTTAAGAAAAAAAGTTCCGAAAGGGAAATTCTAGATTCTTCCTACGCGGAAAATGAAGTCAATTTATTGTATGAGAAAGCTAAAGTCAGTGTGGAGGAGATAGGGAAAGGACCATATTTAACGTTCTTAATTTTCTGCTGATTTCTGTGGCTAGAAATTAAACGGGAAGACGATTATGCACTTTCTGTCTGCTCAAATTGCATCTAGGAGGTTCGTCAGATGCTGTATCGTAAAGTAAACCCCGCGAGGGAAATGATAATGCGTCTCCCCCGGCTCTTGCTGGAAGAATCAGCCACTGCATGGCGTGTTGCAAAAGCCATTGCCTGTTTCGTAGAATCAGATATATTTTTAAAACAATGATAAAGGGACCTGATTACTTGTGAATGTGTGTACAAAATACTATTGACTGAAGACAAATGTGCAAAGAAGCGGTTTGAATTGGCGTTTTCGACAAACTTCCTATTACTACCCTTGTGAAGTTTAACTCTCTCATTTTCATTGCGGAAATAATTTTGAGCAATTTTGGAGAGTTTCTTTTCGCTCCACTATCTGCCTGTAAGTTGAAATAACTTGAAACCACACGACGTGGACTGCAGAAAAGAAAACTCTGTTCCTTAAAGTCCCGTTTCAAGGGGATGTGGCGAGTGAACAAAGAAAACGCCCTGCTTAAGCTGTCTCATGAACCGTCCCAGCAGCACGAGTACGGATATTGTTCGCTACCACCTATATTTTACGTGGAGCTACCTCAATGTTCATTTTCTCCTTCACTGGCACCTCAGGAGCAGGCTATTATGGTCGTATGAGTCGGCGCTCACGCGGCATGGCTGGAAAAAGGCGAAAACAGGAGCATAAACAGTGGCATTTTTGTATCTGTTGTGGATTCCTGGCATCGTGTAGACCTAAGCCACTGGGTCAGCGTCTGTTGGTAACAGCAGAAGCAATCGCCAGCGGGATGAGGAAGCCGGTCTCATGCACAGAAAAGAACCTCGTACAAACTCAATGGCAAAAAGTCGCTTGCTTGCGCGCAATTCTCTGTGCTCTCTCCGTCCATAAAGCTAAGCGCCTATTAACACCCGCACCCTCGCCATATTCTCACATTCCGTTTGTGTGTTAACATCAATTTTAGTCGATTTCACGTATCAATGTACTGGCCTGAGGAGAATGTCTCGCAAGAAAACGTATGTTCACCAAATGGTCAACTGAATTCCTACACGAGAACTATCATAACTGTAAATTGTAAACATTTTTTTTTCAATGAACCTATAGGCAAACAATCAAAATGTTAAATCTGGAGAATGCACAGCCAAATATCGACGTCAAGCAGACGGCCCGGACGGCGCTTCTTGGGGCATTTCCGCACAATGTCGGAATAAAGATTGCTGTATTAATTTGTCGAGAATTTCTTCTTCGTTGAGGAATCTTGCCCCACTAGCAGCCGCAATGGCAGTTAGTATTAGAAGTAGTAGTGGCAGTATTATTATTATAAGTATTAATAGTAGTAGAGGCAGATTGACAATGCCGACAAAGACTAGGGAGACTGGAATGGCCATTTCTGGTTCATTAGCCGTTATTAGCCAGTCATACCCAACCCCAGGTGGTGCCCACCCGAGGCTCGAACCCGCGACCTGTTGATCAGAAGCCCAAGGTACTAACCATTGAGCCACGAGCCCGTCGTCTTGCCGATTTAGATCGGGAATATTGATATAGATGTGCAGCCTACAGGTCGCCAGATTCAAATGGCTCCAATGCCGTTGTTGTCAAATCTCACTGCCACTTGATATTCTGTGACATTGAAACAATGAATGAAGTGCTAATAAATCTTTGTCGGCGTCCAAAATGTATGTACTGTCGATCAGAGGACACGGCATGGCGTCTGAAAAAATATTTCACTCCTAGATACCCCGTCTAGTAAATGCTCCTTTATCCTCCTCTCTATGCAGGACCGGAACCGTGTGAGGGTATACCGGTACCTGGGTATGTTCTCTAACTCTTCTGTGTCCTTGCTCACGCTTGAAAGAGGCTGAGCGTTGAAGCATATAAATTCTCTGGTGTGTTTTGGCTACTATATATGTAATCATACGGAAATTAATTCGAGGATAACACGGAAAATAGCTGAACGAGGACTGTATTTTTGACAGAAGAGTGAGGAATAACTGCAGCAAGCTGTCTGAAAGATGAACTCACAATTATTTGGTTGTTGGGGTTGCTTACTCAGCGTGAATAACAATGGCTGGCGGATGCGCCGACACGCGAAGTCTTGCAGCGAGAGTAAGCATCAAGACCAGTCGCCTTGAGGATCAAACTTATTGGAACAAAGACCACAGGCTTTTGATTGCGGGTATGAAAAGAAGCGTGTGTGTGGCACAGCCGGACAAAGTATTAGCAGGACAAAAACTTTCACAATATGACGGACGCCAGGCGCATGGCCAGGGCGAAAAAAACGCATTACAGTTTGTAAGATGGAACAAGTACTTTCTAACGTTGTCAACCCACCAAAGTTTTAGTAGGTCGTAGAACATCTGCCTTCAAATAAATCAAAACTGGTGCAGCACTTCTAAGTAAGTTCAGATGTGGTAGAATTTTTTATGAACAAGTTTTATGCATATACTACACCAGGAGTTAGGCCATTAAGTCAGTTTGACAGGTTATCCAATTTCACGGAAAGATGCAGTGACTTTATGGACAGCGTATGTTTTTTGGGCTTTCGAACCGGTAAATGAGTTGAGCACCATAGAGAGTAGGGTGGAGATTAACTTGGTGTTTTAAGGATTCCAGTTGTGCCTCAACTTCGCGTCAATTGCTCGTATCCCTAATCGGGAATGGAACAGTGCCAGCCGACAGGGTGCAGCGCCTGAGAAATGGGCAGCCGGGGGGGAGGGGAGCAGATCGATTTGCAGGCACTTGCCTACTTACAAAAAATTTTAGACATGCAAAACGAAGAGGACCACAAGTTCAATTTGTGTTTACTGGTCTCTTGTAGGTTTTAGGATAAGGAAACATGTGTATAGAGTTACTATGATGTTTACTTATGGATTTCAATTTGAATAGACGCTTATGCCTCGTCAAATGATGTTGAATAATGACATATGAACAGCTGAAACTACAAACGGCTGTTCAAAACGAAACTCATTTGTATGTAGAGAAATGTCAGTAATTATTAGATTGGGGCCAAAATTCTGCAAAAAATAGATTTTTATGCAAAAACTTAATCGACAACATACCTTGCGTTTGGCGTAGTTTTTGGCAGTCGCGATCGCAGTTGACGATCCTGCAATTCAAAATTAATTCAAAGTGAAGTACACCTTCAAAATTCCACCAAACACAGATCAGCACTTTCGCACAGAACCTATCTTGACCCCGGACTGACGAGGAGCCTGACCTCTTGGATCCCATTGCTTTTGTTCTCTTATGCTTGACCAGGTAGAGCCCGCTTATCATCAGATGTCAAAATGTGCTTCCCTAATCGATCATTCAGAGTTTTCAACACCTGGTGGCAAAGTTCAACGCGTCGATTGGCGTGTGCTTCGGTCCGCTCATATGAGCTTTCATGGGGCTTTTTATGGACAAAGTCAAGTTGCTGCAAGTGTCTCAAGACCATTTTGTTATCGACTCCAAATACTGCTCCCAAATCATGATTGCTCGGTGACAAGTTATGCTCAACAGGGAAAGCAAGTCTTCATTGTCCGATTCCGATTCTGGAACGAGTCTGGGCTTCCAAATTGATGCCGCTGGAGTTAAAGCACTTGTACGAAACGTGAAACCGTTGTGTCGTGGATGTCCCTGTCGGCTTCGGCATCACAGTTCTCCTTTGGATCTTCCCTAGTTGAAAGTCTTCGTTTCCAGCGATGGCGCATCAGGATTTGAAGCTCGTTTTTATCCAAAGACATCTGACATAAAGGTAGAAATGTGAGATTGGAACACTGTAAAAAATTATTTAAAATCTTCTTACAATGTGAAAATATGTAAAAAAACGTCAAAAGAATGTGTAAATATAAATAAAAACTTAAGCAGTAAAACAGAACATCAATCAAAAGTCCAAACCTAGTAATTTTATGAAGGTTCTTCCAAAGGTTCCGATTGCAAGCAGTGTTTTAGGTCTTCTTACTGACCCGTGCAATCGCCCATGTGCCCGCAAAGGCCAATTTATGCTACGCCTCCAGTGTGTGCGTAAGGGGATTGGAAAGGATGTTACGACTTGTGCCCTTGCATATGGAGGATAAGGTTTCTACTGCTAGTGATGTTCAAACGTTGGGAGTTTTGCAGAGTGCAACCTTATAGTCGATGCCAGACTGCTCCTCACCGGTCGCTATATCCGTCAAGTTCTTCTGAATGCGGTATTTCCTGGTCGATGCGCGATGTCCACGCCAAACACTAGGCCATTGTGCTCTGTCGTCCTGTACGCGATTATGCTACAGAGTCGAAACTGCCAAAATTTGGTGGGTCGCCCCTGATGTTATAGAAATGCGTGAGCAATGAGGCGCCGGATGTTAATCATCAGAGTACAGATTTCGTGGATAAGACGCGCATTGTGCTCTATTCCTTTCTAGTCGATAAGTTTCAATTTGGTTTTTTTTTGAATTTGATCCTAACACGACTTTGACTTATGCATCTTCGGGTGATTATTATGGTAAGGCAGTCTTTGTGTTGTTCCGAAGGCCTTCGCGTACACTTCTGCGTCTAGTAATTCATTAAGTGTATGCAGTTCGGACAGCTTTTTACTATCCACTTCCGAAGGAATTGACGCAAAGAAGACATTGACTCTTTACTGGATGGCGGACATTGCCTCCATCAGATGACTCGAACGAATGATGGATGCATTGTTGAAAACGTATCCAAGACTCCAATTCCCTTTCTTGTTTCAATTGCACCGATTGCTACTAATTACCAAGGCAATAGTATTCCATCTAGCCTACCAATCATCAACTTATATAAGCCCTTGGTTGATGTGGAGTTGGGACAAACGAGACAAGTTTTTTAACGCACTGTGCACTATGCCGGGGGGTGGCTGACGTACCGACTGATGCATGCGGCTTGTTGGGTCCGGCATCCAGCGGCACTGGAGTTGCCTTTATTGCACGATTGCCAGCTAACGTAAGTACGCGTAGATCACAAACTCTCGATGTGGTTTACATACCACGGGAAGGAACACGTCACTTTTAGAGTTGTGAATATGCTCAGGCAATGGTTTACGAGAAGTGGACTGCTCATCCTGGTTATACTGCCCAAAGATCCGAGCCAAACTGTTGGCCTCCACTGGCCTACCAATTCTGCAGATATTGTTTAGACCGGGCGGATCGTACTTGACAATTGGTGACTTTTGATGTCCTCAGAAGGTGAAAACCCAATCGTACTGTTGTCTAAGAAGAAAAGACCTGAAAGCTAATTTCGCCTCCCAGGTGCCACTTTACCCATCCTTTATACTAATCAGCTCGGTATCAACTGAACATGAGTACTCCGGCTACACAAAAGCCCTGGTTAATCCGCAGAGCATGTTGTGGTAGCAACCAGGTCGCACAAGCGGAACGGCTTATTTTGTTCGTCCAGTTATGGCTCAGTGATTTTTATGCGCCTCAGTTCCCTAAGATAACAAATCATGCCATCAGAAACGTCAGACACGGGAATAGGGACGTATGGCAATATAATTTACATTGCTTTAAATTCCAGGAAGGGACTCTATTCCCGTGGCCTTCCCATAAGCTGACCATTTAACCTAACCCCTTAAGTTAACCTTACACCTAACCGTAAACTCAACTCTAGCCTTAACCCGAATGCACCCTTAACCATAACCCAAAGCCTAACCCTGTACTAGCCTTAAATTTAATCATAATCTACCAGAAATGTAATGCACCATCACCTGCATCACAGGAGGTTGTTTTATCGTGCCCTGTCGGATGATGCTCTATCGGTATCTTAAGGCCACCTAGAAATTAGTACCGGAAATCTCTACTTTTCTTAATTATCTAACTTACATACACTGGCTTCTTGTTAAACAGAAGAACAGATAGCCCAATGCTTAGAGACAGAAAGCATAGGCCACGCTGCTCATTCAAAAAGTAAAATATATCGTTATTGTTATTTGACTATGAGAGATAGCGTTGTATACATTCATGGAAAGCATGCCTACTGGCCTTTACCTTCTAAGGGAAGTTTACAGACGATTAGTGTCTTGTTCATTGATGAACGCTCATCGATCGTTGGCGGAACTCATTCACCCCGTTCTGCCTTGGGGCTCATTCTCGAGCCCTGCCAGCGGCCATATAGCGGCTAGTAAAAGTATTAGAGACGGATTGGCAATGCCGATAAAAACAAGAGAGACTGGAATGACAATTTCTGGCTCATTAGCCGTCATCAGCCAGCCATACCCAACCCCAGGTGGTGGCCCACCCGAGACTAGATGTGTACAATGTTCGTTTCAACTAGATAACTGCTCCACCGGCTGCTTTTTCGTACACCATGAGTTCTTTTTACCTCTGAGCACCATCTAGTGGAGGAGGCAGGTTTCGTTAACTGAAACAGAAAACGTTCAGTTTAAGGCTGAAATTCACCCGCACAACTTGGTCAAGCCACTTTCCAACGCCTCCTTGACAGTGGTCATCAGCTTGAGTTTATAGTGATCATGTGAACAGTAATTAAGGTGCTATCAATTGGATCTGAGTTCGTAACTCCAGCGCAGATTGGTGAGGGCGCAGAAAGAGGCTAGTAATCAGCAGGCAAGCGTCCATAGTATATTTCGGCAGCAAGAAAACCAAAAAATCGATCACAATCGCCTAAGCAGTTTGCACAGTTAGCCTGGTCATTTGCGCATTACTAATACATTCTGGAAAGTTACATTTTAAACTTCCCCTCCTCATTCCCTTGCACTAAACAATGGTTGTACGGTTAGTTATTGCTCATTAGCTTGGAGGGAAATTGCCAGAGCGGATATTACCAGCAGGTTAAGCAGGTGGCTTTAAATGTGCCGTTACCCGGCCTCGTATTAAAAGCCGTCGTATCGCCTATAATTGGACAAAGATCTCCCAATCACCTCTTTAAACATGTCTTCGAGGTACGCCCTTTTCCTTCTTTGACTGACACTTTTTTATTCATTCTTCAAAAGACTGCTCAGGTTATAATTTAAACAACCAGTAACAGGCCGATGATGTATCATGACGTTAGCGTCACTCCTCATCCAAGTTGAAGAGGGAAAATACATCGATGTGAAAGCCCTGGTGCTCTAGCTTAGCATATTCGATCTCTCATCGACATTCTCTAGTCCGCTTAAAGCCGGAACGGCTGCTGTAAGTTGCTTATTCCAGCGTACACTCAGACAGTTGCTCCTTAGTAAGCGGACATTTTGAAATTTAGGAAAACTTAATATGGTTCAAATCTCAACAGTGAAGCAACAACCGATTCAAACCGTTATCAACCCTCTTCTATGGGACAAACTTCAATTAGCACCATATCAAACATCCTTGGCACCGTAGAAGAATCTTGAAAACAAAGCTTAATGCATAAGACAGCTTTCTTCGTGTACAATAGTCTAATTTTTTTAAGTATGTAAACAATCCTGCATGACATAGCTACGTTCCTCATTCGTAGTCACCAATTGTCCTGGAGGGGTTAACAGGATATTGCAGTGGCTGGATCAAAGGCGCTGTGTACATATTTCTCCAAAAGTACTTGTCATATTTACAGTACTTAGTATCAAAAGCAATAGGACTAGTTATGTGTTTTCTCGAGGCATTACAAGCTCTATCTGTAAAGCAAAACTTATTTTTCGACGCAAGACTTCGAGAAATTCAATCGGCCTTAAAGGGAAATATGTCTTAATTTTGGAGAATTGGCTGCAAAGTGAAGGCAGAGTAGACTGGTCATTATTGGTTTTTTGATCAATGGCAATCAACCACACCTCAAATTCCCGTAGGAAAAGCCCGAAGGTGGAACCCGGGTCTAGTTATTTTATGTGATTTATCGCCCATGAACTGAGACCTGGTTTCAAGCCCTGCCACTGGCATCAAAATACTCTGGTTTGCGCGCAAGTGCTGTTCACGGACGTAGCCAGAATAGAGGGTCAAGCACGGATGTTCATTCTTGCCTCGGAGCAACCAATAATCGGAGGTAGTACCGGCAAAACCAGAGCGAAGTGATTTCAATTTGATTTTGTCAGGTAATCTTCCATTTCCAATTTATCAGTACCATTATCAAAAACAGGGTTTTTACTGTTCACCCGCTTTAGGCCAACTGAGACTGCATTCAATGTAACTGCGAAGATAAAACTAACAGCTTTTTTATTATGTGCAGTTGAAAAAAGTTGAGTCTTGATCCCAGACCATAGTACAGGCATAGATACAGGATGAAAATAGGCAGCACGCAGTAATGGTATGAGGAATTTTAGCAATGCCGAAAGTAAGTCAGAGCAGATTTTGGTGGGGGCAGAAGGCTACTTCAACTAATGAAAGATGACGCTTCCCAAGATGAGCGGAATTCATGACCAACAGTAAAAACCCTGCAGCGGGAGTATAAATTTTGTTGACCACGTGCTGCGCGAATGCGCAGCGCCCTCGTTAATTGGACAGCACGTAAAGATATGCATACGCACAGTAACTACTAAGTCATGAATAGTAGAGTGCTTTCAAACACTAGACCGTGGCCAGACATCTGCTCTTTGGTTGGCGCAAGGCCGTTGCCACAGCACTTCTGGAGGCACCGAGGCACAACATTTTGCTTGAAAGGCATGGCTTTGAACAGGGAGCAAGCCGATGTACGGTAGCCACTCTGAAGGTGAAGGTCAGAATTGGTGAGGTCGGGGAACGACATCAACGACCATACGCCAGAGTCTGATTCTGATACACAGGCCGCATCCTGGCCAGCGGCAGCCGACGATGCGCAAACAGCAGATTTTGTGCATTGGCTTCCAACAGTCGGCCCTGTAGGACAGCGGCCGCAGCTGCGGACAGGCCGTCAGCATTGACCCCTCCGGAAAGGTTTGAACTGGACAGAGTGGACGCGTCAAAACCCGCACCTGCGTTGGGAAGATCAGCTCCCTCAAATAACGAGGTGCCCGCATAGCAGCCTGTCATGGCCTCCATTACAGATAGACCAGGGGAGTTGCCAGTGTCCGCTTCGGTTAGTTTAGGCGTGCTAACGAGGCCCGACCTCGAAGCACTAGCATCAAAGGAATTTGTTTTGAGCTGAGGGCGAGATGGGACCCCAGTCGCTGGGACTGGTGGTAGTGGGGGTGCCTGGTTTGGCGTAGGCTGTCGGGACTGCGGAGAATCGTATGTCGGGCAGTCAGAGTAGAGAGCACCGTTAACGATAGTGGGGTCGTAGCTAGTATAGAGGAGGGGGTTATGTGTGTTTGTAGTGGTGACCGGGGTTGTGACGTTAGTCACTTGGCCGTTAGTGTAAATCACATTTCCCATATCTTCCAGTGGGCCAACAAAGGAGGCGAGATAGGAGGTAGCAGCGGCTGAAGAAACCAGTCCAGGATCGAGCATCTGATATGTGGGAGCTTTTCTGGGAGCGTTGGGCATGGGTATTTGATGATAAGATTGAGTGCTGGAAATTTCCCGCAGAAGTCCGTGAACTTCCTTCGAATTCCTTTTCCGATGCACGAACAGCAGACAATAGCCACAAAGAAAAAGGGAAATTGTAGCCATAAATGTACCAATCACTGCCCCAATGAGTTCCAGAATGGTAAATTGTTTCTAAAGGAAGAGAATAGAGAGTAACAAGGCAGGGAAATTAAGTATTTGGTAAGAGCAATGCCTTACGTAAAATGACAGTCAAACTGTCACCTTGGGAAAATTGAAAACTTGATATCTGTGAGCGGCGTGATATTCTAGTGGGAAAACAAGCTGGCAACAACCAGAAAAAGTAATACAATTTGAAACCATATGCGAAATTATTTCGAAAGTGCCAAAAGAGAAATCTGGAACTGATGCTTAAAGGAAAGATTTTGCAATCAAGCGGGTTCTATGCGGTCTTGGGCCACTGTTTTGACAACTGAAGTCTAAATCGAGTTCTTACCTCGAAAGAGGATAAATTGTTTATTCTCTGTTGATGGAAAATTCCTTACCGACTGCAATGCTTATTCCCCAGTAGACTTATACTGTGTGAATTTGAAAATCATTCGCTGTGAACTCACGCCTGATATGATTGTTCTCACTAAGAGTTAGAAAGATCTTGTAGGTTAATGATAGGAGAAATTTAAAACAGCCTCATTTAACAGAGAAAATTAGAGGGTAAGGCAATTCAGATCTTCACTATGCCTAAATTAGCCCGTTCCGTTTTATAGGTAGCCCTGATTTCAGAATAGCAACGTAGAAGCAAGGAATAACACCAAAATTTCTTGCCTCAACGACAGAGCTCAGTATCTTTTTGACCACTGTTAGCTACCTTGAAGCAGACTGCACTTCTAACCACAACCCAGACGCGCAATTATCTTAAGGTGAAATAAGGAATGAGTCGGATAGGGACCGCAGACGGACAGACCGCATACGTGGCGCATATTCTCGTATATGTCTGTCTGCGTTCGTGTTTTGGTGTCAGCAGATCATGCATGTGCGTGTAAGTTACAAAACCTCACGAGGACTAGGGCAAAAACAATCATAACTAGCTCGACCCCGACAGCCAGTCCGAAGCTCCGCATACGTTGACCCACAAAGGAGTAGGAAAAATCCGAAGTTCCTACTTCCCCGGCCCGGCAACCGATTTATGACTCAGCAGCTTTCTCTCTGACTTTCGTCTACCGGTTTTCGCACGCAAGCTTTCGAAAAATTCACCCCAAGTGATCTCCCCCAAAAATAAACTCTCACCTCGATTTTGTCTGAGTTTAGGGACTTGTCTATCGCTTTGTACACTCAGATCGCTACTCGTCGAAGGGTCAATATAGCATACTTCGCTGTAACCGTCTTTGTGAAACGATTGTCCGGTGGATGCAACAGCAAGGCATAAAAGTTCCCCCTGAGGCAGGGCTTGTATAATGAGGTCGTTACTACAGTCATGCAGAGGTAATTCACCCTCCGAACGTGGTCTCCATTACTGTTTTGACGCTGGCGAGAGCATGCTCGCTTTGAGGGGGACGTAAGCACGTGTCCGCATGCAACAAGCTCCTCGCAGGTGTAGCTTTCGAACCGTGAGGAAGGCAGTTAGCTTAGCATGGTTTGTGAGCACGCCCTAACAGATGCAGACGAAGAGCGATAAGTATATTGCCGATCTTTTCGTTGATGGATTGAGAAATGACCAGATTCCTAAAGGAAACAAGAAAATGAAGGGACTGGAAGGAAGATGAGGAGGAGGAGGAGAAGGAGGAGGAGGAGGAGGAGGAGGAGGAGGAGGAGGAGGAGGAGGGATGAGGAGAAATAAAAGGCCGATAATCGACAGGTGCCTCAACAGAGTTCAATACTCTTCATTGTAGACTACTAAACCAAACTTGCTAAAATTTTGCACAGCCAACCAATAAACTATGTGGAAGGCATTGCTAGTTTTAGCTGATAATGCAAATCACTCATGGCTGCAATTTGAAACCAGCCGTCAGCCGTACCTTTAACTAATAAAACGTCATAGAATAAGCATAACTCATTCATGTGCTCACTCGTAGATGGAAAGATTAGCATGTCATTTGAAAACAAGAATTTGCTGGTCGGGAAAGCGCGGGAAGGACGAGTACATATGTGGAACGAAAAAAGCCAAACAACGGGAACAGTGGTTTGGTGGTTATTCATCTGAATATCATTTTAGTGTTAACAGAAAGTAGTTTTTCAACCAAATATACTGCGTCTAATAGGATACTGCTCTTCTGCGTTTTTGAATATCCCTTTCGAATCGATTGAAGCAAAAGCTAAATTCTAATCATGAGCAGAAACAAGTAGTTCACGCACATCAAAGTGAACGCCGAAATGTGATTAATCACGTTTTTTAATCTGAAAATTCGTAC
This sequence comes from Schistocephalus solidus, assembly GCA_017591395.1. Taxonomy (NCBI): domain Eukaryota; kingdom Metazoa; phylum Platyhelminthes; class Cestoda; order Diphyllobothriidea; family Diphyllobothriidae; genus Schistocephalus; species Schistocephalus solidus. The sequence continues at coordinate 111,266 of WEDG01001555.1, forward strand.
AGAGCTGATCCATCCAGCAAGACCGCGACGAGCCCATTTAAATGAGATCCCAGGCTCCCTGGTTGAAGAGCGGTTTTATGGAAGTAGGGATAATAACGTATGCGCAAATGTTACTTCGGCCTCTTCTGCTCGCACGGTTGCGTCTTAATTCATACATCTTGAGTAGGTTCGGACATTAGAATGGGTCGGGTGTAAGACAGACGCTCAGTAAGACAGACGCTGCACAATCTTGCTTCCTCATACGTGATTGGCGCAAGTCACCGTTGACCTCATGGGCCAGTAGCGGTCCTCCTCTTTATGGAGCAAGAGATTTAGATAAATACATGTTTTTACCAGATATGCTTTTAAGCCAAAGTATGCTACGTAAATGAGGTTGCCTAACTGACTAATTTATCCACACGCGAAAAATAGTCTTTTGAATGGATTTCTCTCCAGTCACCCCTGTAGCGTAACCTCAAAGGACTACCTCCTAAATAGCGTTTTTCTTCTATTTTTTCCATTATTGTACAAATTAAATATTTTTTATTTTCAGAGTGAGTGAATATATATTCATTTTAAATGTGCAGGTTTTACAGGAAAATACCCCATCCTCTATTGTGAAACGTTACGGACGGGGTATGGCGATGTTAAAAGTCTACCAATACCTCCCGAATGGAAGCGAATAGACCAGTTCCCAGAAACAGTTCACCATAAGAATATACTATATCGCTGGAACAAGAAGTTTAATGACCTGACGTTTTGTAGCCTCACACTAACCCCTCAACGGAGTTCGTTGCAGAGCAAAGAAATCTACAATCGTCTCTGATTATGGATTCTAGTTTAAGATACAAAACGTCAAGCTAAAAAATGCTTGTTCCAGCGATAAAATATCCTTCCATAATACCAATATCTGTTTATTCCGAAAACAACCGAGTGTTTTCAACTGTTTTGGAGGCTGAGTATAAAATAACATACTGCTTGATTCATGTATGACGTTCGCATGAAAAGAATCTGTTTAAATGAACGCACAGCATGCAAATTTACCTCGTCCTCTAAACTGTGATCGAGATTTTCTAGGCCTCGAGAAAATACAAAACATAATTTTGGGTTTTTAAAGGTTCTAGCTTCATCAGGGACAGGAGGGATATCCAGTCTAAATTCAGCAAGCTGAAAAACTATGTGACTGGCGATTATGTGCCCTGACACTTAGTTTGACCATAAATTCCAAGCAACCTTTCCCGTTTGAAGCGTCTCGAAAATGTCGGTGAGGGTTTTGTCTTGGTGCGTATTCTGCAAGTACGTGACTGTCTTAGCCCAACAAGATGACTGTTAGCCTGTCTCCGTGCACAAACACACACAAATGACGTTTATTTGTAGGAATAAAGTTTGCGAAATAAACCTCCAGGCACATGGGAGATCACGTGCATAAAGTGGGGATCTCAGTAGAAGGCATAGGCCGTTGCAATCAAGATCGTAGGAGACGCATAAAAGGTAAAAATCAGTCAAAGGCAGAAGGAAGATCACTCGAGAAAAATAACGTAGTACGGCAATCTTCTGAGCTGAAATTGCAGCCAAGAAAAAATTTTGCAGTCATAAGGCACAGATGCTTATAAGAGTGGAATTAAGTTAGAATGAATACAGAAACCGAACCGGAGGAAGGGCATAAACCCCCACAGTTATATATTTTATTTCTTTGTCTAAAATTTCTATGTATATGATAAACGCTTTAATAACACCTATTTTACAACTATATGCAGGTGAAATACACACATTGCCATTTATCAATTAAAACCTATTCTTTTTAAGTACAGTAAGCGTTGAATGCAGATACTCAATTATCGCCCCAACTGAATCAGGTTCTCTTCGCAGTTCATTCATATTTCTACAAAGTTTCAGCGGGAAATGGGAAAAGGTGTCGAACACATGCATGGCCTGCAAGAGCTATATATATACTCTTATAAATATCACCTTTTCTTCCTAGATATCCCAAGTCAGTATGCGACTGCCTGTGACATATAAATATATACATATATATATATATATATATATATATATATATAGGTTCTACATTATCAACATATGCTACACGTCACTATGCGAACGCCTGCGAGGGCTCTAGTCTGAGTTCCAGGGCACAACGGAACATAAATGTTCCTTAAGCAGATCGGTGAGCCGCACAACTATCATCATATTCCCGATCGCAACCGACAAAACAACGAGCCCGTGGCTCAATGGTAGAGCGTTCGACTCAATTACAAAGGTCGCGGGTTCGAATCCCAGGTGTTCCACACTTGGGATTTGGTATGACTGGCTGATGACGGCTAATAAGCCAGAAATGGCCATTCCGGTCTCCTTAGTCTTTGTCGTTTCTACATTATCAACATATGCTACACGTCGCTATGCGACCGCCTTCGAGGGCTCTAGTCTGAGTTCCAGGGCACAACGGAACATAAATGTTCCTTAAGTAGATCGGTGAGCCACACACTATCATATACGTGCCACGTGGTAGATGCGTTGGACCAACACGGGGGCCACATCAGGGCACGGCATGCGTTATTCGGGTTGCGCTCCCATAACAAATGCCGAACATGTGAGGTGTGGTGGCACGCCTAGGGGTGGCTAGGACTTAGGGCACCCAGCCGCGCCAGCCACCTGCGTCCTCTCCCGCCTCCGGTCTTCTTGACTCTGTCTTGACACCGGGCTCAGTTGGGGGAGAGGAGAGAGTGCGGTAGATTCAGCGCAAGTCTACTATCACTTTAAACTAAATCACGCGCAAGTCACCGTCCCTGCTCCACTTTCCCATGGAGCATACGGTGGACATCGTCGAACTACGACGGTCGAACTGTCGTCGTGTGTGCCCCCTAAACGGGCCACGTGGTAGATGCGTTGGACCAACATGGGGGCCACATCAGGGCATGGCATGCGTTATTCGGTTTGCGCTCCCATAACAAATGCCGAACATGGGAGGTGTGGTGGCACGCCTAGGGGTGGCTAGGACTTAGGGACCCGGCCGCGCCAGCCACCTGCGTCCTCTCCCGCCTCCGGTCTTCTTGACTCTGTCTTGACACCGGGCTCAGGTGGGGAGGAGGAGGGTGGTAGATGCAGCGCAAGGCTACTATCACTTAAAACTAATTCACGCGCAAGTCACCGTCCCTACTCCATCCTTCCATGGAGCATACGGTGGACATCGTCGGATTACGACGGTCGAACTATCGTGTGTGTGTGTGTGTGTGTGTGTGGCACGCCCAGGTGTGGTGGCACGCCCAGGGCGGCTCCGGCCGCGCCAGCCACTGCGCGTCCCTCTCCCATCTCCGGTCTTCTTTGACTCTGTCTTGACACCGGGCTCAGGTGGGGAGGAGGAGAGAGTGCGGTAGCTGCAGCGCAAGTTTACCATCACTTAAAACTAATTCACGCGCAAGTCACCGTCCCTGCACCACCTGGTCGTGGAGCATACGGTGGACATCGTCGGACTACGACGGTCGAACTGTCGTGTGTGTGTGTGTGTGTTCACTTCCGCATCAGACAACTGACTGGCTTGGACGGTGATCTGATTGTGGGTGTGGGGGAAGGAGTGAGGTCGGGAAGGAGTGAGCCCAATGTGTGTTTTGTTTGGAGTTGCTGACTGGCGGACTGAGAGTCAGGCTGCAATGGCTCCTTCTTAATGTGGCCTTTATGGCACTCTCACTCCGTGGGATCCTAGCCAGGTGTGGTGGTACGCCCAGGGGCGGCTCCGGCTGCGCCAGCCACCTGCGTCCTCTCCCACCTCCGGTCTTCTTGACTCTGTCATGACACCGGGTTTAGGTGGGGGAGTAGGAGAGAGTGCGGTAGCAATAAGCGCCGTGGGTTGGAAGGTCGCCAACTGACAATGACACTCAGACCTCGCAGTCAGTCCAATTTGTGCTGTGTGGAGTGGCTGACTGGAGGTCTGAGAGTCAGGCTGCGATGGCTTCTTCTTAGCGTGACCTCTGGCTACCTCACACGTGAGGTGCTAACCGTTCAACCCCCTGTTGTGTGAAATCCTGGTGCTTGTTTTTGGGGGGCCAGATCGAGTATGTAGTACACGTAGACGAGGTCACCAGCAGTTGCGCCCACTTCTGCATTAGACAACTGACCGGCTCGGACAGTGGTTTGATTGTGGGGGTTGGCCAGAGTGTGAGGTCGACAGCTCTGCGCATGTTCCTCATTATAAACAATCTGACGCGCTTGAAACTTATTTCAGTGATCTAAAAGCCGTGGCTTGGAAGGTTGCCAACTGACAGGATAACTCGAAGCACGTGGTCAGCCCAATGTGTGTTTTGTTTGGTGTATCTGACTATTGGACTGAGAGTCAGGCTGCAATGGCTCCTTCTTAAAGTAGCCTTTATGGCACTCCCACTCCGTTGGATCCGGACCAGGTGTGGTGGTACGTCCAGGGGTGTTTCCGGCAGTGCCAGCCACCTGCACCCTCTCCCATCTCCAATCTTCTTGACTATGTTATGACACTGGGCACATATTGGTAAGGGAAGAGAGAGTGCGACACATGCAGTGCTAGTCTTCAATCACTTTAAACTAAATCACGCGCAACTCATTTTGCCTGCACCATCCTCCGTGGAGCATACGATGGACATAGTTCGACTACGACAGTCGTACTCTCGTGTGTTGATAAGGTGGAACCGACAAAGGCAAGGGAGACTGGAATGGCCATTCCTGGCTTATTAGCCGTCATCAGCCAGTCATACCGAATCCAAAGTGTGGACCACCTGGGATTTGAACCCGCGACATTTGGTGATTGATTCGGACGCTCTACCAATGGGTCACCGGCCCGTTTTTTTGTCGGTTGCGATCGGATATATGATGTTGCTTAAGCAAATTGGTGAGCTCTACACTCTTATTATATTCCCGATCGCAACCGACAAAACAACGAGATCGTGGCTCATTTGTAGAGCATTCGACTCAATCACCAAAGGTTTCGGATTCGAATCCTTGGTGACCCCCACTTGGGATTGTGTATGGCTGGATGCTGATGGCTAATAAGCGAGAAATGGCCATTCAGGTCCCGCTTGTCTTTGTAGGTTCCACCTGATCAACATATGCTTCATGTCACTATGCGACTGCCTACGAGGGCTCTTAAGTGAGCTTCAGAATACAACGGAAGATACATATTCCATAAGCAGATCAGTGAGCCACACATCTATATATACGCAGGGAAAGCTAATATCTGGTCGCTTAACTGGCTCAAGCATGGTTCAAATACAAAGAAGTCTGAGACTGAGGTAGTCACCCAGTGTCTAGCAAGTACAATGATTCAATATTTTTTTGCCAAGCCCTGCAAGAGTTTCCCTTAGTACGGAAACGCTGCCGAAGATAATGATTTAGATTATCCTTTAAAACGTGTGTTATGGCCTTATTTTAATCAACTTCACAGCTACTGTAGTTGCACTTTCAGGACAAAACTCGGTGCGTGGTTATACTCCTCTTTTTGGTAAGGGTCGTTTATGATGCCCCGGTGGAACATGGGGATAAGAGCGTCCATAATGCAAGGGACTTGGCGCCAAATTTCACAGAACTCGAAGTGAGGGTTAAGAATAGGATGAGGATTAATAGGATGGTTACGTAAAGTTTGCATTGGGGTCAGTGCTAGGTTAGGATGCTAAAGTAGGTACCCAATCTCAGATTTTACGCAACAGCACCCGTATAACGAGTTGGAAAGTTCCAACGCTTCTTGCCCTTAGTTTCACAACTCGGTTAATGTAGGACGCCCTTACTGGAAAACTCTGAATACTAGACGTCATCAGAACAATGGGACGGAGTGACATTTGTTATGCCGGGCTATAATCACCCTAAAATAAGCCATGTCTAGGCAGAGCTCACAGATTCCTTTCACGTATATGTGAGGAGGGTGTTTGGGACGAGGGCACAACTTTTCACAATCAGATGTATCTTGCAACGTTAGGAATTGGGTCTGCTTATAGTTAAAGACACGGGCTGCATAAGTACTGATGGCATGCCCGGGTGACTCAGAGATTGAACGTCATTTGTGACTCAGCAATTGCTTAGGATTTGGGAAAACGTGTGATGTGAACCTCGAATTTTTGTTATTGAACTGCCTAAAACCCGCCTGCTGACAGTGGGCTCAAGTTTGAGCAAAAAAAGGACCCCTGGTAAGAAAAAGGCGCCCACTGGCAACTTATTAGTATTTTAAAATGTCATTTGTGTATGCTTTGAAGAAGGGATAAAAATAAATAAAAAAGAGGACTCTGGGTATGAGGAGGAGAAGGAGGCGGAGGAGGAGGAGGAGGAGGAGGAGGAGGAGGAGGAGGAGGAGGAGGAGGATGTGAAGCATGTACAGTATGGCTTTTTAAACAAGATTTTTGCCCTGTGTATAATTTCGACTACTCATCTAACAGACTGCACGAGAAGAAAACAATAAGAACCTGAATTCTATAAATGTTCATAAGAGAAAAACGGTGGACTTCATCCCAAAACTTCATGAAACATAACAGGCTGTTCCTAATTAGAAAATGCCGTAACTTTGCTCGAGACTATCTACCGTTATCCAAGAATTATGTTAAAGGATCTGGACGGGGATTAATATCATTTAATTCCAGTTAATTCAGAACTTTCAATTTTCCAATCTAGAACGAAAAATACGCTCAAAACTTTCGCATATGCAGTCTGAATATAAATATTCGGGGTGTGTACACTCTGCTCATCAAAAGTTGTTATCTCGTCAAATAGGCGCATGAGCTTCCGTTGGCTCTCTCAGTCAGAATCCTGTCAGATTGACCTGTAGCGTGAGGTTTTTTCTTTGAGCCTAGAGATTTCTTAGTAAAGACTTTTAATGAACGAGCGACATCTAGCTGTTATTAATTGTACACGTGTTAGCCTTTAACTACCGTATACAGGGAAATTCTGAGATAGGGAAACTCATGACCTGCAGTCAGTCAAAATCAGTTTGCTTTCAAAGGTGAAAGTCCTTACTCTGAAGAAGAAGTCATCCATTCTCTCTGACTCAAGCGCTCGAAGTCTGGATTCATCATCAGGCTCTTCAACGTTTCCGTTTTCGGCTATCGCAACGGCCGTTCCAACAGAAGCACCGCCCGCATTGACTGATTCTCGGAGGTTGCGCCAGGAGAGGGTTACATCCGCGCTAATGTTTCCGTAAGTATCAGTTCCGAAACAGGTCAACTGATCATCCTCCAACGAACCCCCGTCAGACGTCGGCTGATGAAGAACAATCTCTGCCACCCCAGGTGACACAACCTGTGTGGCGAGGAGACTCTCAAGAAAGTTTGCTCCCTGTTTGCTGTCACTTCGCTGCGTTCGCCGGTACCAGCCGACACGAAGTTCAGGTGAGCCCTGGGCGATGCATTTAAGACGTGCAACAGCGCCTCCAGCTGAGTCACCAGCAGAGTTGATTGCATGCTGTTGACCTTTAAGGTCCAATTCAAGGGCCCGCAGTTGTGGTGGTGCACAGAAGAAATCCTCATCCGTGAGGCCAAGTAACTTTCTTTCGTATAGCCTAGGTGGAGAGGCACATACCGGGTAGATCTCCGTGGACACTGTGAAGTCATCATTAACAAGGGAGTTCTCAAACCCAGATGGAACTGGGGGCATATCTTGCTCTTCATCTTGATGCTTTCGTTGGAGCATCTTTGACAACCACACAAGTTCACAGTCACAACGAAAAGGGTTCTGGGAGAGTGAGAGAGCCTTTAGAGATAAGAAGAGTGGTTCGAGACGGGTTTCGAGAGTTGTCAGACTATTGCCAGTTAGGCGGAGTGTGGAAAGTGTGCCCGTTCGAATCAGAGGTTCGAGATCTTTGAAGGTCAGGCTGCGAAGATTGCAGTTCTGAATTGAGAGGGAAGAAACCGAGAGGTTTTCAAAGGCTCCTGGAGACAGAGAAAGACCCAAATTGTCATCCAGACGAAGCAGTTCCAAACGGAGACCTGCAAAGGTCCGTCTGTGGATACGTGAGAGGGCGTTTTTGGAAACATCTAGTTTTGTGAGGTTTGTGAGGCCCTGAAAAGTCTGGGGTTCAATGCCCTGAAGACCACAATCCATAATGGTAAGCTCTACTATTTTAACACGAGAAGTGGAATAGGAGGACAGATTTTGCCGCTGCAGGTATCGGCTTTGAATCGCTGGCCAATGAGGATGACCTTTCGTATTCCGGGGGGCAAGTCATTTGGCACCATTTGTAAACGACCCGGCTCTTGGCATGAAACAGATCCATAAAGACATCCTTCACAAACCCTGCAGACTTCAGAGGGAGAAATAGAGTACACAAGCATCCAATCTTTTGTTGAAACGAGGCATATAAGTAAGATCCACAGGAGCGTTTGCAAAGATGGTAGCATTTTCAAGGTAGTGTTGGCGGCAGACACATGACGAAGGTTATCTGAAAGGAAATAAAAACAAGTATTTTATGGACGACCGTCATCTGATTTATATATTCGATAAAACCGACAGCACTGAGAGCCTGGTTTCCCGCAAGTGCATCAAAAATCACTCTTCCTTTTGCATGACATTTTCGAAGAAAAGTACCCATTACGACAAGAAATACTTGGAAGACGGTATACGATATCAATGAAGGCCGAAAAGGACCCATACAGCCCTTGTCGCCTTATTCCTTATGTTGGTTGCAAGATGGTTGCGTATAGGTTACAAGACGAGGCTTTATAAAATAAGGAGTCTCTATTAGGCTGACGTTTCGAATTCTTATTCGAATCCATCATCAGAGACGGAGTCAGATAAGGAGCCTCGTAGTGCAGGTGGCTAGAGCGTTGGCTGTACTGAAGCCTTATTCTTTTTTCGTGGGTTAGAATTACTAAAATCTGTCAAAACACCCATAAAAATTGAAGTATTAAAAACGGCGAGCTTGAAAACAGCTTGGTGGGAGGAAGACGTTCTCCAGGTAGATAATTTTACCCTATTCATCGGCGCAATCATGGCCTGTATGTTTTCAGTCAAGAATCAACTAAGTCACAAGTCTCGCCTATTGGTTCTGGCAAACTTCGCAAGGCACCATTCAATATGACTGAATAAAATAGGAAATATATGCATACACGGGAGAAGCAAAACAAAAAAAAAAATTTGTTAAGCAGAAGTCTGTCACAATTGTAGCGTTAAACGAATGATACATTAAGGTTATTTGTTTCTCCTCACCTACATTTGGTGCGTAGGTATCCTCCACCGACTGTTTGCACGACACCACCCGACGGGTATGCAAAGCCCATACGATATTACCTGTTTTTCCTTTGCAACTACAGCCGTGTTCAGTCTGAAATTATTTTAGAACCAAAGAGTGCAGTTTAACCACGCTAAGTAGCTCCGAAGGCAGTTGGCAAGGCATCATTAGGAAACGGCCCTCTGACCATAAAAAAACTAATTTTATTAAAAGGAATGGAGAAAAGCTGAAGAATCTTTCCATTCGGCTCTAAGGCCTCTAGAGCTGCAGTATAGTTTGCGTAAGCTTTCTAACAAAACAGTCTGTGCAAGTGGCTTTTGATATTCTAAGGTTGCTATTGAACCCTTCTGGCTCTGTCGCCTCCGTCTGCCGAGGATTCAGTCAAACCGCACGAGAGTATGTTTTTTTCTGTAAGTAACACACCCTATCACCTTCCCCCCCGGTTCAGTGCATTTAAATTTCCAATCTCCTAATTATACAAGCGTGGTGGGGAGCCCGTTGAAAAGAGTCATCGCCAACATTGTGCAATACCCTCCGCCTCCTGCTCCGTTTGTCGTTCTCTGAGGGTAATTAGCTAAGCTGATTTGTTCTTTATGTGCCCCTAACTTTAGCGGCAGCAGGACTGACCGACCGCCCATCAGAGACCGAAGGACAAAGAGAAGTTAATTTACATAGGAACTTGGAGGCTGGTAAGTTTACAGCTTCCACGCCTGATTGGGTGCGTAAGAGGCAGTCTCCGCCGCCGCCACCGCCGCCACCGATGCAACCGCTGCAACCGCCTTTCCCATGGAAATGAGCAACCATACGGAGTGAAACCGCCCACCTTTCTGTCCAACCTCAACACAAAAATCCATTAAGATCACTCTGAAGGTCATTGTCAGTAAGAAGCAGACAAGGTGTGTCTCAAGAGAAGTGGAGGTTAACTGATCCCTCGAGAATGGCTGAAAAGGCGAATGTCAACTTTGAAACGTTAAATTGTCAAATAAAACCTTGAGGTGCTTTGAGTTCATAAGCGTGAACCGCAACGTCATCCTAGTTCCACGAAGATGCATGGTTTCCAATGGTGTTGACAAAATTATCAAGATTTTTGCTGTTTGCCACAAGGCCAGCTAAAACACATTCACCAGGTCATAGCGTTTTATCAAGGTCAAATATGCGGGGGTTATTTCTTCGCATTATAAAATCAACATTTTCCATTATAAAAATGTCCTGTAAAGATGAGAATTTAATAAGGGCAAACGTATGCTCCATGGGCTTTTTCGGACCTATCATAAACAATCTAACTATGACTTTCCCCAAGTGCGTGAGTGCTCCTGAAGTCATCTCACTAACTGAAGCAAAAAAGAAAAGATGTGTCTCTCAACTAAAAACGCAACTTCCTCAAATGAGGCCTTGATGAGTGCTTCAAATTTTAGTATCATTAATGGAGCTAAAGCTGAAACCGTTTTTGCTTGGTCCCGGTTGGAATATGACCCAAAAAGTCCAACGCGTTTTTTTCGTTAATTCTTTCAAGTACACAATATAAACTCAAGGTGTTTTAGCGTCTCTCCTAATGCGGTTACAAATACGCCGGTATTAGAGGTTACCCTGCGATAACTTCCAGAGGAAGTTAGGATAATGTTAGAGCCAGGAAGAATAGCGTTCGGATTTGGGTTAGGGTAAAGTTTACGAGGGCTGATGCTAGTAATAAAGATTAGGTTAGGACAAGGGAAGAGGTAACCTCCAAAATTTTGCGCAAGGCTACCTGTATTATGGGGGGGGGCAGAAGTACTCATGCCCGTGTCTAACTCATGAATGGTTAATTGTCCTGGGTTTGTTTCACTTCTCCATCGGATTCTACACTGGTGTATCATCCTGTTCTGAAAGCAGTCTATGCTTCTAACCACAGACACTAATTTCCTTCATTGTTCAGCCAGGATTTACACCCAATTTAGCAAAGATTGAGCGTAACAAATAACTAGTTAACTGAGCGTAATTCCTCAAAGCGAACTAGGAGCCCCCGACACAGAGAAGGGAAACTGAAATGGTCTGCTCAGGCTCATTAGCCGTCATCAGCCAGTCATACCCAGTCCACGGTGGTGCACCACGCGAGGCTTCAACCAGCGACCTATTGCTTAAAAGTCTTCCACTCTAACCCACTGCGCCACGGGTTCGTTGTCTTGCCGTTTTAGATCGGGAATGTTGACATTCGTTGCTGAACACTCTCTGATCCCTTACGGGACTCACTCGTCCCGTTTGCAGCGAGGCTCACTCTCGAGCCACGCCAGCAGCCGCACAGCGGCTAGTATTATAGGCCGATGAGCCCAAGGTCAGAACTGGATGAGTGAGTCCCCTAAGCGATTGGTCAGCATTCATAAACGAATTCAGTCAATATTCCCGATTTAAACAGGTGAGGCAACGATCCCGTGGCGCAGTTAGGGCAGTGAAATTCTACTCAAAAGGTCCATGATTGGAGCCTCGAATGGTGTACCATCTGGGGCTGACTATGCCTGTAGGATGGTAGCTAATGAGCCGGTAATGGCCACTCCAGTCTCCTTTGTCGTTGTCAGCAATGTTCATCTGCCTATAATACTAACCGCTGGGCAACTGCCGCTGAGGTTGTAAGTGAGATTCACAGCAAAACGGGACTAGTGGGTCTCTAAAGCGATCGGCGAGAGTTCATCAACGAATGTTAGTTAAGTCTGAGCCGGGAACACAGAATGCGTTTTCCCTCCGTGTTTGCTGAAGTGCCCAGAGTTAAGCTATTTTGCTTTGTAAGGCAGCCCATTATCCGAGTCAACCAACAACAGTCCAACCAGGGATATTTTGCAGAGTTTCAAATTCCCTCACTGGTTGGTATTTGAGCGTTTTTAGAGCAAGCACTCTCCTGCTCGGGCTGCGAACCCAAGCCCTATTTGCTGGAATTGGGAGTGGCATGTACTTATCATTCTAATTGTAGGACTTCAATAGGCATTTCCGATTTAGCTCGGGATTCGGAGGCTACTACCAATTTAGGTTCTAACAGTAAAAATAGCCAGCAGTAACCGGAAGATGTTAATAAAAAGGTCTTCAAGGTGTTATAAGAAGGTTCGGGTTACAATACACTGGAAAAAGCTAGCTCATATTCATTCCCTTTCCTGTCTGATGCAGAAAACCTAAAATAATACTGCAGTTATGAGCAAGAAATTCTAAAATCATTCTCACCCTTCGGAGTTAGATTGCGGTTGGACACGGGACTAGGAACCCCTATCTGCCTTACACAGATGGCGTTGCACTGAATTCCAGGGAGATAAGGATTAGGGTTAAGATCTGGTTTAGTATCAATTTCGGGTCAAGGATTAGAACAGGTACTAGATACTCTTCATGAAAATCAGCCCAATGGTACCTATATTATTGAGCGGGTAAGGGGGGTTTTATAGTTGCGTGACTTGTGCTCTCATGCGACAAGAGTCTAAAAGCTATTGAAACCCAGGATGATAGCAAGGTACCTTCACCAGCTGTTCTAGCTAGATAAGAACGCAAATCGCTCGTTTAGGCTCTTATGCAAAGAAGTTTAACGTTTGCTGGGTGTCCGCGGTAGTGACAACCGCAGTTTTCTCGAGGTTATATTATCGTTCTCATCTGACATGCTTTATTTGTCAAGAAGCCCCATTAAACCATACCACCGAAGAACAGCGCAGTGGTTTAACTTTGGTCACTCACCCACCCACCTCCCACACCCCTCCCGTCGCCCACTCCCTTCTCTCTTTCCTTGACACAAGCAAACCTGGTCACGCCCCCACCCGTGACAGAAATTCTACCTCAAGCGCCGTGAGTACGGTGAACTACCGTTTTCTGCGGTTCTGTGGTCATGGGAAAGGAGGTCGGACCGAGCACGCACACGCTTAAAAACAAAACCTTTAATTTTTCATGTGAGAAGTAGGGACGACAGCTGCCAGCAGACGTTGTCACGTTCTCATGCCGCTCCTCGCCCCCCCCCCTCCACTCATCCTAGTTCTTCCTCGGGGTGACTGGTTTGGATCCTCAGGCAACTTGTGTAAGCATTATCAGTAGATTGTGAGACATTCAACTGTTCGTGTTAGAAGCATAGTGTAAGAAAGTCCTTACGCTGTCCGTGTCCCAAATAAATGCAAGTTATGACCTGAGCTGAGATTATGAGATACCCATGGCAGACCGTTTCATTACTACTGCTTCCTATCAGTAAAACTTTATTTCTTTCGCCCACAAAGGCATCCTTTGCCCTCTGTCCAGCTTAGCCTCACTTTATTGGCCCATCAACCAGGGAACACTGTTAGAGTAAGGTAAATATATGTCACAATAGGTACAAGAGATCGGAACGGGATCCTGTGGCCGTACATCTGGCAAATATTCAATAGGCCTTGAAACGGATCGATCACTGACAGGAATATTTTAGTTTACTTTTAGATGGAATTTTTTATATAAGTCAGCCTTTAATGCGAGTTAGTGATTAATAAAATTGCAGTATAATCCACGCAGAACGTCAGCTTTTAATCACCAGTATTAATCGCAAGCTGCAAAAAATTGCCTTTGTATTGCATATTTCCTCCAGTGACTTCCGGGAAGTGCGTTAATTAAACTATATTGTTTAAATAAGTTGAGCCAACAATCACATCGCTTTTTCCCATTTTGAAATAAAAACTCGGTCTTCTTCAGCATATCAAGTTCAATAAGGTCTCTTTATATTGCAACAACCACCATTTCTCTGCCCCATAAGTGATGCAAACTTACTCTGAAAATTCTGTAATCGTGTTCTTCCGATTTCTTAAAAGAGCATACGCCCAGTTATACAATACTAAAACAGCCCAGAGATTGCTGTGCGTTTCGATCAGCATAGGAAAATTTCTTGCTCCGCTGATTACTGTGTTTTCGCTTAAATTCATCCTTGAACATTTGAGTGAGCTTAGTAGATGATTGCATGCCTAGAACACGTAAGCACTGGTTCGACAAGGGGGTCCCTTGAGAGGATAAAAAGACATAACCCGCAATAATCTCTGATAGATATTAAATGAGCCTGACTAAGACAATATTGACGCGATCTAAAGCAACAAAATAGTCAAATAAGAAGCAAACACGCCACTTGATGTGTTTAACAATCGACTCTCTGAGCTTTTGGAGTCTATAATTTTTGACGAGACATAAACCAAAATGCTATTTATCAAAGAATAATTGTACTTATTTGTTCAGCAAAATGAAAAAGCAGGTTTAGTCCAAGCGTGCATTTTGTTAGCCTTCCTGTCGAATGAAAGTTCCCTAATGATGTATTTGGATTGCAGCCTCACGGGATTAGTAGTAATTTGCATTTGATTAATAATCCGCCTACGCTTGCTGTGAAGCAGGATTAACTTGACGACATTACAGAACACTTAATAGGATCGGCTGGAGCACTCCGTAAATGCATAAACACCAAGGGGGGACTAAAAAGCCTCAGGTCCGTTTGAAACTCAAAATGGCCGTCATATTTCGCAAATAGCAGCACTGTCAAGTCAAAAAAACCTTCTGCCACTGTAGGACACACTGGACTTGTGTGCGAGAAGCCCGTCGCGAAGCGCAGGACCAAACAATCCCCAAAGGTGTGTCAAAACTGAAAGCCAGTGCTGGTTTCAAGGTGGAAACGTTGATGCTTAATCCACCCAGGAAGGGGATTATGACAGGGCTTAGCCCATCTACCGGGGTTTGCGAGACACCGGTGTGGTCGCGACCGCTCGAGGCAGCGTAGAAAGGATGATGTTATCAGGAGGGGCAAAAATCTTCTCAAGGCAACTGATTCTGCGCAAATTCTGTGAGTGCAATGAAGCATATGTCCGTGTGTTGCTAATGGTTCAAGTTTCAGAGTGGATTCAGAGTATTTCGCAATCCGTAAAAGGCCAAAGGAAGTCCATAAAATACGAGACCTCTATCACCTCCATCTTAGGTTTACAACCGGCGGAAGTGTGTGCAGCTTCTATGTCATTTGCAAACACAGATTTACAGTGCCTTCCGGGTTGTTCTATAATTGTGTGATCTCCTGGTAAATGAGATAAAGAATATCACATTTTACGCGTCATTAAGTTCATATATTTTACCGCGTTTAAAATCTAGGGTTTAAGAACCATCGAGTCCAAATCGTTAAATTTAGATGTTTAACAGCCACTCCACCTTCACTTAGGGAAAGGAGTTCGTTGACCCTCCATCGATCATCATTTGGCATTGACTAAGTGGTTTGATATAAGAAACTACCTGAGTATAATTATTTCTCCGCCTTCCTATAAAATGTTAGCTTACGTTTGGGAGGCGCCGAGAGGAATTATAGAGAAATAACCCCACTTACCTGAAGACCAATTAAATGTACGTGTTGTAATTATTCGAAAAACTCCACTTCCTATTGCCTCTGGTACGCATAGCCTGAATTTTGGACTGAGGACAGTTAATGGTCCGTTCAGTTTGGCTGTAATAAGGCCGTAGCAGTGGTCATTTGCATACAACGCTCTGTTTTCGTCGGTGGACTTGCTCTGTGGGTTGGCATTGCCTATTTTAACGTTTTTTTAGCGTCAATGTACATACAATCATCACTCTCGGGTGAATCATTGTGATTGTTAAATTAGGTGGGTGGGGAACCTATTTATAGTTGTTAGGAGAATAAGTGCTTAAAAGGAGGAAAATAAAATCCGCATTGTCTTGCAGGCAGCAGAACACACCACCTGTTCTGCCCGGCATCCATAAGTACGCATACTAATAAGGTGTGTTGCTGTGAGGACTTACAAGCAATCTATGGCAATGAGGTCATTCGTCTTTGTAGCGATAATGAGCAAGAAGTGATAATTTTAGGTCATCTACCCACATGACTTCTGGTGGACATCAGAGCTTACCTTGGATGCTGCCGATTTTACTTTCCAGGGCCACGAAATGTTTCCTTTTGGGTTTGGGAGGTGTGTTGGTAGGTTATTCAGTCTTTTCGCGAGTTCTACCATGTTTGACGCGTTTAAGCGTCTGCTATACATGTGTTGGTGGCCAAATTCAAGAACGTCAAATATAAATGACAGGCCGTTTCGAACCTATGTAAGACCCCAGTCCATTCCAATATGTTGGCGTAGCAAATGCTATACTTCTTCAGAGTAGAATATGACTGCCAAAATTGTCAAGTAAAACCCGATGACTAAGATCATTCAGTCAGTGTGGTCCGGCCTGTGCAGTAGTTAACGAAGTACAAATATCGCTATGCGATGGGTCTAATACGGTAGCATGTAGATTGACAAATGCTGTTAGGCCTGACAACGCGGCTGCGCCAGCCTAACAATATCAGACATCAGACGACTGAGTGGATGGAATTCTGGTATTTAAGCATTCATTTCAACGGCGAACGCATGCCCTCAAACTTTCAGAAACCGGGGCCTTAGTAGACGTTTACTGAGGACTAGAGGGTTACGCCCACTAAAGCTTTAGCACTCCCTAGAGTAATAAAGAAGCCTCTTCGAAACTCATGTAAACATCGCTGCTGGGATTTCTCTGGCATTATCATTCAACCGAAAGCTGTCGTGAGCAAATGGTACAAGCTGGTAAACAACCAAATGAGCGTGCATGCAGAAATGTAACATTTCGGCGAAAGGAGTAGGGCCATGGGGATCGGTAATTTTTTCGCACAATAATATGTGCTGCCTCCTTCCTGCATTATTCAATGCCACAAACGAAGTAGGATTTATTTCAGCATAAAATACTGTCGAGATTTGTGGGCATATATAAAAAGGGAAAGAAAATTAAACCATTTGCAAAGATAATAACTATTATATTGCTTTAAAAAATTCCAGCAAAGGAAAAACGTTCTTTTTTTAAAATTGCGGGAATTATAGTACTTCGCATATGGAACGACTTTCTAGTTTCAGGGAAAAAAAAACTTAAAAAGATAATATATCATTTGAAAAAAAGAAATTGGCACACCATCGAGGGATCAGAAGCTGAAGTGTGAAGGTACAGAAAGTTAGTGGAAGATTTCAAATGACTAGTTTTGTCGACGGGAATAATTTGGAAGATTTCCATGCAAAGCAAGCGTGCGACAACACTCCCGCGGCTGAATTGTTGGAGCATTGGACTCTTTACCAAAAGGTCGTGAGTTAGAGCCCCAAGGGATGCACTCATGGAGTTGCCTATGGTTAGCTGCTGAGGGCTAATAAGCCAGAGGTGCCCATTCCAGTCTCTCTTTGCTTTGTCTGTAAGTTTAGTCTGCTCATAATATATACATACAGCATGATTTCTCTAATTATCATCCTTAAATGCATCTTGATTGCACATAACAGGAACTAGCACAGAGAACGCTCGGAGACCATGTGAGGGGCCAAGCTACTCGAAACTCTGACACGCAGCAGCAGAAATATCAGCAAAACAAGGGCTTTTAGCTGGTACCTAAGTTTGGCTTACGGTATAAATACTGACATATATGCGCAGAAAAAAATACCAACAAAGATAAGGAGACTGAGAGGACCATTTCTAGCTTATAAACCGCTATCTGTCGGCCTTACCCAACATCAGCTTTTCGGGACCTTATATTGGCTAGGTTTAAACATAAGTGGCCATTTTTAGTCGAAACATGTGTTTTGCCAACTCTTAATGGGCAAAAAGGAAGAAAATGCGAGATGTAGAGCCCACCCTACTCTCTCACCCGCATCCCTCCCAGTGTTTTCTATAGAACGTCCAGTTTGTCTGCAGTGAGCAAAATACACCTTATTAGGGTTTCGGAAGCTATAAGACAGCATACATATACCGTGGAATACCTATATCGCCAGCTGTAATAACGCCTTTGCTCTAAGGGTGTAATCATAGCCGGTATGACTTAGTGCTACCATGTGTGTTATATGGAAGGTTTCATCGGCGGCAGAAATTTCTCCATCCTGATACTGAATACAGTCTAAACTTTCCATGTTGTCTGTCTGACAAAAGAGCGATCTTGACGCCCTAAAAACTGCTAGAGGCCTTTGAAAGAACCTCACAATCTTTGTCCAGACCCACAAATTCAACATGTCTATCCTCGGGTTCCTGAAACCACGGACGCTCTGCCGTTGCATGGGCATTTAAACCATGCAATCTGAAGCAAACTCCATTATCGTCGCTTATCACCCGTTTTCCCGAACCCAATAACTGAAGCAAGTTCTCGTGATGGGTTCCACGGGATGCGTCCAGGTCAACTTTGAAGACATTGGGACAGACGAAGGTGAGTCAGAGTTTGTGAGCGTGTCCCCGTGTCACGCGGTTGATTGAAAACCTACCCAAGAAACCCGTAACGTCAGCGCACACGACAGGTATGCAGAAACACCAACACAAACGCACACATAAAACCGTTAGGCTCCCAGAAGGCATTTGTTCGCCCTGTGGGTTGTCAGATGTCTGCAGGTCAGACCCGCTTCACCTCGCCACCATCATCGCAGTGGACTGGAAATGCGATTAAAGCGGATCATGTTCCATCGCCAAACGAGGGTGGAGGAGAGTGTGGGTTTGAGGGACGGGGGGTGGCAGAGCGTCTTTACATGAACTGCATAGGGCTAGAAAACGAAAACCAGAGCATGCAAAAGACTTCACCATCAGCTGTCTGCCTAACTAATTACATTTCTAAATAAATTGTGTTGAAGGAGGCGAGTGTTCGAGTAAAAGTTGGATGTATATGTGAGGAGGAGGAAGATTGCCTGTGCATCGAAAACAGTTGTTTTGATTTTACTAAATTACTAAATTTCTGGTGTCCACATATGGAATCCTGCGCAGTCACCTACTGCGCCGGTCGTTGATGGACTAATAACCCCCTACATCTTTTACTTGTTCTACCGCTGGTGCTATCTTTGACAATTAACTTCTACGAGCGTTCGAAGGCTAGAAAAAATAAAAGAATGGTTCTTGTGCACGATCGGTTTATAATACCCTTACTCAGACCAAACTAAGCAAAAATGAGGCGATTCAGAAACCAACTTGCTACATCATCTTGCATGTTCTCAAAATTCAGTCTTCCTTCTCATATAATCTTTTTACTTTCAATTATTTTCTCGGTCAGGCCCGTAAATAGGACATGAGACTAAGAAGCATCCGCAGCACAGATGCCATTGCGCCAAATTCCAAGTAAGACAGAGTTCGGCTTGTATTTCCCATCCCGAAATTAGAGATACACGAAAATTGAAATAAAGTGGAAAATTTACTTAAAATCTGTCAACAGTGACCCTGCTGAAACTGCCCTGCAAAACTCAATATATTTATATAAGGCTTCTTTTGTTATCCTTTTTAAAGAGAGGAAATAAGGTCTTTCACAGACAAATTGATAATTGTTTAAGGATAACAATAACTATACTCAGAAGTGGTCAGTTGTGTAAAATAAATTTGTACGGCTCAGAAAGATTGTTTGCAAAAATGCTATCCCAGAACGCATTTTTTAGAATTCAAGGTCATGCGAGTCTGATCGTCCGTTATAATCGTTTTCTGCGGCATTCAGCACGTGATGTGACGATGCCATCTGAGAACAGGTTAAAAGTTAAAAAAATTCCCGGATAATCTTTACAAAATATGCCATGGAAATATTGAATAAGGATCTGATTAAATGACGGCGATCACTGTATATCCGGCAGAGTACTGCCAAGTCTTTACTTAAGCTGGAACCCCCGAAAAAGGCCACGATATTTGAGGGGCAGGTGCAGGAAGAAAGATTAAACAAATAATTCAAAAGAGAGCGCTCAACAAGTACAAAGATGTTTTTTGGTTCGACCCGAATGACGAAAGGCGTCTGACATATGCCACGCTGGGGATCGTGGGGAAACGGTAACAAAGTTTCACCTCTCACAGCAAACGCGGTTAATTGATTCACGATCTCCAGTGCGGACGAGGAACGTCTGCTGATGTTTACAGCTGCAACTATGAGGGGATCGATTAAAGTCAGGCACGTCGGGATTTTAATATGTTTCATCGCAGGCGAAAGACGCGAGCCAGGGGTTCAGCTGTAGAGCGTTCAACGTTCTGTCCAGTGGTCAAGAAGTCCACTCCGAGCCTTAGCTCTTCCAAGTCCAAGGACTGGACTATGTATGGCTGGGTTATCTAAGTGGAGTGACTGCACGGTCTAAACTTAAACTGAGAAAGGCCGCGTCATATGAAGACGTACCTACAGGTGAAATCAGCGAGACCGATTACTTCAGCAGCTTTTTGGACAAAACTGATGAACTGAATTTTTGATCAGGGTATTTGTTTTCTGGATAATTAGAAAACATGATTTTGTTCTAGGGAAGCTTGGCATTCCAAAAGGCCTACAATAATGTGAGGTTCACGATGTGGTCTGATATAACGGCAAACTATTATCTGCTCAGATTTGCCTTGGGTCGTCGAAAAGCCTCGCAGTTAGCATACGCAAATGGCATCACATTTGCTCCTGCCTGTCTCGATGGAACGAACTGAAAGCTATTGTACGTGAGGATCGGTTATGTGGCCCCACTGAGAAAGTGGGAGGCAAGGACTCCTGTAAGATGGGAGTGGCAGCCATATGAGGTTTATTGGTGGGGTTCAACGAAGCTGGCAAATTGCTGCTTTTGGAGTGTAAAAATAAAAAATTTCATCTTCACAACGAGCTTGTTTAACGACACCAAAAGAGCGTCAAATACGAGGGTGCAATTGATGAACGGGAAAGTAAAGGCTGTAAACGGGTGGAAAACAATAAAATTGAGGGCATTTGGTTAAATATTCTAGGTGGACTGATTCCAGCCCGTGATGATCACTCACAATGAAGGAGAAAGTGTGAAAGAAATGTCGTTAAATCCTATCCTCGTGATGTTCCCACCTGAAGATATGATTGACTTTAATGTTGATAGCCTTAATCCTGACTTCTAGTTCTAACCCCCTGAGTCCAACCCTAACCTTTAATCCCAATATCTAACTCTAACCCTTAATCTGAATCATAGCCGCAGTCCTAACTCTAAAGTCCCTTACCCTAACCGTGGGTCTAATCTGAGGGCTAACCCTAATGGTTGCAGATAAGGTAGGCGTGACGGGAAGTGAATGAAAGAGAAGGGTATTTAATTAAGCCTTCCCAAGGCAATAATTAGGTACTGCGTAGGAGTAAAGACTAGGCAGGGCCACATGCCCGATCTGCACACTGTTTTATTGTCCCGCATCTGCCACCATGTCTGGCTCGACCACACAGAATGCTTCAAACTTACGGGGCTTAACTAAAGGTATGCAAACACGAGTTGATTAACCACTCCCCTTTACGCCTGAAAAGCTAATCACTGTTACCTATCAGGATGACAGAAGGAGACAGGAAGAAGGAGGAGGAGGAGGAGGAGGAGGAGAGCGAGAAAAAAGGGGGAACAAAAGAGCGGGAAAGAGGGAATCAGAACGCGTATGGAGCATGGAGAACGGTATGGAGGTTTGCATATGGCAAAGAGTCTTTCTCGTCATCTGCTCCGCACCTGTCCCTCACGTGGCTGCTAAATTTGTCCTACTGTTGGATTCGGCGGGTTCTAATTAGAAAGTTACTGGTGCATGCAGGCAATAGGCGTGGATCTCTAAATTATTCCTCTGACAGAATTTCGTGACAGTCAGGCTGAGAAATAGCAATTCGTGCGTGCGCGCGATCTCCGCCTCTCGTGGAAGGAACGACTGATCGACGCAAAAATAAACATTTTTTACTGAAGCCTCACGTATTAAAGTTGATTCTATGCTATCTTAGTTTTCTCCTATGCAGCTTATCTGAATGCGGAAAAAAATGCCGCAGTTTCTTCCAAAATTTGCAGTCGAAATGAAAGTGTTGTGGGTGTTAAAATAATAGAAACTTCCCTGTTCAGTTTCACGAGCTGATCTTTTTTTAGTCGAAGCTAATGGCTAGCGTGTCAAGGGTAAAAGGCAACTGAAATGTGGCACAGAATACTCTGTTGTAGCTGAGCTGGCAAACGAGAGGGGTTCTAGTGAGCACTGTAATAAGACGAATTTAACCTTATCGTGATGCACGTGCATTGTGGCAAAACACTTAGTCGTATTATCTTGTGCTCATCGGGAATACTGTGATTGCGACTTTCGGTAACCACTTAGAGCTTAACGCAGGCAGTCGCTCGCTTTTAAACCCGCGCAATGCTAATGCAAGGAGTAATTACGCCGAGTTGACTACTTTGCAGCCAAATATTAAAAAATACAACGCTCAACTTCTCGTGCATCAATTGCTTGTTCGAGTAGATCCCATAATGCATAGCTATTGTTTTTCTTGGGAATTTGGTAAATATATTTATACTACTATGTACTGGCTGCCTGTCATTGTGACCAAAAAGCAATTACTCTAGATGCAAGTGTTGTTCGCGAAAATTTCGAGTCGACTTTGAACCCTTATGAACCAAAAAATTTATTCCAAGTTTTCTTTCCATGAAAATTGTGAGCTCAACATGTAAAATTAAATTAATGTGACAAAAGTCGCATGAGAAACGCTAGTAAACGCAAGTGAGGAGCTGAAGTCCTCGAAGGTAGTTCATGCTGTAGGAAGCCAACGAAGCACGTTTTTGAGCATGTAATTATTTGATGTATATTCAAATCGTTCATAAATACAAGCGTTAAAGGAGCAATTGGGTTTGATATTCCATGTTGTAGGTTACCCGACGAATGAAAGGACTTTAAATAGATCAGATAACGAGACATAGTGGTCCCAGTATGCCTTTGGCCTCAATGTAGAGCCCCTTCGGAAATCACAAGGCGACTAGTGGCATATACGGAATAATATGATACCGACAAAGATCATTACGTGAGTGTTCTACCACCGCTTATTGTGATTGGCCAAAATTTTCATGAATATTTCTCTCCGACTGTGAAATCTCATGGAGCCAACACTTTATCCCAATTTTTTTCCATGGAAATTGTGAGCTCAACATTTAAAATTGAAGTAACGTCGCAAAAGGCGCACAGACGTTGGTAAACCTGATTGTGGGTCAAAGCCATCAAAGTTAGTTCATGCTGAAGCAAGTCGGTGAAACACGTTTTTGAGCATTTAAGTAGTTGAAACATCTCGAAACCGTGCAACGAGACAAACATTAAAGTAACAATCGGGACGATATGCTCCGTGCTGTAATAAATTTGCCTCAAAGTACTAAATTGGTCAGAAGTAAGGTGTTCATTTCACTTCGGACAGTTACATGTGGTATAACTGAGCCGTAGGCCCATTTTCTGGAAAGTTGCGTTTGGGAATATTACCTAGCATGGGATGGGCATTGACTGATCGGGACTTAGGGATGTACTAGTCTGGTTTAACCTTGGGGCTCAAGCTAGTGGCCTCGCAGGCAGTCACATAGCGACTGGTAATATATGCAGCAGGTAGTACCCACAAAGACATGGGAGACTGGGATGGCTATTTCTTGCATAATAGCCGTTGTCTACCATGGCCATTCCAGTCCCTCCTGTCTTTGTCGGTACCACCTCCTGCATATATTACCGATCGCTAAGTGACTGCTTGCGAGAACACTAACTTGAGCCTTGAGATTAAACCGAACTGTTACATCTCTAAGTCGAGATCAATGAATGCCCCTCCCATGCTAGATGATAGCCTCAATCGCAAATTGTCAGAAAATGGGCCCACGGCTCAGTTTTACCATAGTAACGCCTTCGAAATCAGTGGAAATGAAATGAAAACCTTACGTTTGACCAATCCAACTTCAAGTAAAATTAAGTAAAACTCAGGCGAAGGAATTATTTACTGTAATAATATCAGACACCCGTCCTCATGCAGGATCCCGACTACCATTCGTTCATTCAGGTTGTCGATGAAAAGAGATAGTGAGTTTGACAATGAGTTTGCAATTCTACCATTGTGTGAACCATAGAGTCTGTGACCCAACAGATACAAAATGCCAAAATTTACGCAAGATTGATAATCACTATCAAACCGGCAGCAACGCATGTACCAAAGGTTGAAGTATTAATGAAAAATCTTAAGTGAATTGAAAACTTAAAGGGAATCTGAAAATAAATATTATTTTGTTGAGAAATACTAACTTTTTGAAAAACAGGCGTTCTGTAAGCGGAAAAAAATCCCAGTTAATGCGATGAATAAATTAAATAGAATTGTTAGGTGATCGCGTATGCATAACATTCTGTGGTTATTAAGGGAACTATTCTTTCGTCAATTGTTTGTTTATATTTCTGATATTGGATTACAATTAGTTTCTGATCGTCCTTGAAATACCGGCGACTATTTCACGATTATCACTGTTTTCAATCGAGCGGCTTTAAATATAGATCCTGTGCAATGTATTTATCAAAACCTTCCAAATAAGATAGTTCTTAAAAACATTTACCGATATAGTGAGCTTTTGGATATTCTTTCTAATAGAGAGGGCCGTTTGCGTCGTATTTTTAGTATCACCCAAAAATGAGAAATCATTGTCGAGAAAAATGAACGTCTTCAAAAAAGTATGTTGAAGGAAACTCCATGTTCGAAGGAATAAAGTTAGGGAGGTATCTGATGTCGTGAGAGCTTTTGAAGTCTGTTCACCATTTTATAATTCCGATAGTAGAGCGTATAGCCGTTAGTGTTCCCACCAAGAAAAGCAGACGGCTCATTTCCAAGCTCCGGATACCTATCCAAACACCAATTGACCAGTTATAACTGTAAACTGTCCAATGACTCATTCCGTCACAATCATTCACCAACAAAGCCCCGACACCTTGACTCTTTTGTAAGTCCTCCCCAGTGGAACCTGAGATACATCACTCCACATAACTTCGCCTCATTTAGAGCGTCAAATCCGTCGTCATATAGTTCATTTTAAGTGTGCTCGTTTATGTTTTCCACCAATTCGTAGCAATTTTAAGCGGTATTTCTTGAATAAATCATTTTTATTTAAATTCCTTTTCACAGTTTGAGACTGACTTTCACATTGCATGGTAAAAAAGGAAAGCGACCGAGTAGAGCACACGCATCTCAATAGTCTCCCGTGCAATTACAGCTTAATTATTGTTGGAAGACCGCTACCCGGGGTGGCTTGGCAACCACCTGCTGCTGCATAACTCGCTGGTACTCGTATAACGCTAGTTCCGGGTTCAAATATGCATCTGTCTGTCCTGTCTGCTTGTCGCATACTGATCGTCTGCCCCATTATTTTGCTCAATCATACAGCAAGACCTTGGTAGAGGGAGAGAACAAAAAATGAACCGGCCTTGCAGAAAGCTTGGTGAACAATTTGTACACCGCGCCCCCTAAAGTTTGGCGCAGATGTACTTTTAGGGTGCAGGATGCAATCCAGATAGACCGCTGAGGGGTATACTTCTTAGCCAGCGGTGTATGCGAAGTTATCGTAGTAGATACATCAACAGGCAGTGTGCAATGTCTAGTTGGGAATCCTAACGGCGACCTTTGCTGATGGCGCATTACGGAAAACAATGCACAGAGATCGTAGTTTAATTTCGGGCTTATTCGGTTGTCGTGCAGCTAATCATAGCTCTAACCACCGACTAGGACCAGAAGCATATGTGTGTGTCAACTCCTACGGCGCAAATGGCGAACAGACGGAATCCATTTGATTGCGCAAAGGCGTTTCACGGAACCGGAGTTTGTCAGCATCTTCTTCCGATGTTCTCTGTCGCCGTAGAAAAGGTTTTTATTTATACACCTGTGGTGTGTTTGTGCGCAAGCGTATGCCTGTCCCCAGATGATAACCAAGCCATAATTAACTGAATAAAAGCGTTGCATCAATATATTCAAATTTTCAGTCTATGTGGAAAAACTATCACATCATAGCCGAGTCCTATCTGTTTGAAAGTTGCTTGTTGGTGACCTCCACCATCTGCTCTTAGCTTGTTTGCTTCGGGAAGTCAGTGTGTGACCCTGTTCGTATGTAAAGGATTTTATGTTAAGATGAGAAAACGGTGGTCTAGAAGATACCACATAGTGACTGCTAAGTCTTTCGTGTCGTCACCGCTTTAGAAAATTCTCTCCCATGTCTCCAATCACGGAAACGAAAAATTGTAAAATCGTGACGTGAAAACTCATACTAACATTCTATGCTATTCCTGACAATAAACTGTGTTGAAACCGCAAAACCTAACCCTAAGGCCAAACATGAACGCATTGCCGGACTTAATAATTCACCCAACCCGGTAAGAATCTGAAAAGTTTTTCCAGAAGAGGGGAAGACAAATGGAGCTCTCCCTTTCATTACCAAATCCCCTCGGGGGCCCTCAGACCTAGGTTTGGGTAGACTGGCTGACGCGCAGCTCAGAAGCCATAAACGGCACCTCACTCCCTATTTGCTCTGTCGGTACGCTTTTTTATATATGAGTATATAGGCGAAAGAACATTACCGTCAAAAAAATAGAGACTGGGATAGCCATTTCTGGCTAAATATATTTATATATTTAGATCAGATGGGGAGATAACCGAGGTTGGGGGTCGATTGAAGCAAAACTGTTTCAGCTTACACTATTTTTATTAAGTTGATCATAAATCTCACCACAATGTGTGACCAGTGGCACAAACCTGCGGTCAAACAGTTCGCAGGTGCTCCAGCACTGGAGTCTAGCAGATGGGTCATAAGCACTTCATCGAACCGAAGTTCATCAGTGCCTCATCACCTGTCATTCTCTGTCGCTGCAGATCGGGTATTTATTCAAACAGGAATAGGCACACACCGATCTAGTGGCTTCCCAAGGCAAACAAGCTCCGTATTGGTGGAAAAGGTCACGAACAGGCAACCAACTACCAGTTCAAAGTCAGTTAAGTTGTAATTGCAGAGATGAGGGACGACAGAAGATGCGCGTACCAGAGGGCATGTTTGTTTCCTGGTCCGGCCAGCTGAATGAAGACAGCAAAAGCTCAAAACAGACCGTTTCAATCTACCCGCAGTTTTTGCTACCCCTCCTCTCTCCAATATATATATATACTTATAGGTAAAGTAGAGAGCGGCTCGCCGGTCGTTTTACGGAACCTAGTGGATCTGGTGTAATCTGGTGCTAGATCTTAAACGCTGCAATTTGTCATACGCGCAGCAACTAGTGGTATAGGCATACCGTAAAGACCGATAAAGACAAGAAAGGCGGGGATTTTCATTTTTGCCTTATAAGCCGCCCAGTAGTCAGTGTTAAACTGATCACCGAAAAGAGCACCAGTTTGAGCTTCAGATGCCCTCAAGACCTGGGCTTGAGAAAAGTTGGCTGGCGGCGGCTAATAAGCCAGAAACGGCTATCACATCTCCCTTGACTTTGTCGGTAGTCCCCCTCAGCATATATTACTGGTCACCATGTGACTGCTTGTGGTGCTCTATATCGAGTCCCAAGGCACCAGGGGAGTAGTATGTCCCGTAACGCGATCGGTAACCATCTCGCTACCGTAGTTTATACATGTGCAGAGAAGAAAGAGCAGGAGAGAGGGAAACGCTACAAATGTAACGATTTTGTGGGAATCACGTAGGTATGGTCTGCAACTGTGCAAAATCTGACGAAACAATAGTCGGCCCACAATTGTTACTATTTTACCTCAAATGGGACCATTGTACATTCTCGGTGTGTATCTAGAAGCAAGAAGTTTGCCTGAAGTTTTATTATTCATTCTAAATTTAATGAATCTTAGGCTAATCGACACATCCGCTTTATGTCCAAATGAGACCCCATCCGGCTGATTAAATATGTTTCCTTTAAGCATAAGTAGTTTCCATGTTTGAACAGCCTTAGTGATGTTTTTTCACTTAAGTGAATTGAATTCGTGTTTTTAAGTTGGTCGAGCCATGTTGCTACTAGTTTTATTAAGCATCCCTATTATATTTTGAAATGCTTTTAGGCATCTCTCTACATTGCCACCGAAGACCGGTGGGAGACGGTTTGCGGAGTATTCTAAGACTACAGACAACTACCGCCTAGGGGTTCGGGTTTGAGTCAGGAGACCTCTTTGACTACGCAGCCAGTTTGAAGTTTAAACTACTCGGCTGAACACTTTTAATAGCTTTTATGGAAATATCAATTTTTTTCCGATATCCTAAAGTGTCAAGTGCTTCGATTGGTCACCCGAGAGATGCTACTAATTCAAGGGCGGGCTTTTGAAATCGAGCTGCCATTTTTTCTGCTCTTAGTGTGCATGTAACTTTTCTTATATGCATATCGCCCTCTTTGTTTATTTGAACTACAATAAGGAGGGCATCAGCGCACGAAGCTGGCACCATGTCGAACGAAGTCCAATTTGATCAATATTTTTCGACTCATTCAAGGACGATTCTTCATGATGTCGATAGTTACGGTCTTCGGCCATTCGTTTGTGATCTCCCGGTGTTATTTGGTTTGTGTGCCCAGTCTTATTCACGGTGAATGGAGGACTTTTGCTGAAAATTTTGGAATTATACTTTCAAAATGAAGCATGTCTCTCTAAAAAAAATAATAATCTCTCTATGCATTTAGAAAATTTCAGTTTACTGCACCTCAAGTCATCGAATTCGGCAGACTTTGATAATGATCTCCTTTAAACAATGTAGATTTGAACCCAGTCGAACGGTTGACAATTTGTATCACGAGCTGGAGCTCCAAACTAGGATATAGTTTCGCACACTCAGCTACATTGAACGTTAGTGCGTTTGACAGCAGCGGTGTATTTCACTTTGTTCTTTAAACAGACGCATCTAATGTAATAACATTTCTTCCAGTTTCTTTCGTTTCTACTTACGCAGAATGACGTGGCCTTCCCGTAGCAGCTAAATTTGCAGGCTGTTGCGCCAGGTCCACTTCAACAATGGAATAAATAAAATGTAAAAATAAAGATAAAAACATGTCAATCACCTGTGGTCCAACCACCCATCACCAGGCGACCGCCTGGATGGGCTCTAGACTACAGCTACATTAGTAAACATAATTGCCTTTGCAATCAGGCATAGACGCACAACGATCTATTGGTTGCCTGAAGCAAGCAAGACTCAGCTGGGTGTTAAAGGCCACAACTGGACTACCAATTAGCAGGCCGAATTCGGGAAGGGCGACAGGGAATGGGGGTAGACTGATGCAGCACTGTTTCGGGTTTGTTGTACCTTCATTCGGCCAATTATAACCACCGGGTTGGACCAGAAACACAAACATGCGCAGGCGGTCTACGGGCGGAGTCTAGCAAATGGGTCATCAGCACGTCATCGAATAGACATCCATCAGTGGCTGCAGATCGAATATTTATTCAAGCACGAATAAATACCTGTGCCTGGTCTAGAAATCGCGGAATATCGGTGAACGCCACGTTGAATACTCCGACCGCAGGAATGGGCGCAAACCGACCTATTGGCTTCCCAAGATAAACAAACCCCGAATGGGTGGCAAGGGTCACGAACTGACAACCACCTGTCAGTCATGTTTGTTTTTCTAATTTAAGCTGGTAGTCAGGGTTATGATTGACTGAATGAAGATATAACAAGCCCGAAACAGTACTGTGTCAATCTACCCGCTTTCTCGATCGTGGTTCCCCTCTATGATTCCTTTTTATTTCTGTCTGTAATTGGGTAAGTCCACAAGCGTCACGTTGAGGAAGCCTTTCAGTTCTCCAACTTTAGCTCATGAGGAGTGAACGCGAAGGCCAAACCAAACAAATATTAAGATAATTTCAGTGTGGCTGGTCCACTTCTTCCCTTTTCGAAAAATTATCCAGGTCTCTAATCTTTGCTTCAACTGCAATCATCTGTTTTAACTTGGAAGTGACTACACTTGCATTTTCTAGATCTACTTGTGGTTATTATCAGATCGTAATAACAGTTCTTTCGGTTTTTATCGGGCAAAAGTAAAATTAAAAGTCAATCCATATACATATATATACATGTCAGTCGAATACCTAGCACGGGCATGTTGAGCAATTTCCTTAGCTCTAGCAGTTTCAGCCAATTCGCCCTTGCTTAGTCCTTTTAATCGTCTACGCCTTGGCTCTTCAAGTAGGTAAACCCTCAATTTCTAAAGGTTGGATTCGAAAGTTCTATCGCGTTTGAAAGCAATTTCGATGGTAAATTTCCTATAACCTGAATGGAAAATAAATAATATACATAGGAGGTTCTTGGCAAGTCACCTGAGCAGATCATGCTTTTGCGACGCAGAACGAACCTCCATTCCATTTTCACAAGCAATTGCACGAACGGGTAAACATTGGCGGCCCTTCTCTCCTTCCCTCGTTGATCCGTCGCCCTTTACCGTTGTACCCCTTTATCCTGACTAAAGCAGCATTTTCTGAGAAACTTACTTCGTGAGAACCCGGTAGTTGCGAGTTGAACCCCCACTCACGTAAACGATTGCGTTTCAGTTTCGTGAGCTTCCACTGAAGCTGCCGTGCGCAAAATGTGTCCGGTCGGTCATTGCAGAAAAGTGTTCAACATGGGCGTTTTAACAGCGCCCATGCGTGCGAACGCGCGGGTCGCATCTGCGCATCTGCGTGAAGCAATCCGCCTCCCCCCATCACCACCAACAGGGGTGCAATGGGGGGTGCGGGATGCATGAACTGAGCACATGGGGGTGGGAGGGAGGACGGACAGACAGGTGTGGTCCTCGCAGGCCTCAGCAGCCTCTGCGCTCAGATTTACCTACCGCAGTCGCTAATGGGGGCCGGCAGGCCACTGAGGGACGACGGCCGGGGCGTTCACCAACAGTGAGGACTGCACCCGAACGCCCGTGAACATGCAAGCGGACGGTCGTTCAGGCGAGTCACACGAGAGCGACCGCGCCTACAAGAGGGCTGTGCTTCGGATGTGGGGACCTTGTTTTGAAGTCGTATAAAATGGCATGGCCGATCGGGACTAATCTCGGACGCCTATAGTACCATCTGCGATGCGGGTGGCGAGGGAAATAGGTCTTTTTTAGCGTCCTCGAGTAATGGCTTCATGTGCACGTGGCCGGTACATGCAGACTTCAACAAACCCTCAACTTATGACAACATTCTGCGTTTTGTGCGTCAGCGGGGACTGCAGGGTCCTTTACGAGGGGGTGTGGACCTCGAGCATAATTGATTTTAGGCTATTGCGTGTGGCCGCAACCGTGCCTAGCGCATGATAGAGCCTTAAACGTTTTAAGAACTTCAAGTTTATTTTCCGTTGGAACAGGGTTTCTACACCATTACTTTGCTGGTAAATATCGCATTCCTATTCTGTTGTCACCATCATCTTGGCCCACAAGTCGATTGCAACCCCAGAAAACACGCTGCATTGATTGAAACTAAACCTACAGGATCGAATAAATAATAATATATGACTTTTAGGTTATGGTTAGGGTCAAGATTATGTTAAGGGTTAAGGTTTGGGTTCGTGTTAACTTTAGGGTTTATGTTAAGATTAAGGGTTAAGATTAAAGTAACAGTTTAGTTTTATGTTGGCGTTATTTTTAGGGTTAAGCCATGGAATTTTCACCCTTCCCGAAATTTATCGCAAGGCCACCTTTTTAAATAAGCGGGAGGTTCTCGTTCCTGCGTCCTGATTAGGTGGCCATACAATTCATCCTTACCATGAGATTTATAACGTATAGATCATGTCCAAAACTGCTGAGAGTAAACACTAATCCGGTAAGCCCGTGGGGGAAGTAACACAAGAACGACAATGAATCAACTAGCACCGTGTTTTGGACAGGAACATAGCGGTATTCATTATAGCGGATCCAGTCGGCACGACCACACTGCAACAACCACTACAGTCGGTTGGAGGCTGTAACACGATACTTTGCAGCTATTTATCGATTGCCTAATGCGTGCTTCCTCCCTAAAAATCATGGTATGAATGAAGTCTTTGGAAACATACGACTGGTCATATCAGGAGAGTTGTCTTTAACCTTGTACGCATCTGAAGCTAAAATTCATGATCTCTCAGCCAATGAGAAAGTTGTCATTAAACTCCTATGACCGGATTACCATAAGAAGCTATTTGATGAAAAAGCTAATACAAATGAGACAACTTAAACTATTTTTGAGATTTTGATAAGCAGCGAATTTTGGGCACGTTGTGTCCCTGCTAATGGCGCCTTTTCCGAATTCCTGTGAATTTCACTTAAACGAAAGTACTCAGCCACATCTCATGCAGATCATGAATTATCCCATTTATTCGGAGGATAAGTCATACGTTCTGACAAATAAGGGTTTGGTTCCTACTTCCCACAACAGAACACATCCTTGTCGCATGCAGCTCTGGGCAACAGCATATCCATGTTCTCTGCAATCAAGCAGCCACATCTGTTCTTTTTTACCCTACTCATCCCTATGAATTATGCAAGACCATCCTTTTCGCCCTCCTCCTCTAAAAATAAGACAGGCGACAAGGATGCCGAAACAATCTTGGCCTGGCAACACAGTTTGTTTTTTTTTGTTTTCTGATGTTTGTCCTAGCATGATCATGCGGGCTAAAGCAAATGCTTCTGAGAAAAGAAAACCAGTCGCCAAGAACAAAAAAAGCAAGACTGTGTCTTGAAAGGGTTGCGAAAGGCAAAACACGCAAGCCCCCTTGTTGCAGGAATTATCGCAATATGCGTCAAAACTCGTGAGACATTGAATTACATCCTCAAATAGACTTTTCAGCGGAGCGGGGGTTCCAGTGCGTCTGCAACACTTAATAGCATGGTCATGCTGGTTATGGTGGAGAAGAATATCCGGTGCTATTTCAGCTAACCACATGGCAGAACTCCTTACCTATGATTTATGAAAGTTTACTGTTTTTATCAATAGACTCGTAGTTCCGTCGAAGGATATACAACTGTTGCATCGGGAAATGACATCTTACTTGAAAGATGGAAGTAATTAAACTTCTAGAACTTATACTAGGTTATGTATCCTTTAAAACGCAATAGATGCCTACAGTCGTTTCCAAATTTTCGGTGAAGCAGTCATTCGTTGTGGATGTTGGCTAGGCAACATTTAAGAAAGCAGCGGATATAATATTATGCTAATAACTATGCAAACTTCTCCAAAGATACCATAATTACAAACCTTCGAACGAGTGAAACATTCGTGTCATTCAAACAAAAAATTCAAAGACCAAACACTCTAACCAGCCAGCACATTAAAAATTCTGGACATGCTTTGAAAAGATATGATTTAAGTCCTACCCTAATCAAGTGTACTCTAATAGTGAGACACATTTAAAAGAATCGGACTGACCGACAAAGCTAACCAACCCACGGCAGTTCGACCGTCGATTTCGACGAGGTCCACCGTATGCTCCACACCAGGTGGTTCAGGGACGGTGACTTGCGCATGAATTAGTTTTAAGTGATAGTAGCCTTGCGCTGCAGCTACCGCACTATCTCCTCCTCCTCCACCTGAGCCCGGTGTCAAGACAGAGTCAAGAAGACCGGAGATGGGAGAGGGCGCAGGTGGCTGGCGCGGCCGGAGCCGCCCCTTGGCGTGCCACCACACCTGGCTCGGATCCCACGGAGTGGGAGTGCCATAAAGGCCACATTAAGAAGGAGCCATTGCAACTGACTCTCAGTTCGCCAGTCAGCCACTCCACACAAAACAAACATTGGGCTGACCACGCGGTCCGAGTTATCCCGTCAGTTGGCAACCGTCCAAGCCACGGCTTATAGCGCACCGTGATAGGTTCAAGCGCGTAAGATTGTTTATAGTGAGGAAAATACGCTGAGCTCTCGACCTCACTCTCTCCCCCACCCCCACAATCAGACCACTGTCCGAGCCGGTCAGTTGTCTGATGCGGAAGCAGGCGCAGCTGCTGGTGACCTCGTCTACGTGTACTACGTACACGACCTGGCCCCCCAAACACAAGCACCAGGATTTCACACAACAGGGGGTTTAACGGCTTACATCTCACATGTGTGAGAGAGCCAGAGGTCACGTTAAGAAGGAGCCATCACAGCCTGACTCTCAGACCACCAGTCAGCCACTCCACACAACACACATTTGACTAACTGTGAGGTCTGAGTGTAATTGTCAGTTGGCAACCTTCCAACCGCGGCGGTTAACGTTACCGCACACTCTTCTCCTCCCCCACCTGAGCCCGGTCTCACGACACAGGCAAGAAGACCGGAAATGAGAGAGGGCGCATGTGGCTGGCGCGGCCGGAGCCGCCCCTGGGCATACCACCACACCTGGCTCGGATCCCACAGAGTGGGAGTGCCATAAAGACCACATCAAGAAGGAGCCATTGCAGCCTGACTCTCAGTCCGCCAGTCAGCCACTCCACACAAAACACACATTGGGTTGACCACGCGGTTCGAGTTATCCCCTCCTCCTCTAAAAATAAGACAGGCGACAAGGATGCCGAAACAATCTTGGCCTGGCAACACAGTTTGTTTTTTTTGTTTTCTGATGTTTGTCCTAGCATGATCATGCGGGCTAAAGCAAATGCTTCTGAGAAAAGAAAACCAGTCGCCAAGAACAAAAAGCAAGACTGTGTCTGAAAGGGTTGCGAAAGGCAAACACGCAAGCCCCTTGTTGCAGGAATTATCGCAATATGCGTCAAAACTCGTGAGACATTGAATTACATCCTCAAATAGACTTTTCAGCGGAGCGGGGGTTCCAGTGCGTCTGCAACACTTAATAGCATGGTCATGCTGGTTATGGTGGAGAAGAATATCCGGTGCTATTTCAGCTAACCACATGGCAGAACTCCTTACCTATGATTTATGAAAGTTTACTGTTTTTATCAATAGACTCGTAGTTCCGTCGAAGGATATACAACTGTTGCATCGGGAAATGACGTCTTACTTGAAAGATGGAAGTAATTAAACTTCTAGAACTTATACTAGGTTATGTATCCTTTAAAACGCAATAGATGCCTACAGTCGTTTCCAAATTTTCGGTGAAGCAGTCATTTGGGACTAACAGAATGTTGCAGGAGCTATCGATCGTTGTGGATGTTGGCTAGGCAACATTAAGAAAGCAGCGGATATAATATTATGCTAATAACTATGCAAACTTCTCCAAAGATACCATAATTAAAAACCTTCGAACGAGTGAAACATTCGTGTCATTCAAACAAAAAAATTCAAAAGACCAAACACTCTAAGCAGCCAGCACATTAAAAATTCTGGACATGCTTTGAAAAGATATGATTTAAGTCCTACCCTAATCAAGTGTACTCTAATGGTGAGGCACATTTAAAAGAATCGGACTGACCGACAAAGCTAACCAACCCACACACACTACCTGATGCACACTCCACATGCCCTAGGCAACATCCGGTTAGTTCTCATATCTAATCCTTGCGAGAAAAGCTACACAGGCCACTGTAAGAGGGAGCCATTGCAACCTGACTTTCAGTCCTGAGTGAGACCCAGATATCACGTCAACCGGCAACATTCCAAGCCACAACCAGTGGCGCGTGGCGATAGGCTTAAGCATGTCATCTTCACTGTAGGGAGGTATGCGCTGATTAACTACGAGAATCGGTTCCATCCCAGTAACGACCTCACTCTGTTTTCGCTTCTTCATCCATGAACTAGTCAATAAAGGGCTTAACTGTGAAAATAGACGTTAACCTTAGTAACCGGCCCATGTCGAAGGGGTATCGTCACTGGGAGCGATGACAGATTAGGTCGTGTTTCAAAGGCCCAAGTCGTTGTTGGGACTCAAAACAATTGGACGCGCCAGCTCCCAACAAAATCACATGTTAGAGGTGTGAATTGTCACCCTCTCGTGCTTGCTACATCTGGCCATCAGCCTCGGACTGACCAGGATGAGTTCACTTCATTTCAAGAGCACATTTAAACCATTACCGCCTGAACGCCTGGAGCTTATAGTTCAGTCACCTTCAGAAGAACTCATAAAAGCTAGCAACAGTAGGAGCCAAAATATGAGTCATGCACAAAAAGTAGGTGAAGTAGTGAAGCGACACCTGCACGTACTTTTTTCTAGGGGTTTATCGATTTTATTTGCAAGTTTCTGCCCTCATGTACGCTCTTACTTGCCCATTGGCGTAAGCGGGATCGAAACGTTGCCATTTCGGTACTTATTGACACTTTATGGATAACTTGTTTCATCTGAAACATTAGACTCTTTTCGTTGTGACTGACAATGCACTACCCAGACAGTTGCCTCAACGGTGCTCAAAACAAATAGGATTGTTTGAGAATTGCGCAAATTCCATAAGAAAGATGGTGAACTATGATTGTGTAGTTTGAAGCCAGATAAAACTCTGGTGGAGAACCGCAGCGATTCTGACAAGCAAATCGATCGTCAAACGTGAGTATAGGAGCGAAAAAATAATCAAACCATCTAGTGGCTGGTTCCCGCCGAAGTGTCCTTCAAAATAGCTGACACTCATTCGCATGATCAGTTTAATCCGGTAAAACGAATGACTAGAGGTACTGGGTTCAAAACGAGCTCAACATATTCTCAAACTTTAAATGGTTGAGATGCCTGGCTCGCTTTATAGGAGTCGGGTGCTGAATGTGAAAGTGCCAAGTAGGCCACTTTTGGTAAGCAGAACTGGCACTGTGGGATGAATCAACCACTCTGACAACCGCATGCTTCTTTCGAATTGCTCTCATATTTGACTTAGTCGCACAACTATGTAAATGTAAAGGCCTGAGGAGAATTAATCGAAAGCAGATGCATGCTTGGCAAATTGCCTTTTGAATTAAAAAATACGATTACTATGATCATGTTGGCCTACCCCTCAAGCCCTGGGTTAACTTTTAGAACAGGCTAAGGTGAAATAAAGTCTATCTATTACACTACACACAGTAGGCCAGGTTGATGAAAAAGGCATAATCTAAATATTTTGTCCCCTTTTTAGGAATGAAAATGAAGTCAGGAATACACCCCAAAAGGAGTGAAGGCATAAAAGTTCAACGGTTTGGCGCAATTCCTAGCTCACAGGCGAGTTTCTTCATGTTACTTGTAATATGACTTCGAAGGTAACCAGCGGATGCCCGCGAAGTAAGAGACCAGAGCGTCAATTTCCAACTATGTTTAGTTAGCAGTCCACTGCTCACACGTTGTCTCACTATTATTTTGTAAAATTTGTTTATACGCAACTACTTTTGGGTGCGCAATTTCTGCAAGTTTATCCGGCACTTGCGCACACCAACAGACAAATTTGTCTTTTGTCTATTTTTCTCTTGCGATACGGTGGAAACCGGAAACAGCGTCCAGCTCTCGCAGCACCTGTGACTCTTATTCAAGCGGGGTCTCGTCTGCTACACTAGAGTTTATTATAAGCGCGGTGGCGGGAAAAAAGCAATGTCCCAGGGGCCTGTATTGGCCGCAGGGTACAGAGCTTGCAAGCCGAAACGGAGAAATATCTATGACCTTGAGTGACGACCACAAACCGATGCGAGGTTCAAGGGTTGTACTAATTAACGATGGCCCATTGAAGACGAGCAAGGTGATGGTTTCAGCTCTCATCAGCCAGTCACGCAAGTCAGAAATGGTCATTCCACCCTGTCTTCCAGTTATTGACTCATCGCCAATGAGTGACCACCTGTAAGGAGCTCCTTGGGTCGCTCGTATTCTGCCTTGCATTTAGGAAAGGTCGACGCACTTCACTGTAATATGACACTGGTCATTTCTCTCCAAACGCTGTACGAACCTACTGTTGACGCATGGGATATCTTGCAGAAGTTTTGTAGCAAATATTTCCTGCCAGGAACAGAGTACATGCTTGAACAAATGGCCATTACACGCTTGCAGCAGCCGGTGCTAAAAATACTCCCTCGGACGCCTACATGGAGAAAGCCAGAGCAATGTATAACTCACCCGTAGAGGTAAGTACCAAACATCTATTGGGAACGTCAACCAGACGAGAAGAGTTAACGATAGGGGCTGTAGCAGTTTCTTGCAGCGCACTTGCTAACATATCTCCGTTATAAACCTTACCAAAGGATCAGTAATGCCGAGGTTGAGAATGCTTGCTCTGCTCGTCACTGCGCAAACGCTCTATAAGTTTTCCGTGGCTCATAACCGGTCGATCGTGATGAGCAGTATGCAGTTCCTTGGAACTTGAGTATACTGACTTGTCACGTTCGTCCACAAACTCTGGGTTTTCAACACTCGAGGGCACTCTCATAGCGAAGAAAGTGAATAATTGAGAGGTTACTGGCAAGAGCAATGGAGATGGAAATGACTAAATCTGGCTTTTTGCCGCCATCAACCCATAGGATAATGACAACTGTTCGGGTAGACCTGAGTGGAAGTGGCTTCAAACATTATGACTCTCGATGTTCCAGTCTGCCCAAAGTGTCTTCTGACGAATTTTTTAAGTAGGTTGAAAAGCTTTCATTCCGAATATACTCAAACGGTTTATGGAAATGTCCTTACACTCGAAAATAGTGCATACCCACTAGGTTAACTTGCCTGTTTGAATGAATACTTGTTTGCTATTCCGTATATTTTTTTTTCTGAAGGCGACTTTACAAATGAAGGAAATCTTACAAATGGGGAGAAAAATACTAATAAGTTCAACAGTCTTAGGACAAAAATTAAGACATTTGATGGTGAGAAAGCAATATTCCTTCGGAGTATCTTATGCCGATATTTTGGGATGCAGCTACAGGCGCAGAAACCGGCTTAAAATAACTATCTAACAAGGGCTGTGTGTAATTAATTCTTATATGCACACATAAAAAGGCCAGGCTTTGACGAAGGTAATGCAGTGAGTGCGCTTGTGAAAGCATTGCAGCACCGATACTGCTACGCAAGTTTGACATGCGATTTTGACTATGTCCACCGTAGGTTTAACAGCAGGGTGATGCAGGAACGGTGACCCCGGGTCACGGTATCTGTGACAGAAAATCCAACCCAGACACTTCAGCATTCAAATACCGTTGCAGAGCTACATGGGTTAGGGATTCCGCTGATGAAGTTGAATTGAGATATTAGACTAACTTTAGTTGGACACGATACTATATATCCCCCATATTGCAGGGGGCCCTGCGTTAAATTCCAGTTTGGTATTTATTTCCGTGTATTAACTCTTACCCTAACACAAATCAAAGGTCAATCCTAACTCTTATCGTAACTTTAAACCCAACCTTAAGCACAATTCTAAACATAATTTTGAACCTTATCCAAAACTGAGGTCTAAGCGTTATCTTCACTCAAATCCTACCCTTCCTCCTGAAACTTACCTCGAGGTCAGGTGTAATACAGGGATATCAATTTCCGTGCTATTACCTGAATTACAATCAAAATTACCGTGAGTTAAAATTTTGCTATTTAACATAAATCATGAAAAGAACTCATGTTTTATCAGTTTTGGTAGATCAAGCACTTCCAGTGAGACCAAAACTATAATGCAACACAGGACGCTTAAAGTACGTAGTCACATGAGAAAACTACAAAATTGAATCCCTTTTGTTTTGCCAGAACACAGAAAATCAAGTTAGCAAGAATATTTAACATATATTCACTTCTTTTTCTTGGGACTTCGTTTAAATTCACTGAGGCAACATCGTTCTTTATTGTTTAAAACATTTGCTAAAGGAACATCTCCCTCCTTAGACCTTCGTGCAGACAAGCACGTTAACTGCCTTAAAGGGGACAAAAAGTGCATCTTTCCGGAAGTGAGTCTTGATTTACATTTAGGGAATGGCAGTTTTTCAGGACAGCAAAAGCACTTCAAACGCTTTTTGAGACACTAGTTAAAATCGATTTTCTTTATTAATTTTTTCCCAGCTCTTTCTTTCGAAGTTACTCAGGAAATGACCGATAGTTGTTTGATTAGAATACAGCGGCACAGAGTTGCCATTTATGCCATTTACTTTCTATCCAACGGTTTCGGACTAAAAGTTTGGGAAAGCTGCAGATATTTGTAAATCTTTAGTTTCTGACTTAAAGTGTAACTAACTTGGTCATTCAATCCAAATTTTTCTGTTCTAATAAACCTTGTCACTCCTCAAAGTCCTCTTGTAGACCAGTTATAATTAGTTAAAAATAACCATCAACCGGATTGGCCACAGCCTTACGTTGGACGGTCCCGAGATCTGAATCACAGCACGGGGTGGTCGCTGGGATTAATGCTCGCCATACTGAGTCCCAGAGCCACTGGCTGTTTTTTGCTATGATCAGCTGTGTGGACTTCTAGGTCAAATCCAATCAGCAGTTTGTCGGGAGGCTCCGAAAATCGAATAGTGCATGGGGAGAGAAAAAATTAAAGCCGACACTGGGGAATATAGTTTTACGAAAAATCTGCGCATTCCTCACTAAAATAAATCTGATATATAATTCCAGGGAGACTGGAATGGCCATTTCTGGCTCAGTAGCAGTCATCAGCCAGTCATACCCAACCACAGGTGCTGCCACCCGAGGCTCGAACCCGTGAACTGATGACCAGAAGTCCAACGGTCTAACCATTGAGATCGGGAATAATGACATTTTTTAATCAATGGGCGTTTATCAATGGTTAAATCTAGCATGACGCGCTAAAAGTTGTGGCTTGGAAGGGTTCCACCAGGCAGGATAACATGCTCGTGCTCGGGAGTGAGAGTCCGACTGCAATAATTCCCTACGAGTGTGACTTTCATGGCACTCCGATCCACCCTTACAGAACCGCAGTGCATGTTGCGGGACAGGGTCGTGCGGCGTACGCTTAGACGCGGTTTAGAAAGTTCATGCTATACCTCGGTGGTCCTGGAATCGTTTTATCCTCGAGGTAAGGTGGGCGAGGCAAGTGAGCGTGCGGTAGATGCTGTAAAAGTCTGGCACGCTGTAGACCAATAGAAGTTATCGGTTTGTGCCCATTCCGTGGGGGACGTGGTGGACGTCATCATTTGCAGCAACTGAACTGCCGGTTTCCCAGGCAAATCTGAACGCCTTAGGTAGTCTAGAAGCAGAAGATTCGATCAAAGATACTCAAGGAGAACTCTCAGGCGAATGGTAGGTTTTACTATTGAGGCTCGATAAAGGGGACATTTAGTAGATTGGCAAAGACAAAGGAAAGACCAAACTGCATGCAGCCAGTCAATCGCTATAACGATTTGTAGGATTATTAGTCTGACATGGTATACGTACCCTCCCCAAACGCACTGATAATCAAAGCAGATCTTAATTACTTGACTAGTCTCCCTGTCGTAAACATGTCCGACTTACGGAAGGCAGAAATTACACAACCTTCCTATTAATTTAAAGGCTGTTCTTCGAGCGTGTCAGTTCGGGCCCCATGAGCATGGAACATAATGAATACCTAGAACACGAAGGGGACGATTCCGACGTTTCTATGAGATGGCCCCTGTTTGCTAGCGACGCAAAGTCAGATTCATTTGATGAATTCGGCATGGCAGTAATTGGCACGTCACCCAGACATCTACCGGTTGCCTAGTCTCACGATAGGAAAATAGTGCCGTCAAAAACCCTATCTTATTAGCTGTCGTTAGCCTAGCATACCTTCACCGCAGCTTTAGATAACGCGGGATCCGAACCCCGAATATTCGGCCATCGAGTGTCCAGTTCCATTTCCCATCATTAAGTTATGGACCTGAGGTTTGTTTTCAGTCAATAGCAAATATATCAAGTGGATTTGGGGTTCGTCACCATTACTCCACGTAGGAGTATGGTTCGTACAGACGGGCCCATCGACGTTACGCACGTAATCTGTTGCAATGGCGATCCAATGAAAGGCTCGATGGATTATAAGGAAGCGGGCACTTGACGAGTAGGTTGCCTAGCTGCTTAACTTCGGACAATCGGAAATTTTCGAAACTACAAAAATGATCAGAGTATTCTAACGCAATATTATTAAGAAAGGAAAGTAGTGCAACAGCACGGTAATGCTGCTATGTCAAAAAAAACGCCTTGCGCGTTCTGGTTCTGCCGTACTGAGCATTTCGCTCCTGATTGGGCTCTAATCTCTTAACCATTGATTATCACTACTGTTCCCACCATTTATATCCAAAACGTCGAAGAAAAGAGCAGCTATTTATGGTGTACATGCCAGCTTCATCCGATTTACCCCGAAACAGCCTGGACAGACCCAGGGTCGGAACCTGGTTTCAGTCAGTTGGTGAGCGAATTCTTTAGCGCTGAGCCACAAATTCACGGCTTGCTGACTGTGGTTAGGGATGTTCAGAGTCCCAGGAGAGTGTTTTTACGCTGGCCGAAAATATGGTCCTTTTATTTAGCCATTGAGCTCCGAAATCGAAGAATCTACCACTTAATTACTGAAAGGGTTTTGGTAGTTGACCCAATTGGGACAAATTTGGCAGTCTCGGTGGGATTCGAAACCACGGCAGTAAGGGGAAGGTTTCAGTACAGCCAACACCTCAACCACCTAATTTACGAGTCCTCACCGGGAGCCGTGAGTCGAATCCCAACGAGGCTGACGAGTTTTCAAAATTGGGTCGAATGAATGATTCAAGAATTGTAAAAGACAGCTAGCTCAACAGCTTGCCTTGGGAGTTCAGCCGGTGGGCTCGGCATGGAAACGAGTGGGAATAGCTGCTCGCGTCTACCTCTTGCCTCCAACCTACCACCCTTATAGCCACTGAAGGTCGCCATGGTCACTGAGTCGCAGCAAGCATGGGGGCACGCATTTCGCCGTTAATTTGAGTGGTCTGCCACACAAGCACCCACAAAGGACATGCAAGTGTGTACGCACCATTCCGCAGGCACGCCAACACGAACAAGCGCGCCGGGGGTAATTAATTTCTCCTTCGGCCAGGGGGAACCACTGACGGTGGGTCGGTCATGGGAGGGGGCGGGGGGGTGGCGTACGTCAGTGAGTCATGTCGCACGCCTCCCAGTTGCTACGTCCCGCGAGCTAACGCAACAACCTCCTGGTCCGGTTGCAGCACACAATGTGAAAGCGGTTGCAGAACCTAAAAAGCACGCACACACCCCTCGAGAGTTAAAAGGAGGGGACACAACGACGTACCCACGGAACAGTTTGAATTTGCAATATTGGACTACGGACGTGACCACACTATCACCACACAGGTAGCCATCGTTGCCCAGACGTTCAGCAAACCTGGGAGTTGTTATTCTGTGGCCATGGTGGTGGTTGGGCGGATGGGGAAAGCGTGAGTTTGTGTCCCCTCTCACGCCTACCAATAACAGCCACCATCGCCTGGGTAGTGTACGCGCGCAGGCGAACGCAAAATTCAGCCGCGATTTTCTGGCAGATATTGCCTCCAACAAGAGAGAACTGATAAGTATCTAACCTGCAAGGCAATTCCAAGTCGAGCAGTGATAGATGGGCCGTATCCACCATGAAACTGTCACCGCACAAAGCGATGCCATAATACTTTCGTGTTGAGATCTCGTTTCTGTTGGTACTCGTACGCGGCAGACCGAAGAAAAACGCTGCCATTAATTTTTAAATCGGTGAACTTTCCAGTCGGCAGCATTCAAACAAAAGGCCGCTGGTGGATGGGCTGAATGGGGCTTTTCAAAGGAGTTGAACGGAGACCCAGGGGAAACCGAACATTTTAGGCCGCAAGCTACAGGCATGAAAACAATTAACGGAGAGGAAGGTTTTGTTTGGTTAGTATTTTATTGTTGTATACTTACAACAGTCTCATTATGTCATCTTGATACGACATACTCCAAAATGCCTTTAAGATTATTTGGCAGCTTTCGTTATTTCTCACGAGTTTCATGCTTACAGGTCAAAAACTCCTTATATGTTTTGATGAGTTGAAAAATGTTCCTTTTTCTTCATCTGGTTTAATAAACAGTACTAAGCAACTTTTTCCAAAGCCTATT
Organism: Schistocephalus solidus; assembly: GCA_017591395.1. Taxonomy (NCBI): domain Eukaryota; kingdom Metazoa; phylum Platyhelminthes; class Cestoda; order Diphyllobothriidea; family Diphyllobothriidae; genus Schistocephalus; species Schistocephalus solidus. The sequence continues at coordinate 154,954 of WEDG01001555.1, forward strand.
TTGGGTTAAAAGTTTGTTTGTCATTAAATGAATAAAACAACCCAAAGACTCCAGCTTGGGAGCAGAAAAATAGGTACTAAAAAGATTGTAGTCATCTTTAAACTACTTATCCACTACCCTTAGTCGAATTCATTTCCTCGTTAGTGTGTTCGTTTAGGGATGTAGAAGTGGTTTAACAAAGAATCTAGTAGTTTTTTTAAACGTGGAGATGCATCCTAACGGGGTTGAAGCGACATAAAAAATATGAAAGCGATGTAACAACCTCTCTACAAGCGTCAACAGCGAATATCAACCGGACCGGCGGTGGTGTCAATCTAACCGACGCCTTTTCGGTCACGATGGATAGTACTCGTGTCCTCGACATCTTGCTGCCCACGTTAAACTACTGAAAATGCACGTTTTCAGCTGGGAGCATCGAGAGTTCGACCTTCGTAGCCCGATTATGTTCACCGTATGCTCCAAAGCAGGATGGTGCAGGAACGGTGACCTGCGCTTGATTTTAGTGAGAGCAGACTTCTTCTGCAGCCACCTCACTCTCTGTTCCACTCCTCATCTGAGCCTGATGTCAAGACCGAGTGAAGAAGGCCGGAGATGGGAGAGGGTGCAAGCCCACGCACTGTAGTCCACCAAAAAAGAACACTACAACACAGGGGGGAGGGCGGCTAGGATTCCAAATGAGTGCAAGTGCCATAAAGGCCACAATAAGAATGAGCCATTGCAGGCTGACTCTCAGTTCACCAATCAGCTGTCAGTTCAACCGTCATAGTCAAACGATGTCCAACTTATGCGCCACAGAAGGGTGTTGCAAGGGCAGTGAATTGTGCGCAAGCTAGTTATAAGTGATAGTAGACGTACGCTGCATCTACCGCACTATCTCTTCCCTCACCCGTCTGTGTCCGGTCTCAAGACATAGTCAAGAATACCGGAGACGGGGTTGGGCGAAAATGAAGCGTCTACGCACCCACTCGTACCCAAACTGGGCACACGTACCCCTTCATGTTCGGCATTTGTTATGGGACTTCATATCATAATAATAACGCCTGCCGCACCCTGATTTGTCCCCCACGTTGATCCAGCGCATCTACCACGCGGCCCGTTTAGGAGGCACACCAGTCAGTCATTCCGCATACGACACAATAGTTTACCCGGGATTTCGACGAGGTCCAGTGTACGCTCAACAGTAGGGTGGTGCAGGTACGGTGACTTGCGCGTGATTTAGTTTAAAGTGATAGTAGATTTGCGCTGCATCTACCGCACTTTCTCCTCCCCCCACCTAAGCCCGGTGTCAAGACAGAATCAAGAAAACCGGAGATAGGAGAAAGGACAGGTGGCTGGCACGGCCAGGGCCCCTAAGCGTGCCACCACAACCTACATGTTTGGCATTTGCAATGGCAACGCAACCTGAATAACTCTTGCCGTGCCCTCATGTATCCCCTAGACAGGCCACGTGGTGGATAAGTTGGACCAAACGACAGTTCAACGGTCGAGTTAGACTATGTTCACCATATGTTCCACGGAATGGTGGTGCAGGGACAGTGACTTGCGCGTGAATTAGTTTTAAGTGATAGTAGCCTAGCGCCGAAGCTACCGACTCCTCCTCCTCCACCTGAGCCCGGTGTCATGACAGAGGCAAGAAAACCGGAGGCGGGAGAGGGTGCAGCTGGCTGGAGCCGCCCCTGGGCGTGCCACCACACCTGGCTCGGATCCCATGGAGTGGGAGTGCCATAAAGACCACATTAAGAGGGAGCCATTGCAGCCTGACTCTCAGCCTGCCAGTCAGCCACTCCACACATAACGCACACTGGTCCGAGTTATCCTGTCAGTTGGCAACCTTCCAAAAGACTGCTTTTAGCGCACCATGATAGTTTCAAGCGCGTTATTGTTTAAAGTGAGGAAAATGCGCTGAGACGTCGACCTAACTCTCTCCCGACCCCACAATCAGACCACTGTCCGAGCTGGTCACTTGTCTGATGCGGAAATGGGCGCAGCTGCTGGTGACCTCGTCTACGTGTACTACGTACACGACCTGGACCCCCAAACACAGCACCAGGATTTCACACAGTAGGGGGTTGAACGGCTCACATATTACGTGTGTTAGATAACCAGAGGTCACGTTAAGAAGGAGCCATCGCAGCCTGACTCTCAGACTACCAGTCAGCCACTTCACACAACACACATTGAACTGACTGCGAGGTCTGCGTATAATTTTCGGTTTGCAACCTTCCAACACGCGTCGCTTATCGCCCCGTGATATTCTCAAGCTCAGATCACACATGCAGCAGAGGAGCCACCTCAAGAAGTAGCCGAGGATTATACTTACCTCTCTATCAGCTATGCAGGCTGGGAGCATCTTTTTTGTGATGTTGTGCGTGATCGTTTGAGATGTAGAGGCTTATGAGGAGAGACGTATTGTTGAGGTATAGCCGGCGGTGTTCTACCGCAGGTTTTTATGGCGACGCATGTGACCTAATAGGCCCATGCGGTGTGTGACTGTGCGTGGGCAGTGCGGACAGTTGAGTCGGGTGCGGTAGGTGTACGTTGGTGCTCCTGACACTGGTTCATCGGTCTCTGTGCGATGGATTCGCATGTGACCGACCAGGCTGATTCGGGATGTGCATGTGCGGTGACGATGAGGACACGATAAGTCAGAAGGTGCTGAGTCTGCGGAGGCTCTCCTGCGGGTACTGGAAGCTGAGCTCATGGGAGGATTATGAGTGGATGTTGTGCGATTGTTGTTCCATTGAGTTCTAAGAGGTCCGGCCAGGCCGATTCGCGCGCGGAATGTGCGTTGACAGCGTGGGTACGTTGGGAGGGGAAGTAAGAACACTTCTGAAGTGCTCAGCTCAGCGCTTCAGAATTCGGGATTTAGCTGTCAGAACTGAGCAGCGGTGCGGTCCCCTTGCTGCAGGGGCCATAGATGGCTTGATGGGTTTGAAGAAGTTTTTCATTTCATTGCGGTCCGCATAGACCTGGGATTTCCTCAGGCTTTCGGCCATCCAGACATCCTGCATCTCCCGCAGCCGTTGCTGTACAAGGCGGCGGCATATGAAGAAAGCTGCTTTAGTGGCAACAGTCCGAAGATCCATGTAGACTTTGTGTAGTCCATTCCTCCCCGCGAGTAAGTTGCTGACGTTGGTGTCATTATCGTCAAAGCAGTCCTGGTGTTGACGAGGACTTCAAGGGCGGTAGACTGGATGACGTTTTGCAGTTGACACCATCATGTCTCCACGGCGGCAATATTATCTGGAGCATGCAGGTCCTCCAGTTTCTGAGTTATTTGGTTGCTGAACTCAAAACAGTGAGCAGGCAAATTTAACAACAGAGTATTTAACTTACCTGGCGGTCGCTTACCTCGGGACCTTCGTCGGGCTTGAAGTCGGAACATAGTTTTGGAGATGACGAGTCAGTGCTCCGTCCAACCATCGGCATCGCGGATCACCTTGGTCACCAACACGTCCTGTCGATCTCGCCTCCGGACGAGAACATAGTCCAGCAACTGCCAGCGTCGTGACCGAGGGTGGATCCACGTGGCCTTCTCCCGCGTCGGTAGGTGGAAGAAGGTGTTGTTCAGCAGGAGACTGTGTTCCGCACAGGTTCGCGGAAGAAGGAGGCCGTTATCGTTACATCTACCGAGACCCTGCCAGGCAGCGTGGTCTGCCCGATGCGGGCGTTGATGTCACCAAGGACAGTTAAATTGTCCGCCTTCGGCACAGTCACCTGGAGTGCGTGCAGGTCCACATAGAATTTGTCCTTCGTGGCATCATAAGTCGTCATTACCATGTCGTTCTGGGTGGCAAAGGTGACACCAGCGTCGCTTCACTCTGCCTTTGGCCGTCCGCTCCAGAAGAAGGTGTAGCCGGCACCCACCTCCTCCATCTGACCCTGCTCAGAGAATCGGGTCTCGTTGAGAGCAGCAATGTCCACCTTGTAGCGCGCCAGTTCCCGAGCGACAAGCGCCATCCTCCGTTCCGGCCGGTTGCTCCTCGGATTGTCTAAAGTGAAACGAACATTCCAGGCTGCTAGTGTGAGTGGGCTCACCCGAGCAGCCCGGAGGGTACGGCGTGGGGGATGGGGACGCGAAGTATTGACGTTTGTTTAAGTGTACGATCACGTATTTTACGATCTGCGAGCCGCGGCCGGTTGCAGAAGACGTGAGACCTAGCATTTGTTTAGGGCACCTTTTCTAGCCACTTCCTCCGCTACCGAACTACACTATGGGTCACGGTTTTGTTTTAGTGGGAGAGCGACCCGAGTTAGCCTGGGCCGCCTATGGGGTTGCTGTCACCCCCCACCGTAGGACTTTTTGAGAGGGGGGAGGTGGGAAGTTCGGGAGTCAGACATACCGGGTGTGGAGGCACACACAGCACCGGAGACCCTTACCTGGTTTAACCCGCCGACCGTGACGGTTGCCCGGGGTGTGACCACTAGGAAGAGCCCAGCTACGAGGAGCCACAGGTGAGAGTTGGATACCAGTTAGAGGTGGCAACATGAGAATTCACCACCTATACGAGACAAATGGAGCGAACAAATGTTATCTGTGTGGTGCTACCCCTAACTAGTACCCCTACACCCCAACCGACGACATTTCGACCGTCGATTTCCACGATGTCAAACCACTCCACATAAACACACACAGTGGGCTGAACACGTGGTCCGAGTTCTGCCGTCAGTTGGCAACCCTCCTAGCCACGGTCGGGAGCATAATACTGAAATCACCCCATGTATGACGCGATCAGGGTGATTTGCTTAACTGGTAGTGCTGTGAACCCATCTTTATTTGTCAACAAAACAGTGTGCTGAGGGCTGGCTTGAAGTTAGAACTAGGCATTTAGCGAACACCTGCAAGATTTTACTGAAAATATCATATCAAACATATATTTCGGGTTATTACTGCGGACAATATTTTCCCTCCAAATTTTCATTCAATATAAGGGTCAAATTACTTATGTGTACCCCGGAAAGACACGGGAATAGGAAGGCTCCCCGGAAAAGGTAAATATTTCCGTGTCCTAACCCTAACAATAAACCTAGCCCGAACCTTCACCGTAGTCCCAACCTTAACCCTGAACTTAACCCAAACCCTATTTTTCACTGAAATGTTGTGCTAAGCCACCGGTATTGTGAGGGGTTCCTGTTCACATGTCCTACCCGGGAACCATACAAGCAAGCCCTAATAACACCAGAAATTGATGTGTATGAGAGTTCAAAACATCAACGAACAGATAAGGGTGCTAGAGTATGTGAAAAATGAATATTAGTTTCTGTTCAGGACCTGTAAAAATGGCCCACGCCTGTGGATTCCATACTAGTGTTGCCGGGTCCTGCAGGTTGCCTTTAGCCTCACCATTAGTGTGAAAATAGAGATAAATAAGTGGGTACTGTGTGGCCTAAAAACGGTAGGAATTAAACGGAGCAGGAGAATAAAATAATAACACCACCTCCTAGCGGAAAGCTGCGCTTTGGCAGGCGATTGCAGTCTATGTTGACGTCACAGTAAAGTCAACAGTTCCGTCCCTTCTTCTTCTTTCCACACCCAAGGAAAACGGTTTGGCGGGATAGTCAGGATAGACGACAAAATCTTTGACCATAAGGTTTCTCGAATGGTGGAGGATTAAGAAGTCCGTGAGAGACGCAGTAACAAAAGTCAATGCTCCCAACTATCTCACAGATAAACGACGGGGAGAGGGAAAGCGAAAAGAGAGAGAGATAGATAGAGAAAGAGAGGAAGGGTATCTGCGAATTTCAGAGTCTCGGGCGGCATGGACGGGAACGGAATAAATTTGGACAGCACGACTAATTAGCAAATCAGCCCGTTATTCGTCGGTAGCCTGAGCCTGCGCGTTCACGCGACTATGACACCAGTGGGAGATAACTGCAGCAACTCTTGTTACTTTTATACTGACAAATGATGAAACAAGGACAGGATTGCATGCACACGCGTTCCGTCAGATGGGTGGGTGTCGAGGAGGTGTGGAGGAAAGAATGTGAAAGTACCCGCACATATTGCATTTGGTGGAAAGAAGACAGAAACCTTAATTTCAAGGGATAAGGCCTCAGTTGGAGTCTCTTGTTTAGGGGAGATTTTCTAGCAAAGAGAAGAAAAATTGGGATAACAGTGTTGGACTCAGTTGCCGCCAGTCATGCCCAGCTCCGGGTATCCCAAAGCTGGAGTTCGCATGTGCCTTGCTAACAACGGCAAATAAACCACAGATGTCCATTCAAGTGTTTGTTCGTACCTGTGTGGCCGCCTACGTGAGATGTAGGTTTGAATCCCCAGGTGCCAAGTAACCCTGCGTATTTTCCCTTAACATCGGGGCAGCTCATGGACTCGACTCCTATTTGGCTCTTATCTCAACCAGTCATGGAGATTGTGCATTTTAGGAAACCCTAAAGAATCGACCGTGAATCAAGTGTGATCGTGAGGGATAGGCCAACTTTCAGCATTAGCAAGTAGGCATAATTAATCATCAGTATTACAGGTGGAGCTGCGCTTAGGATTAGGGTTGAGGTTGGGGTCAGTTATGGGGTGGGTATAAGAAGAGTTGTGATTAGAACTAGGATGGCTTGGGCTAAGGTTGGTGTTAGGGTTAGAACACCGGAATAGGTAACTGCGGGAAGTTAGTTCAAGGACGCCTGTCGGTACTGATTGCCGTGCCCAACCAATTCAACAAAGCGAAGACAGTCCGTGATGAGAAATCTGTCAACCATGTCACGTTCAAATATCAGATCACCGTTACTGGCTGCCTGGCACCTCGTCTCAGAAATGTTCTGGTTTCATCTGCACACAAACATTGATGGCGTAGATTTCCTGTTCCATTTTCAGTTCAGCAGAAATTTTCTTTCCAGTGTCCCTTTACCTGACGGAATTAGTTAGTGATTCGTGCTTACTCGTCAATGTGAAATTCCATTCTAGCTTCCACGATGAAATGGGACGTCCTTATTCTGCTGTGAAATTGGGCCAGATCGATGATTCCCATCCCACGTCTCTTTAAGAAGCTTTTATTTTAGGGTAAACCCCTTCGTTTAATTGTACGGATATCTGCAACAACATGCAATATGCGCCAGGTTATTTGAGACAGAGCTGGACACCCGAAGAGCAAATACCCGGGTTCGTTTAGCTTGGACTTGATAGTGCCGATGAATACCCACTGCAATGAAAACGTTTCCTAGCTGGATCGGGATCTGAAAGCAAGTAAGTAGAACGTCTGACTCAAGGTCATACCGATCCTGATTTAGAACACCTGGGCTTTCCAGACTGAGGCTTTTCCGGACCGGTTGGTGAGGAAGAACGGGCCAAAAATGGTAATCTTAGTCTCCGTCATATTGCCAAAACTATTCCTTTAAAATATTGAGTGCCAGGAACAAGATACACGAAGCATCCCGTTTCATTTAGGCTAAAGCGTCATGAAGTTCTTCCAACACCGTTCTTGTGTATAGAAAACCCGTCATTGCTGGTCCCTAGCGGACACCTGGAACGGTACACCCCAGGGGCACTCTGTCTTCCATGATTGGCTTCCGAAACGTCAAGTGATCCTTCGAAAACGGGTGGCACTTCATTAGTATGATGAGGCAATTAAAGGAGAGGATAAATTGGCTGCATCGACTAAACACCTGTTTACTCAGCGCCCTGTGTAAATATTTACCTTAGGCAACACCTGCGCATCTGTATGGATTTGTAGAAGAGCGCATCAGTGTAAGAACAGTTGGCCGGAACAACCTTCGCGAAATTGAAACGCATTTGCTGAATTTATGCAGCTCGAAAGGAGCAAGACTTGGATAACTACATTGTTTTATATGAAAGCAATTATGCGTTTTCCCTTATTTAAAAATCCCGCTTCCTAAATCTGCAAGTTTGGAGCCTACGGCAGCAATAATCGCAACGAGGAATTCTAGGCATATTCCATCAGCAACCGCAAAGTGATTGACCACGCATTTTCTAATCTAACTACCGCGTTTACGACAAGCTGCTTTTGCATGGATTATTTTTAGGCAACATACAATGCATAAGGAGAACGTTTCCCACATCGACATTTGAGATTTATTTTCCCATCTATATAAAATATTCTGGAGTGCACACATAATGGTAGAGTAGGGACTAGAAGAGGCATGGGTAATAGGACAGACGTCAGCGAAAAAAGACGGTCTCTGAGGTCACTTGCGGAATAAGTGAGTAGTGTCTAGACAATGACCTATCAAAAGACGCAATTAAGGGAAAACATCTTAAAGAATAATGTTTTTTATAAGGCGTGGTCATGACAAGCCTTCCCTGTGGAGGATAATTTTCCTTCACAATTCAGTTTTAAGCTTGGTTTGGCATACAATTACAATCCAAACCGTCATCTGAAGGCAAATTACCTTAGGAACAAACTGCATGAGTGAAATCTTCCAAGAAGCCTCTTATTTTAAGGGCTTTAATAACCACAAAATTCCGAAACCTCTTTCTCTGATAATTAACTAATGAAACTTAAGACCAACACTCACTGACTTTTCAAGGTCAACATGAAACTCAAAAGCTTTCACCGTCCCCAGAACGGAAATCCTACAATAAGAACGAAGAACCCCCTCGTATACTGCAATGTATAAACTGATGATTGCGTTTTTCATTATATGCCAATGTTTTAGCCAGTAATAAGCCTATAGATGTGACCGTAGGATAACTTTGAACCCTACCATAGTGGCAGTTCAAGCAGCAAAAAAGGAAGCATTTCATCTTCTAACTCTGTGCCTCATCGAGCGAAACGTCGCTGAAACTCAGGAAGTGCACGAACGACCGTGCTGCGGCATATTATGCGATGTCCTCCCACTGCGAATATTCATTTTTAATTGTCAATTTCGCTGCAGGCACATGCATTATGCACAGCTACACAGAAGAATTTCCCTAATTTAACACCATTTCATGTCTTTTCGGTTTTTTTACTCCTTTCAAACGACTTATGCGTTCTGATCTGGCACATAATACTTAGACTACGCTGCTGCGCCTCCCGTTTACTCGGTGTTGTTTACGTTTGAAGTGAGAGTTTTGGTCGATGCAATTGGGCCGGATACTAGAATGACGGGCACTTTTCTAGCCTACAAGCATTTTATTAGCTTTGACAGCTTGGGCAATTTCATGTGCCTTAATTACAAGGTAGTTGGCAAACCATGGGTGAAACATGGATGAGGTAAGTTTTCCAATGACACTTCATTGGACAGAAGTATATTACCCAATTGGGGGCTATGGACTATGGGAAAATGCGAGAAGGTATAGACTTATGGACCCTAAAACGGAGCGACGACTTACGAAATAAATTAGTATAAACGTAAAAATTGTCTGGATTGTTCAGTTTACGCGAAATATAAACACCACTGTGTTGCTTTTGCGTCCGCGTGTATGCTTAGGTATAACCATCTCCACTGGACCCAGTAGGCGCAAATAAATTTAAAAAGACCAGGATGGATGAGTTAGTTAACGTTTTATGAAGACGTTTGGCTCGAGCCTTCGTGTGAGTTTCATGGGGCGATAGTGTACGTTGTCAAAGTGGGTGGGACTGTTTTATATGGTCCCTTGAGATGATAAACCGCCCTCTTTCTTCAACTCATGGTTTTGCACCGAATAATTCTACCTTCCACTTCACGGCCGTTGAGGAATACCTAAAAAAACTACCGATAGCTTGAGACCTTAAAGAGCAGCCCGGATGGGTTTCAACAAGTACAGCCTCAATTTGTTAATGAACCTGTAATTGCGGTCCAAGGATGTTAATCAGGGGTTTTGAGCCATTATGAACCGGTGAGAAATATATAAGGACACGAAATTAACTCACATTCAAGAGTTCATGGTGGTTTGATGGCTTGTTCCAAGGAAAATGCACACTGCGAAAGCCACGCTGGGAAGATCAAAACTGCAGTAGTTAACCCACACAACTCCGTCCGGCCAGAAGGAGAGTGCACAAGCTCGATTTATGCGTAGTAGAGGGCAAGGAAGGAAGCAGCAATATGACAGAGGCTTAGTATTCCCTATATGCTTCTATTAGTCTGCTTGCCCGGGATTAGCTGGGATCCAAAATAGAATACTTTGTCAGAAGTGCCAACGTACAACAACAATCACCCCTTTACACGCTTACTCTACCACAAAAATTATTGGGCGGTGTCAGCAGGGTCCTGATTGGTGAAATCGGGACGGCCAATCACACGACTCACGAGTCATGCCGCATGAACAGCTAACCACTAGCGCACGCTCCCGCCAATGCGAGCGATGGGAGGAGTGGTCAAGGCAGTCTGGTTCCAGTGAAATTACCTCGCCATAAACGAACAATGCTAATATCTTCAGCCTAGAGGAACGATCCGTCGAAGCTTCTCACATAAGATCTATAGGAATAGTCCATCACAGTAATCCATAAAAATCAAAGGAGCCGGGTAGAGTAAAATCAAAGTGAAATCTTGTTAGTCTGGTCAAACCAGTTCCCGCCTACTTTGTGTGAAGTCGAATTGGAGGAAGTGCATATATAACAGAATTACAAATGAGGTATTTTTGGGAGACGCGACATTACTACACCCCTTTTATAAGGAAAAGAAATTAACGTCAGAGAAGGCTTATACCATGGCCTTTTATAATGTCTCCATTTAAATAGCACGATCTGTGTTTAAACTTAGATGAAGCCCCCATAGCATGTTTTCGAATGATATTTTATACTTTACGAACTCTTAAAATGTTCAAAACTCTAAAATGAAGGATGACTTAGAAGAAGGGGTTCTTACTCGACACTGTACGAACCAATGACCTAATTCCAGCCTTTAACACCCCTTTGGAACCGGTCAGCTCACCACCTGTGCATTACGGGATACAGATGGAGTTATTATTGGTCTTGATCGATTTTCTACAATTGATTATATTTTCTTGACAGTTGTCATTCTGATGAGATCTGTCCCAAATCTATTTATTAGCACTCTTATTTAAGTTTTGCGATTATGAACTGCCCCATATAGTTTAATCCCGAAATCTGCTTTTAGACTGAATAGCCTCATCATAAAAAGACTGACTTGGGTAAGCGTTAGCATGACATGTGGATATAAATATATAGGACATTGAAAGTGACGATTGGCAGTGAATGGAGATCATAGACTAGGGTAAGCGATACGCGACAACTTATGTTTTTGAACTCCACAGAGCTGCTGTTAGTAGAAGTGTGCCATGCGCTGTTGTTGACTTCATGGGTTTATATACACGATGACCGGTACACCTGCTGGAGTAGATGGAAGAAAATTAAAGCTCAATAAATTTCTACGATGACCTCGAATCCCTGTTGAATGTAGTTGAAATATGAGCTTTTGAAAAACTTGAATTGACGAAACCGAAAGTGCACGGAAAAACCGAATTTGCTACAAGATTGAGCGTCACTTGCTCTTTGTCGGTTAAACTTATGGATTTCCCGTCGTCATCTACTTTGGCTAAACAGTCCACGTCCAGGGCCGCAATCATCCAAACCTGAAATTAATTTATGACTGGCTGACAATGGTTAATAAGCCAGAAACTGACATACCAGTCTTCGTTGCATTTGAAATTTACGCTGCGGCATCCCTAGGCGCATACTACTGTCTATGCGGTCTGTCTTTTGAGTTCTGCGACGCAGACGAAAAAAGTGTATTTCAGTGCTGTAACTCGATCGGTGAAAGACCCCCTCAGTTTCAATGAATAAACTGTCCATAGCAGTCATTTCGGACTGTTTTCTAGCAAAATTACGACAGATTATTTCTAGTTTTCCGGTCAGGTTTCTCACGGACAGCTTTTGACCACCAACAAATCTGCGAAAAATATGGCGATTGATATAGCTACCAGATAATATCCCAAATTGACGCAACACAACGCAAAGTTTATACGCAGGCCCAATCAGTGAAAAAGAACGTCAATAAATATTTTACCGGGCGCTGATTGGGTTCGAGGGCTGTAGATAGATTTACTAATCCGGTATTCGGGGTCATCTTCCACGCATGAATAACAATTGGATAGTGCTCCCCAAATTGAAAAGTGAAACTTCGCAAGCGCCTACTAGAGCAGGCTGAGGCATTCGATTATTTTAAGGAAAAGCCAAAAAATTGCGGAAAAACAGACGATTCTAGTTCATAGAGCTACGTTGCTGTCCTTCGATTAATTTTTATTTCGTCTTTTCTCTCGTCATCGACCTATTAGAGCTGTTGTGAGAGTTCGCTAAACGGGACTTTTTTATTATGCTCTCAGGTATGAGGGGCACTCGTCACAGGAAACGACAAACGAGGGTCCAATTTATGAATGAAATAGCATTAAAAGTCAAAAGCTGCTACGTTTGGGTGACCGTGAACGGCTGTGTCCGGCCCGACTACTAGAAGTTGATCTTAGAAATCATTTTTTTGGCATAATTGAAATGCAAGACATCGGGAACATGCGACAAATTATTCAACAGCAAGCACTATGATTTTTATTGAACTAAACATGGATATAGCACAGTTTGTTTTGTAAACGGGTAGTCGTAATTATCATAGGCTGGATCGAGGTAAAATTCCATCAATGAATGTTGCTAACTTACTGCATTTTGTCCTTCTCCAAAAACTTACTGACAGACGATGCCATGTTAGGTGTAAATCCACTTTAGTTGAAGACAGTGTCTCGAAACATCGAAACTGTTCTTTTACCCTGTTTCTTTACAATGTTAAGCAAATATTTATTTTTCTTCCCACGGAAAATGGTGAATTTTGGTTTAAAAATGTACATATCTTTGCTAAAATGGTCAGATGCGGAAACAGGGACGCCCCGCGTACTACATGGTGACCTTGCGTTAACCCATACACTTCACCTCCTGGAATTAAACGAAAGGCAACCTGTAATCTGAGGTCCATTTTCCCATGCCCACGTGTTCAAACTGTCAGTGGTTCATTTAAATTACTTCCTAGAATCCCGAGCTTCAGCTAGGCATTTGAATACCGCTAAGCTTTGATGCATTTTTACTGTTGAGCTTAAAATTCCCATCTAATTGTACTTTATATTCTATTACAGGGAATGCGAGTCTGTTTGCAGAGACGGCACATTCGTAACCAATCATATGACCTGCTACAAACAGTGGTCAAGAGGCCGTTGCTCCAGGAATTTAGATAAGGCCCAATAAGTCTGGTTCTGGCTTACTGAACACGGCTGCCTCTCAATATGTAATCAGGCTCGCAAAGCAAGGGGCGGTATATCGCACGTGTTTGCAAAAAGGCCAGCATTTGTCACTCTGGTCTCTCTTGTCTTTATCGGCAACATTTTTTACTACTGAACTACCCTTTACTTAGTTCTCATCTACGAGTATTTTATCGAGTAGGAAAAACCTACATCATACTGCCATTGAAACCTGCTTTCTTCGCAATTTTTGTCACGTTCAAACAAAAAATCCTTTCCTTTGAACACAAATGAGAGTTCTACCACCCGAGTGAAAATAAGAGTTTTATCCCGCGCAAAAAGGCTGTAGGTTATACGTGAGATAAACCATGTTCAAGGGATGTACTTGATTTTGCCTTGTGGACATCTGGTAGATGTTAGCTTCGGAAGTTATTCCACCTAGGGTCGAACTGAACAACCTTTGTTTACAATTAATCTTCGTGGGAGGAGATAAAACTCCGTGGCACAATGACATTTATTTAAAGTTCTGTGATAGTTCGACGGCTGTTAAGCTTGTTATAATATTTTTCGCTCATAGCAGACATTCCTAAGAATGTTAAAAGTACTAGAAAATATTTTCTCCTGGGAAAAATTAGTGAATACAGACAGACAGACAGACGAGCAATGTAATTTTGAAGCAGCTTTCAGGAAGCAATCTGAACTGCCACACCAGGTTAGCAGCATGCTCACAAGCCTATCACAAAGACAAAATGAATCAAGCACGACAAAATAGTCTTGTGGTCGTTAACCTGCTTTGTATCTTTCAAGTAAATATTCTCGCACAGGTTTTAGGATCATTTTTTTTGTGAGAACAGTCTCAGTTAACGAAATATTCTCTATAACACAAAAAGGAGATTATGGGGTGGAGGCGGTCTTAACTCAGTGTTACCATATTTCCCGTCAGGTTATTCACTTAAAAGTGTGCTTTCCGAACATCCAAATGAGCCATACAGTGGCATTGTTTAACGATTTCTCAAGGAATGTCAGGAGTATACTAACATTTGTTTTTAAGGTCTTAACAAGCTTACTGAGCACTGATTCCATGACCATATTTTCATGAGGAATTAAGGGGCGTGCAGCATTTCAGAAATGAACAGTTGTCGCCACAATTCATTGCTTTTCAATTTGTAACAACTTTCTCATTGATTTGTGGAACAATTTGTCCTCTGTAAGAATTTAAAACTGGCATGGACAGCAAACTTTATTGGAACCGATAAATTTCGTGACGGCTTATCAACTGTAACCCATAACTCCATAACATAGATAACGAATAAAAAGCCCTCATCAGTCTGACTTAACGCATAAAATCAGTAAATAGTAGCAAGGTAGTCGGTTACTGCACCAAGAATAAGCAATGAAAACGGTAACTTAAGAAACACAATGAAGGAAAGACAAAGGGGGTATGTTAACACAAACATAAGAGTTAAACGCACGTCACAAATTCTACGACTGACTACTGTTTTATAACCCTTTGATCACCGGGAGAAGAAAGCTTCTGTTACCAGAACATACCAACTCACGAACGCTTGAATTTAGATGAAGTTCACAAGTTTAGTTCTTATACCTGAGTAAGTTTAAAATTTTTCGGTTGACCGTGCCCGGTCTCTGAGTGGTAACAAACTCGAACGACTACTAAAACAGAACGCGCAGACTAAAGATTCTACTACTTCACTCACAAATTTTTGGTCTAAATGGTACACCTAATGCTGCTAGCAGCCATCTTCTGTGCTCGTCTCAATTCAGTCTAATGAAAGTTTGGTCTTAGTGCGGTCTCCTGACAAAACGGCAATAAGTCAAACGAGTGCACGCGCATCCTAATCGTCTGCCCACTTAGTCCGCAGCTGCCAGGCCCCGAGCGTCAGGTTACCCACCCCCGCGCGAAGCTTACTGTGGACTGACTGTGAAAAATGAAGAAAATTTTTGGGCGAACTTCGACTCGACGACCTTCAGTTTGGGCATTATACAGGATTTTTGTCCCTAGGCATTTTTTCTTCTGTGAGGAAATTTGGGAGACAAATGTTTAGTCCAATCTTCCCATATTTGCCATGAAATGTTCTTCTATTGGTATCCTTCAATGCGTTTCCGCCTCTTGACACCAAAAAATGAGCCATGTACACGAGCCCTGCCATCGAATTCGCAGACCCGTGACTATAAGGCGATCAACTTAAAGGTCCCTAGAGCAGCAGCCCTTACCTTAGCATCTTATGATATGCGTGGGATGTAGCTGGACTATTGATGTAAAGAACTTACAAGTTGATACTTTGTGTTCTTTTAATAGCTTCAATATCGCTGTGTTGGGGAACTAATTGCTTTAGCACAGGTTTTCCTAAAATAACCATTCAATAACTTTGTTAAATTTTGTTGAATAAATCAAGGAATCAATAAAAGGGAGAAAGTAATTGGGATGAAAATAGTTCTTGAAAAGTCACAAGGAATGAATGCTTGAAGGAAGTTTAGTACTGATTCGCGAGACCAGTCTTAATCCATTCTCAGCGACAATTTTCGTTACCGAGCACCCGTTAATATCTTTCTATTGAATCAGTCAGCGACGCAAACATTATCACATGAAATGCCGTTATACAGACTTTTTATCATAGCATAATGAAGCCCATGAAGTGCGTGTTTTGTTCCTCTTACCCGAATTACCCCTCATTTTGTAAAACAATCGTAGTCATTTTAAGTGTTTTCTCTCACTCAGCTATCATTTCGAACGACGAGAAAGTTTTGACCACTTTCACAATAGACTGTATGATATTGAGGTAATATTTCAATCCTTCTTCAACCGTTTCACCAAGTTGATGAGGGTTGCAGTCAATTTTGTTTTAATGAACACACGGCAAAACAAAAGAGACGACCGGATTTGAAATCGGGTTGGATTTTTTTGAGCGAATTTAGCTTCCACAGTCGATCGGTCTCCGTTCTTCCAGAAAATTTAAATCGTCACAACTGTGACAATTGGCACAACTGTGTTTACTATCAGTTTCTTACCGATCAAATATGGCGGTTTTAAGTAGAAACAGATATGCAGTTCGCAGCAAACACTGAGGTTCTTGACCATAAAGTTGACAAAGCAAGCCCAACCATGACAGGTCGATCATCGTGGGCGATAACATCCACAGTGTACACCACGAATTGTAAGTAGCACCAGTGGCTTACTTGCAAATTAGTGAAGCAGCGCAGTGAATGACAAAGCTTAATAACCCGTCTACACGTACCAACCCACGATATGGTCTCCACAGTATGTATCAAATATACATGGGAACAGCTTCGAACTCACACCAATTACAACGCCATAAAAGTAACATTAATAAGAAGCACTTGAGTTGGACTCTTAGTTCTGCAATCGATAACTCCGCACGCACACAGTACTAGGCGCGAGGAAACGGTTAACTTGTTGGTTTACAAGCTTCCAAGCTGCAACTTTTCAAGCGTACTATTTAGTATATTTAAGATTGAGTTATTTTGCCATGGGGATGGATGCTCCAATGCTGACCTTCGCTCTTAACTGTCCGAACCTGCCAAACAACTGATGAGGAAACTGAGCACAGTGGAGGACGGAGTTATAAAACCCGACTACGCGTGCCATACATGACCCAATCACTATATATACTAAAGTATCTTAAATAATGTGAGGTAAGGATACCTTTTATTACCACTTAAACAGGACATAGGAAAATTAACTGTCAGCAATACACATGGCTTTCCGCTAAATTCCAAGGAAATTACGTATAGGATAAAAGTTAGGGTTAGGTTTAGGTTTAAGTTAAAGACAGAATTGGTCTTAGGGTTATCAGTAGGCGAAAGATTGAAGTTATTATCAGTTAAGCTGTAGATTTTAGGTTTAGGGTGAGGCTAAGGTTAAAACTAAGTTGATAGTTTAGCTTTATGCTAGGGTAAATGTTAGGGTTATGACACGGGTATATTTAACTTTCCTGAAATTTACCGCAAGGCCAACTAATTTAAACAGACGGGGTGGTTCCTATCCCCATGTCATTTTAAGATGGCCACAGAAGGCATCCATACTGAATGGGATTCCCTTTTACATGATATGTGCATATTCTGCCGTGTAACGTTGCACTGACCATAGCAGAGTCGGCGATGCAGCTCCATGCTTCTTAGCGCAAGCAGGTATGATTTTTGCGCGTTGTGGCGTATGCTGTGGGCTGAGTTCATAATCGAAGATGGAGGATCGATTGCTGTAACAAGAGCTTTATTAGTCAGACGTTTTGGATTC
Source organism: Schistocephalus solidus (assembly GCA_017591395.1). NCBI lineage: Eukaryota > Metazoa > Platyhelminthes > Cestoda > Diphyllobothriidea > Diphyllobothriidae > Schistocephalus > Schistocephalus solidus. The sequence continues at coordinate 172,332 of WEDG01001555.1, forward strand.
CTACTCGAATCCATTCTACGATAAGCGAAGTGGATTGACCCAGCGAGTTCACATCTGGCCTAAGGGGTTTGTGTGGACAGGTAGGGTGAGGTATAACGATGGGAGTATAGAATGAAGTTTACTCGTTTATTTTCACAGAAGCGCATCTGGCCGCATACGCCGATGTGATGACTGAATATCCTTGGGAGTGTAGGCCAATGATACTAGTGTGTGGTGGGACTGCTTACACTGGTACGCCAGTCTCAGTGCGATGGATTCATTCGTGCCCAAATAGGTATATGCGTGATAAATGCAGTAAGAAAATGGTGGTACTTTTCTTGGTGACGATAGAACGTTACCGGCAAACAAAATGGAAACTGGAATGACCATTTCTGGCTTATAAGCCATCAGCAGCCAGCCGTACCCAACACCAGGTTGTGCAACCCAGGTGGTTCGAACCCGCAACCTACTGCCTTGAAGTCACATGCGCTAACCATCCAGCCAGGAATTCTCCAACCTATCAGTTGCAATCGAAGCGATTGTAAAGGTGATGGAGTTGATACTGTTAATCGTAATGGTTTGATGTGTATAAGGTGAGCCGGTCGTGATGGTATTACTTTGAATCCCGTTCTTTTTGATGTGCATATGGCCCAATAGACCTATGTGATGGCTGGGTGTACTGGAACATTGTGAGCAGGTGAGGCGTGTGTGACTAGTGTCTGTTTGGGTTTCAGGAATTGGTTGAACAAGCTCAGTTTGATCGATTAGCAACTGAACAAACAGGCTTATGTGAGAAAAGAACGTACGGTCGCAATAGGTACAGGTCGGAATTAAGCCCACACCGTTCAGGGTAGGAATAATGATGGTAAGGCTTTACAGGATGCTAGAAGTGGCGATGATAGTAATTATGTATGGAAAAATTAGAGGCAGTTTGGTCGTGTTACCATTGTACTGGATCAGCAGGTTTCCAACCAGGCCCGGAATGTCCGTTGACAGTGTGGATACGATGAGTGGGGTTGATTGCTTGCGTCTCCTGTTCACAGTACTCGAGCATTTCGGGTCTTTGTTTGCCCTGAAAACCCCTATTCGCTTAGCTTCACAGATGACTGCTCCACTCTTAATGCAGTGCGTCCTGGCTATCGAGCTAAATCTTCACGTCTTGTAGAATGTAATAAAAACGGTTTTGAAATAGCGCCATTTACGGTTTTTGAACAAGAGGAGATATCAGGTTCTTATTCGACTTGTGGGCCAGGAAAAGTCAATTGAAACAAATATCACCGATTGACTGAATGATATTGTAATAAACGATTAAAAACTTGCGTCAGACACGCCAAGCACTTTCCCATGGCAAAATATTTAGCAAAAAATACTCCGTTTATTACGTATGCTTATTATAAAATTATTTTCTGCCAAATCGGTGGCTGTTTTCAATTTCATACAGTTAAGCAGTAAGTTTTCTAGAGGAAAAGAGAGGTACCTGTATATATCACGAGAAATCATCTTTATTTTTACAAAAATGCAGCTTATTCTTATATCTAGAAAGCCAAAAGTCCTTTTGCTTTAAAGTGACGGTTACCTGATGTTTGATAGTCTGCCTTAATTGCAGAAAAAATGGATATTTCTACGTTCAAGCGTTGGATTTGCGTTGTCTATTTTGGAATATGACTGTGTAATGATGGTTATTAAGTTATAAATGTTCTTTCCGGTCGCTCTGGTCTTTGTAATTAGTAAAAGGCATGGAAAAAGCAATTTCTAATACCCCATATTTTGGCTCGAGCTGCAGTTAGTGTCATCAAAAGAGGCGCAAAATTTGAAAGCGCATGATGCCATTAGATACAAGAAAAACATTTTTGATAGAACAAACCGTCTAAGCCACCCAAAAGTCCCCGAGATGTACAAAGCGCAGATGTATATGCAACGGGAATATTTTGACAAATTATTTTTGAAGGCACAGTCAACGCCTGAGAGAAAGAAAATGTTCGTTGCGGATAAACAGATAGTTCGATTATCGTGCTGTAAAATGTTGCTTTTCCTATGAGCCTGCTTAACTTAACTATTCACTGACTTATTTTTAATCGTATCGATTTTAGTGAAGATAATTACGTCAGTTAAATTTCCAGGCAGAATCGACTAGTCCTGACCTCGAGAAATAAAAACGGAGCTGTTGATGGTCGAAGATGCTGAGGTAAGCATTTACCTTCTTCGAAAAATAGAATGTCCCTTTTATTGAATTGTGTGCCAAGCACCATTTGTCTGGTTTTATTTGTAACTTTTTAGGTTTCTAGAAACGTTGCCGCCGTATGCGTGGGCAATGTGAAGTTAAAATGCTGACTTATTTCTGTCTTCAGTAGACGTGCTTTCATCCGAAATTCGCACTAAACTCTTATGGCACCCCACTGATTTATCATCCCTCTTGAGGACAATTGCATGTGCAAGGAACTAGACCACGCAATTATTGTTTTTAATTAACACAAGACGGGCAGTCATTATTTTAAAGTCGGGCATTAAAATGAAGCCAATAAACAAACAGCGGTCAGTATAGAGGAGGGCGTTGATTTATGACTCACCAGACAGTTAGCTCTCGGTGTATACCGACCCCTGTTAACACGCGGCCAATAATATTTCCACCATTTAGTTGAGCGTCTGTTTCAACTTTATGGAGAGAGCATTCATGAATATTTAAAAGTAGGAAGTTGTTTAAATGACTCGAGCTTGCATCAGAGTACTTGCAATCGATGAGGTTGTGATCCTGCCTGATCTAGCTGAAAGTGATAATGTCACATATGGTACCACTCCACACATGACGACTGGCGATAGTAGATCTGAATAGCTCAACTTATTCCCTTCTTCAGTGACCGAGACGGAAGCCGCTTTCATGTCTTGATTAATTGTGATGAGCCAGCTCTCGAGTTAACCTGCTCTTCAATGCCTTCAAGTGGGTAATGATGCCAGCTCGAGGACAGCAGCACAGAACTCGTAGGCCGGACGACGAAGAACGTGCCTTAGCAACCTCGGTCATCTTTCTTGGATAGCCCGATAGATTTTTCGATGCCGTCGGAGCAAATGCGGACTGTCTCATTTGAGACACTTCATTTGGGATACGTCAGTCGAAGAATGGTTTTTGGGAAACGGTAAACATATGACGTCGGGTATCGCTCACCTTCCAGAAAAAAAGCTCGTTATTCTCAGATGTAGGGGAGGACGGACCGGACGGATGCATGGTGCATGCAGATCTTATTGGAAATTGAGATTTTGAGTCTGATCCTTAGACCCTTTATAAGCTTTGAGAAAATGCGATAAACAGCATGGATTCTGGATAAAATGTCGCTCTTACTCTGTTCATTGAACAACCGCCTCGCTCTGAGGTATCTGAAACTGTATACTGCTTAAATTTTATAACTATTAATCCCGAGGGCTGTCTCCTGGTCGATAATACAGTTTAATAACGCTTTAGTCTTCCTGGCGTTGATGGATAAACCAACAAAAATAGCAACTCCATTCACTCATGATATCACAGACTCTAGATAATCAAAGCCAGAGGAAAGCAAGTCTATATCGTGAGCATAGTGAAGATCAATCAGCCAGTGTCTGGGTGCAAACTCATAACTGGTAAAACCGTGTAGGGTATCACAGGTAAGTAATGAGTTACTCGACAGGACGCCGACCAGAAGTTAAGTAAGGCCAATGAAGCTACAATATTCTATATTATCCTAGTACCATTCGGATATTTAACTGAAATCTTGCTTAGACAGTGTGCGAAAGTATCTCGTTGGTCATAAGAAAGTAAGCCTCCCTCGATGTCATCTTCTAATATCCAATTTGGGCGGTTCAATAAATACTGACTTCCTAATCCATCCGTTCAATTTATCTCTTTCATTGCAAATACAATGATCCTTTTTCTCTACCTGCATTAAGTAGCTTGGTATTTTCGGTGATGCTTCATTTGAAGGATGTCGTAACGTAATCCCTCTGGGACCAGGAATTAATTGGGCCGAAATTTGAGCCTCCTTTTCGTAGTCTTTCCAGCGCATCACCATAATGCCTAAGCAGGTTATTTCTGGCAGAATTAAGAACTAATTTAGGATACCATCTGCATCGAAGGAATGGTCCTGGGCCATATTTATGCGACCACATATAGGCCGAACGAGTATTTCGTATTTTACTGCTACGCCAGGTTCAGCATCAATCTGCCTGACTTTCGAATCTCTATGTTCACTGGCACTCGATCAAAAAGCGATCGTTAGATTGGAATCGGCCATGGCTTAGCTTTCCGCGTGGATTTGGCTAAAAAAAATCACAAAAAACGCATTTGGCGGTGATGTGTCTGCTTTTGATAAAATCTCTTCCGATCTGTACATCGATGGTGCTATCGAAATAATTAAAATATGCGGTTGTGGCAGATGCGGCCGCAATCGGGTTACGCTGTCCGGTTCTGTGTGCGCAGAAGAATTTCATACATGCCTAACAGTTCTCATTACCCAAAGCTACCAAGCCAGCCAATTATCTCCCTCGGTGGCAACCTTCCCCTGACGGTAATCAGAAGACCAATTGGAATTTGTTTTTTTCCCAAAGTCACAGCATAATTCGTTCGAACTTACCCGAATCGTTTAATTATTTCAATAGCAACCTAAATGTACAGGCCTTAAGAGATTGTAATGGAGGCAGACTTACACCAAGACAAACTGTCTTATGAATTTTTCAGTGGAAACTTTCGCAACTCTAAGAAAGGAATTGTAATTTGGTCCAGAATGTAGGGGCTACCACAAGCTTGTAGGAAAAATTTGTTTTTTCCCAATTTGCTGCCCAAATTTCCCACTAACCACGTCAAAATTGTAACATTATTGGGCCCGACGTACTGACTGTTACACACTGTTGTAATAAAGATATGCACATCATCATGCAAAGCATAAGCATTTGTTCAGGCCCGGCCTCCACACAGTTTTTCAGTTTAGGGTGGAACGCAAGCATGCAAATTAAAGACCTTTGTGTCGAATGGAAGAAAGAATGGCTGGAAGAACGTGGCGGTACTATAGTATCAGATCTCTTTGCATGAATTTGTTAAGGTAATACTACTACCTGCGCATATAATTCCACTTAATAGTACATGGAATTTTCGATGGAAAATTTTTAAAGCGGAAACAACACTGTGATTGTAGCATCCTCGATTGCTAAATTATTACTCCGGCAAAAAGGCGGGACACAGTCCCATTTCTTTCCAAAAATATTTTTGAAACCGAGGCAGATCAAGACATGTATTTGCGGGTTTGGTACATTGTACTGCTTTTTTCAATGTTATTTTCCATAATAGAAGGCACATATAGTTCAATTAAAACTGAATACTTAAAGGCACACTAAGCACACGCTGTATGCAGAATATAGGTATTGTATTCTCTCCTTCCTAAGATTTTAGCAGAAACACTGCCTCAAACGTTTGCCCAATTGCGACATTTAAGTGGATGATTCAGGGTTTGTGGCTGTCGGTTTGCCCTCCCAAATCGTTGGAAATAAATTGCGACTTGTTGATGTACTTAAATAAAAGGCTCAAAAATATGCGTATTTTTAATTCTATCTTTCCTTGAGGCATGATAGTTAAGCTCTATACAGCTATGATCTTATGCGTGAAAGTTTAAATAAACTGTAGCTAATTACATATGCATCCATTCAAGACTATGTAGTCTCTTGCAAAATAACTGACCTATTATTTACATATTTTATGGTCAAATTACACCTAAAACCCCTCTGCATCTTGGCGTTGAATCCTTCACGAAACCAAACTGATTTGTGGAAACCGTAAAATTCTCTGAATTCCGACGACTGCAGTGGAATTGCGTTAATCAATCTGCTTTTGAGACACACTTGTCCCGTTGTGCCTCGGGGCTCGATCTGGCACCCTCACAAACAGTCGCATAGCGAAAAGCAGGCCTGCAGAATTCCGGTACTGATAATGACAAGAGAGACTGGAATTAAAATTTCCGGTTTATTTCGTGTCATAAGCCGGACTTACCAAACTACAGTTCTACCGATTCTGTGAGTTAATCCAACATTTTTTGGTCAATGAATGTTACTGAATACAATGTCTGACCACGGGGCCACGGTCGTGCACACACGTTCCTGAATATCAGTATCATTAGCTTCAAGCACATTTCATGATATCCTATTGTGATGTCCATATGTCTCTCCAGATGAACATTTAACAAATTTATTTAGCTTACTTTCACAGAAGGTGCCACAGTAGATGGTATCACTCATGAAAATTTAATAGCAATTCTGAAAGGCATTTTCAATTAGAAAAGATTACGTTAGTAGGTTTATTATATTAATTAGCTTACCACATAATCACGAAATATTTCAGTCACATCAGGATGTCGATATATGAGCCAAACTCTTACCGTCCATCTGCGAAAATGATACTGTGAAGCGTGGCTACTTAAGTAGCATGAAAATTTTCCATTTATTTTAGAGACCTGTATAAATTTAAATATAGGTGATAGAAAACAGGCATAACAGTATTCTTTCTTGCACTTATTTGGTAGAAAATTACATCTTCATCAAATTGCATACTTGAAGAAGGGAAATGTTAGTAATACTGAGCACATTCTCATTTCTGTATGAATCCTTCTTTGTCGGACTCTTACAAATTTTTCCTAGTTCAAACAGGCATGCGTGCTGTGTAAGCACCAGTTTCATGATCTCCTTCCGTCAGATATTTGGACTTTCTTGTGTTCATTGAATACAAGCCTATTTGAAATCCCGTACCATTAATCAGTATACTGCAGAGGCCTGTTTTCGTTTCAGGCCTTTCAACCAAGCTATATCATTGGCGGCGTCCTGGAGATGAACTAGGCTTTGCTCAACAATATCATTTAACTCTCTTGTATCAGGAAGTTGTACTGAAGGATTTCATGCTAAAGAGATTGCTCCATTGGAACTCTGGGTTAACAGAATGTCTTTATTTTAAAATTCTATCTGATTTGAGCTTTGAGCGTATTTACCCGTCTATACATTGAAAGAGTATCACAATATACTAATAGCATTGACAAGTGTCCAGATGACTGACGTCAAAGAATTCAACCCAAACACCACTTCTTAAGAAAATAAGATTTTAAATTGTTACCCATTTTGAGTGAAAAAACTACACCCAATTATCTGGGGAATTTTGGCTCCTCAACACAGTCTTTTCTGCACCCTAGGACCGAATTGGCGTGCGAACGCTTAAATCAGTCTTTCCTGACTGTCTTGTTCCCAATTTGACATAACCTGGCTCCTCAAAGACTCGCCATCAATCACACTTCCGGGATGACAGTTGGAGATCAGTCTGTTGGTTTGTTCGTGTTGCGTTACTTGTCTGTCAATAGAAGATATCATCATTATCTTTTCAAAACTTGTCTTCTCCTTATCATATTCTAAGTAGGTGTCTTTACATTTTGCTTTGATGAAAGTAGATTTTTGTTATTTTTACTATACTGAGATTCATACAATATACTCATTCATCAAAGCATATGAACCATAAAAAGAAAATGCATTTTCCTGTACTACACAAGGCACACCGCGAAACTGAAGAACGAAAATGGTTTCTGAGGCGCTTTTTCCTGTAAATGCGAAACCGGTCATACTAGCCACGTTTTTTAGATAATAATACCGTCTAGTGTAGATCCAGGGCCACAGACTTGTGCATTTTTAAATTGCTCTCTTGACCACCGATGAAGGGTTTTGCTCAGAATGGAACCATTTTGCGAATGCTGCCATGAAATTTCGGCTTCTTGCGTGTTTGTTTGAAGTGTAATTATACAGAAGCAAAAATAACTACGGTAGTAAATTTATTAATCCAGGGCTTTCGATTGAAGCGGTGGAGATCGCACAAAAATACTGCACTCGCAAGGAAAGAAGGGGAAAGCATAATTTTTTAAACCAAAGAGCCTAGAGCCTAGGTTACATGTGAGGCGATGAATCACAATGCACGCCGCTAACTTGCCCTCCAAACATCGCCCGAAGTACCCAGGCCGCGAACGGAAAAAGCGATCAGCCCGAGGTTAAAAAAACATTTCCGATCGATTAAATGCACTAAGCGCTTTGACAGTGGTGACCCCACGAAGTTAACCGGAGTATCAGCATTTCAATAAACTTAGTCTGATGAACCCTTCTTATTTCCCAAGTTAGCAGCCCGGATCTCTGAACTTTGCCAACTTGATTTAACTACTTGAGCCCCTAATGTCACCGGTCCACTCGAAGGTACAGGCGTATGCCAAAGAAAAGCACTACACATAGTATAAACAAGGTCACAGTAGTTACGTATTCAAAAACAGGCTGTGATTTTTCAGCGGTCAAGCACCTCAAAAATTGTTATTCGAAGTTAGCAAACAAGCTTTGGATCAAACGTGACATTTACCCGCCCATGCGTTTAGCTTCGGGCATTTTTTCAACAACCGGATGCGAGGATTTTTCAATTTAGTTGGTCTGATCTTATGAAATGCTCATTAACATTCGGAAACGTGTTTTGATTAGAAAGGACTATTTGGGTGGTCCTTAATATTGAATATCGTAATGCATAATTCCAAAATATTTCAGTGCCACCAGAATGATGACTTTGGAATGATCTATTTTACAGTCCATCAAAAGCACACCTGGTATAAATGACCACTTAAAGAGTATAATTCTGGCACATTAATTATCGGCGTCCATATTGCTTCAAATATATTTTTAAAAACACTCATTTATATATTTTGCCCTCATGTGGAAGAAAATTACATCTATTCCATCTACATACCCGAAAAACGATTATCTTTCAGCGTATAATTATTTGCATCGTAACTGTCAGTTTAGTAGTGCTGTCCACATCCATTGCAGAATTTATTGAGCCCTATCGGACATCTTCTTGCTAGCGTTGAGAAATGGATGATTTCCCGTACACTGAAGGTGTGCAACGCGTAATTTGAAGACCCTAAGTGCACGTGCATTTACAGGTCAAGTTGAAACCTTTTCGGAGATTTTAAGAGCACATCATTTGCAATCAAATGAGTACACACCAAAGCATGCTTTTAATACAGGTTTGCCATTACATATATGGCCGTCTAAATGGCACACGGGAATAGGAACCACCCCGCTGACCTTACGGGTAAATATACCCGTGTCTTAAAGCTAACGCCAACCCTAACATAAAACTAAACTGACACCTTACTATTAACCCTAACCCTGCCCTTAACCTAAACCCTACAGTTAACACGATAAAAACCTTAACCCTTAGCCTAATCGTGACCCTAACCCCATTCTGAACTTAACCTTTAACTTAAACCCAACTCTAAACTTAATTGTACACTCACCTTAATCCTATACATAATTTCTTTGGAATTTGACGCAAAGCCACATGTATTGTGGATGGCTCCTTTTTCCTGAGACTTGTTTCGGCGGTCATGCAAGGCATCCTTATCAAATATATTTTAATTTATCTTGAAAAGTGAAATCAATGTGAAAAATTTATACTACTGGAGTGTTAAGTTTTTACTAAGCATGCTTTTTGCAGGTGGCTAAAAAGTCTCAATCCAAAGCCGACTTCCTATCTTGACTGAACTGCCCTTGGATTATGCTGCAAGTTATTGCATCCCAACCTACGTAATCCTTTAAAATCGAAAACTAACTTCAGAATTTTGGGTAACATTATATGAGATAGGGCAGTTAGAGGACTATAGCAAATGCACAAAGCCATGGCAATTCCGTCCACTCTGTTTTGCTACATAGCTGTCAAAGCGCTAACCACGTTTTTATTGTGAGCGTTTGACACTGTTCCGGACAGTGGCTAAACCTAGAAAAAAACTGATAAGACTTCCTTGGTTTAGCAACCAACTAAATATCTTTGTTTGCCCCCTCCCTACGTAACCACCTGCGAGGGCTCCGCGAACAAGTTGCAGGGATAAACTGCGCGTCCGCATTTCGCCTACCAACCTGAGCAAACAGTCGCACGCGATTTCCACGTGTCAGCTTCTATTCTGTAGCTCCCAGGTGTACAGGAAAGTTTCCTTGTCATGAGGTCAGGCTGCAAAGGAGACCCAACTTAACATCGGTGTCTTCCGCACAGATATTCCCACGGCTTAGAAAACTAAACGACTAACCGGGACTTAAGCAAATTAGTTGGCTTTTGATGCACAAAAACGGATATACTCTATTGGTCTGCTTTTCAGCGAGGTCCTTGAAACTAAAACAACCATTGAAATTGAAGTAAGCAAAAAACGATACAGAATACTGAATCGTCCCTCTGTTGTACCTGTCTAAGGACTCCAGCTATCACGAGGCATCCTGCAATTAGTGGGATATTGGTATACACGTTTGGACGTTCAAACTCGTTTTTTGCTCTTCATCAGCTCTTACAAATCACGAGCTAAGTCTAGCAAGCAGTGAATTAAATTGATGCTTTCGAAAATCAAGGTGCATTGGTCCTTTACAATACACTGGAGAGTATTTTGCATTCATGTGGGAAGAAAAACTGGTTTTTTCTAGGATGAAATACATCTAATAAAAGCACATTTACAGTACTTCTCTGTTGTAGGTTTGAGGGGTGTTGAGAAAAACTTATTGAATGACTTTTGAACCATTGCTGGACAGGTCAGCTGAGTAACAATGAAATTTATTAAGACTGCTAATAGATGTTTCTTATAGGTATTAGAGTTACAAAGCATCAGTGTAAACTCATAGTCATTTAACAGGTAAGTCCGGAGCCAAACACTGGAACATGGCTCGTGGTTAGAGTTTCAATAACCGTTAGAAGAAGGGTAATGGACAAAAACATTGCTACCCATACCACAGAATATTGGCACATGCACACATTTCACAAATACGCTAAATCACTTAAATGAAAAACGAAAACCTTCCATAGTTATCCGATAAGTTGAGTAACGCATTTATAGGAGCTTTATCCGCTGAATTATCTAAACAGATGGAAAACACCGAATTATTGGTTGTTTTCCAATATTCTCACAAAACTTTAATTCACAGTGACACTTTAAAAGGTGCTAGATTTATCATCCAAAAGGAACTTTGTAGTATTCAGTGATATTTTACCAGTAAAAGGCAGAGTTCATAGTAGCTTTCAAAACTTTGTTGCCATAAATTATTGTGTTAATCAAAATCTGACATTCTTCACTCCCCGAACGTAGCTCATATTGCTATTTTTGCCTACCTCAATGTACTGATGTATTCAGTAGTATAGTTACCAGTATTCCGTGAATACGTAGAGACATGAACATACTTGCTGAGCGTTGTCAAATAAGCTTTTAAGTTGGCCGGCTTTCGGTCACCATTTATGGGTGTTGAAACATCCCATTAAGTGCTGGTTTTGCCGAAAGGAAAGGCGTCTTTCCAAGTGATCCACCATATTCGGTTTCTTTGTTGACTCTGAAAAATACCTCATTAGGGAATTTCCGAGGGTGAAAGGAAAGATATGCATAGACTGCTTTAAAGACGTCCGGAGGCCTAAATAGCATAATTAAGGCCACACCAGGCCGCACACCCAAGATTACTCTCCAAAAATTGGAGCTCTTACTTTGAAGCGGCAACCCCTTCGAGAGGATTAAAGACTAGGTAGGGCACTCGATGTGCAAGATGTTTTCAGGAACTAATTAAAGAGCAGTAGCATCGCTGTCGCTGGTCTTTTATCCTAAAAATATATTTTTTATTAATGAACGTAGAACAGGAGCAAAAGTATCTGAACTTTAAGTTGGTAATTACGCCATGCACGGCACTGGTCCCTTATTCCGTCAGTTAATCTGCAGTTTATTAAGAAGCTTTGTGCAGGTAAGAAAGAAGCATTTTGTGGAAAATTTTTGCGTTTGAACAAAACTGAGGGTTGAATATTAGCAAATATGCTTAACTTTTTTCTGCATTCATCTGCATTGCATGCACACATTTATGGACTCAAATTTGTTATTTTATTCTTGGTTATATTATTTCAATGTATGATATTATTATCCACCATCGATAATATAATATTGCTATTCAGAGGAAGATCACGCGATCACTGGAACAAGAGGTTTATTGGATTTACATCTCGGATGCACATCCGAACCCATGATCAGAAAAACTTGCAGAAATTGGTTTTATTCTTGGGCAGAAAGACATTATCACCAAAGATAAAGGAGACTGGAATGGCTATTTCAGGCACATTACCTGTCATTACCCCGCCATGCCCAATCCCTGCTGTTGCAAAACCTGAGGATTGAACCCACGACGTGTTAGTCAGCATTCAAGCGCTCTAATCCACTGCGCCACTGGCTCATTGTCTCGCCGGTTTCGATCAAGAATATTAACAATGGTGGCTGGAGGTTCACAGATCGGTTACGGACCTTACTTATTCCGTTATGCTTCGGGGCTCACTTCCATCATTTAACCTTTCCACGAAACGTATATTTTGAAACTGTAGGCATGTGTTTCTCCCATGGTCTACGGCCACTATTGCAACGACAAGAAGTAGGGTTAATTGGAAGATCCACATGTGGATTCTAGCATGCGCTTCACTTTAAATGATGCAACTTATAATTCCATCTGAAATTATCACCTGGATTTCGAGATTAATTTCCGGAAGCGGATATGCTGGTTAGGATTTGAATTGTATTTTTTAATAGCAGAAACTTTGATAGAAAATCGAATCGGTGCATCTGTCAAACTAGCGCCAGTTAACGATGGGTTTCAGCGAGAGTTCGCAGGTTTCGTCTTCCCCTCTGTCCAATGAATGGAAATATTCAAGTGCTCTATAGCTGCTATATCTTCAACCAGACATCGATCCGTTAAAATAGTAAAAGTTTCTAATACGACTTCCATAACAAATCTTCAGCTCATCCACTAATGTACATTCTTGCAAAATATGAACTAACATTCTCAAGTAATCAGTTTCATGTATATTATGAAAGTAAAACGGGGCCGAAGGCCTTATACCCATTCGTGTTAATGCTGTGAATATTGAAATTTATGCGATTTGGCAAAATGTGCAGATGTAAAGTTACGCAGAAGTTTCCCAAAAATCCGCCAACTTCATATATGAATATATCTGTTTCTAAAGTGGATTATCTTTGATTTTAAAAGAATAAGATATAACATTGTACCTTTAGAATGTTGTCCCATCTCGATACGTGATAGGCAACTTAAATGAATGAATGTTGACAATTGCCAGGAATCATGTAACAGTAAATGACAACCAATTGGCTACTTAAAGTCTGCGCTTTGACCTGGATGGAGTTTACTGCAGCCTTCTGCTCCGATCAGGTGAGAACGAACAATCGACTGAACACCCTAACGCTCGGGAATCCTGACACTGCTGCAAGTTGCTACTTGGGTAACATTCGCCTTAAAAGTGAACCCTAAATGCTTTACACGCAGGAAAAAACATTTTTATGTTGTTACTCTTACCCTTATTTTTAACTGGATGATCCAGGCACCTGTCTCTTTTCCACGAAACAGAAATTTGTCTTTTATCGAAGGAAATGCGTTAAAAAGCCAATTCAGCCAGATAGGTATGGGGCCTTCGGGTCGTTCAGCGAGTACGGACGATGGCGGGCCGCATTCGGTCTAGTCTATTTTTACCAGGCAGTCTTGGGATTAAGACATTCAACGTTTTCATCACTTTACACCTAATGGTAAACACTTCCTTGCTCGTAAAAACTACGCTGGAGTCAACCTTAGTGAGATATGTGCGTATTTGTGTAAAAGTCTTTAATAATATAATGTATAGATTCAGATGATACCAAAATGTTTTACTGATTTTTAGGCATTTTTGAACTTTATTCATAATGACTCTCAGGTTTAGAAGTGGTGTTTGACTATGCTAGTGTGCGTGAGTGATGCAATTTAGTGGATGTGGAGTTACTGAGCTTGAATATCTAAAGAAATACGCCGCTTATTATGCCGAAGCGTCTTTTGTGACAATGAGAACTAACGGATGCCATTTAGCCTAGGTTGACCTACCTTTTAAAAAATTGTCTTTTCCATCAATAAACTGCTTTCGATCAAATTTGAGAAAATGCATCTTTTTGGAACTTTTCTCCAGAAGACTTGGAGAGAAAAATTTCGTTTAAAAAGTAAAAAGGAGATAAGAATCTCGAATTTAAATTATCCTTAAAGGTTATTAAATACATAGCTGGAGAAGGAAATACCATCCTACATGTACCAAGAGTTAAGAAAAATGTTTGTCGGTACTGAGGACCAAGTGGGTAGTTTTGTGGAAAAAACTAACATCTGGTTAAAATACTTCTTATTCAGATTGACGTAAGCAAGGGCGTTCCAAACTTATAATTTCCAAAAGCTCCCCCCCCGCCAGGGTGTATTCACGTGCTTTCCCATCAAAATATGAATATACTTGAGACTTTGTAAATGAATTCTCTTCATGAAATCTGGAAATGAGGAGAATTGATGTCACTTTAGGGAGTTCAGCTGAGACTTGATCTACATAGAACTAACCCATATCACTTTCATAAATGAAGATGATCACACCGTAAACAATCTAGCGATATAGCGTGAAGAGCAGCTGGAGTATTAAAAATTCAAGGCGTTATTTCGCTTGTTTCTTCACTGATATTCGAGATAAATAGAATGAGAGTTGGAACTTTTTGTTTCACCTCTTTAACTGCCTCTTGTTTCGATTAGTCGCATATTCTTCTCGTTGAATCTGAGTTGGCCTCTGGTTGGTTATAACTGGACAACCCTCTTTTATGATTGTGAATTATCAAAGGTATCTGTTTTTTCCACAGACTTACATTGCGCAAATAGGGAAACTAATTAATAACTATATGTGGGATTCTTAAAAAGTCGCCTACGAATATCTGACACTCCTGTAAACACCGATCTTTCACGAGTAACAACTGGAATCATATTCCAGAGGACTATTTCTACGGAGGAGGGAGGTGCAATTAGGCCTTCGATAAATTAAATATATTCATTTAAGATGCGAAAATTCCGTTTGGATTGATCCTACGAGAGTTAAAACGTACCAGTGATTCTTGTTTACTTCTACTAAATTATTTCGAGCTGACATAAACCTGTCTCACTTGGGGGTGTCTGCACACTGCGCGCTAGAGTTGGTGAACGTTAAATCATAGGAGAAAGCGTGTTGATTTCCTAGTGCCTAGCCCAGTGTGGCAGTCTCCTGTCCAATTTCTATTCTGCTAGGATTAACGACCTACATCTATTCACTTGAGTAGACGAGTACTGGTTTCTCATTCCAGTTGCAGTTTCACTCCATGGATTTCTCCTGAATACGGAATTTAGAGCGAAGGGCATTCGCTCGTTCACTTAAATCTAGACAAGCATTGTTGCATAATTTTGACACTTTATTATCTTAACAAACTGCCGATAGATAAATATGAAAAAGGCTCGTTTTTAGTTCGTTCTTTAAAAGAGAATTATTATGCAGAAGGCCGTCTATGCAAGTTCCAGATCGGCGGTTTATGAGAGTTCACTTTGTTCATAAGTTTTCTTTTTGCGTTTGAGATCATGCACTTAGTAAGCTAAGATAATAATTGTTTCCGAAAAAGCTTCATAAAGCAATGAGGAAAAACAAGACAGGAATCACATATCTCCCGCATAAATACTGCGTTATTTTCAGATCTTTATTGCTTGACTATTGGCAAGAGTTGAGATATCTAAGGTTACGAGGATTTCATATATAAATTCAATTCCTTTTGATCCTCTGAATGTAAAAGTGCGTTAGTTCCCCTTTGAAAGTAGACCTCTTTTGAGACTGTATCAAGGTCATACCTATTGATTCGTTTCCGTTTCATCCGAGCGAAGTTTTAAAGATGTGGCCCGAACACTGAAATATTCACTCAGTTTCAGCACAGGCACTAGCTAAAAGCCCAAAAACGTGTTTCGCCGACATTCTACCGCTGCATGGCACATTTGCGAGTGGTTCTGCTCATTCATGTGTTCCCAGCGTTCCCTGTGGACTTTCTGGTGGATATTCCAGTTCTGAAATTGTTACTTTGTAAGTTTCCCGGAAATCATATTGCTAACTTAGAGTAAATCAGTTTAAACTACAGTCTATAGGCGCAGACCGAAAGTTGATATGAATATTTGGGCCAAAGTTTATCAACTACAACGGGATAACTGCGTAATATTTATTAGACAACCAGCAGACAGCCAGTAGCGTATATATTGTAGTTGCACGATACTATTAACACAAGAACTGTTGTCGATCAAATGGTGTGGTCCTGTGCCCATTTGATAATATCTTAGATGAATGCATTGCCAAAGTCCCAGATGCACAATAGGACTGAGTTTCATGCACCACCGCTCACTCCGTTTGAGAAAAGGTGTTGTTTTACAGTTCCCTTACTCACCTAAGTCCTTACTTTTGAATAACCACCTAGTACGGATGGATTTAATCTGATACTTTATAGATTTTGAATCTCAAAATCGCGTGTTTTCAGGTGCTTATTTATAGTACGAAGATTTTACGACAGAATTATGGCCAGCATCGCGAAGAATGGTGCAGTTAGGTAAGGATACGCGGTGATAAGTGTGCTGAAGCCGGGCTGTGGGCCGGAATTCACCCTATTCGGTCTCGGGTTCCCTGTCACGCTTATGGATGCCTGACGTGCCTATCGGACAGACGGGGGGTTACTCAACATATGACAGTTCGACCGTCGTAGTCCGACGATGTCGACCGTATGCTCCATGGGAAAGTGGAGCAAGGACGGTGACTTGCGCGTGATTTAGTTTAAAGTGATAGTAGACTTGCGCTGCATCTACCGCACTCTCTCCTCCTCCCCCACCTGAGCCCGGTGTCAAGACAGAGTCAAGAAGACCGGAGGCGGGAGAGGACGCAGGTGGCTGGCGCGGCTGGGTCCCCTAAGTCCTAGCCGCCTCTAGGCGTGCCACCAAACCTCCATGTTCGGCATTTGTTATGGGAGCGAAACCCGAATAACGCCTGCCGTGCCCTAATGTGGCCCTCGTGTTGGTCCAACGCATCAACCACGTGGCCCGTTTAGGGGGCGCACTCAACATCCAACCTATGCAGGCATCTATGGAAGTCTTCATGACCAGTGTTCATCGTTTCCTGCTTGTATGTGTTTTTGCAGTCGATACTACGACTGGTGCGGGCATGCAGCGGAACATGAACCTCGTTTCGTCCAGTGACTTGAACCGCGAAAAAGATTGTGACGGAATAGCAACCAGCACTATCTGATGTGTACAACGCACTCAGAATCAGCATGAATGAAAATTTTCCGCATCTTTGGACCGATTCGCCTAACTGGAAGGTAACCACGGTAAGGAGAACTTGTATGATAGTCTAATCAGGATACAGAAATAAGAACAAGCCGCAATGCATGTATCTTCGCAAGCCTGGAGACCTTTGGTTTAGGATTAAGGCAAGATTACGCGCTAAGTTTAAGATTAGGTTTTACGGTTGATTTTAAGGTCACAGTGAGGGTTAGGGGCAGGATTGTGTTAAGGATCCAGGCTCGGGTTCATGTTCACTGCAGGGTTTAGGGTAGCAATAGGGTCAACATTAAAGTTAGTGCTAGGGTTAAGCCACGATTATTTCACTCTTCCGGAAACTTATCGTAAAGCCACCTCTGTCCAGTGGGCTCAGTGTTCCTTTTGCCATATCCTGACTAGGTGGCTGTACAAGTCATCCTTACCGGTACCACTTCAAGAAATATCGACAGCAGGCATAAACAAATTAAGTCTGACCTTCAAAGCCAACTATCCCTTCGGCAGGCTAGGACACTCCGCTCGGTACCAATGTGGCATCTTCGTCAACATGACAGGTCAACATTACAGGGGCGTTCTTCTGATGAACCTACTGTACCGTTCGAAGATATGAATAGTACATGAAGGTCAGACGGGAAAAATCTGACTGCTCAAACTGAATTGACGGAGAAAAATAAAAACACTGAGAGCTTGGATAGAACTCGCGGTCTCAGAATTCGTGTTATGTTGACACAGGTGAAACAATGATTGAACTGCCCCTTCGTGAAGATGAATTACAAGGTACGACCTATGTGCCTATAATATGAAAATATCGCTATGGATGCTTGCAGGAAGATCGGACAAAAGCCTCACTATAAGGACGCCCCACTAAGCCCTCGCAAGCCCCAGTAAATCAACTCTTAGACATGGGAAGACCTCGTTCAGGGTGGAGAGGTGGAGCAGCCAATTTCGAGAACGACAGAATAGTAGCTGCCAAACCAACCAGAAAAACTTGTAATACTCACATCTCACAGATTAGTAAAACATGTGTTTAACCTGTAAAATAAAGTTTAAATTGCCAGTAACAATTCCGGGCACGATCAGCTTCCAGAGACGCTGGCGGCGCCAATGCAATAGCAGCGTGACCAGCTTGGCTCTTTCCCAAAACACGACTGACACCACCAGCACTAGCATAGCCACTAAGGTTGTTCCTTAATGCGGCACTCGTAGCACCTTCCGAGCTATCCTTAGGCAAGCCTGGTGCACACTACAGCGACAGGTCGTGAGGCACGCGTAGATGGGCTATTCAACTGTATCAGTCACTGCGTTCTCAACCTGCCTTTGATCGGTCAGATATTGTCTTAATATCGGAGAGTTGACGACTATCAGCTCAAAATACTTACAAAAATACCATTTTTACTCGTGGTATGCTTTGTTTTAGGCCCATTGACTGTCCTACAATTAATAAGATGTCCAATAAGAGTTAATGAGTGGGTAATGTCTATTCCATTCTGCTCTTGTCCATTATGATCTGTCATTCGTCAGGTATCCTCATTATTATGATCAATTTGGGGCCACTAGTTTTATTGCACAACGAAGAAGATGTTCTGTCAGATATGAAACCCAGTTTTTCAGAAATTATTCGATAGTTTTAACATAACATTAAGCACAGTAAATCCCATTTCAAACATAATAGGTTTTATTTTGCAGATTTTTTTGCAAATAATGATAAATTAACTAAAATTGCTTTTATCAAAAACTAAAATAATTAAACTGCTCTAACAGGAGATACGATCAGAGCAACAATACTTTTAGTAGACTAACCCATCGAATTCACACTCAAATCCATCAGCTAGGATAACCACGTGGTGTAAGTGAAGTGGATGTCCTATTACCAGAACGGAGTTGCCATGTCTCTTACAACTACTATCTCCGTACCCGATGGTCGTACTTGAGTCAATGGTTGTTTACTCGCTTGCATCCAAATCGTTAATTTCCACAATTTTAAAACTTTTGCTGATTATTGGCGTGATAATGACTCAGCAATTTGTCCACCAACATTGTCATTTACATCGCTGCTCGTCCGTGCGCTCCCCTCGTGGCTACTCACTCAGTTCAGGCAAAGTCTCAGTACTGAACATGAAGGAGGGGGGGGGGGGGGTTAAGGGGGGTCTGAGCGCTTGTTGTTCGACTGCATTTGAAGAACCATGCAGCGAGAGTTTCGGCCTCGACTGACTTGAAGGTTCGGTCGCCACCTGAACTGCAATCTGACAGCTGCGTCATTTTTCCTAGTTAATAATCACTAATGACGAGGAACTAGCGGCAAATAACCAGCATACCCAGTATGCCCATGGGCGGTGAGCGAGGGGTTAATAATTGTAATAGATATTTGGTGTTATAGCACCTCAGTCCTATAAACAATGTACCCATTGTGCCTCTATCATACTTATCTACGACTGGCTCTGAGTATAGATTCGAGTACAAACATGACACATTGGTCCATTAAAGTTATCATTCTAGCATTCAAATTTAGGTCTCAGCTGCTTTCTTAAAGACGCCATTTTGCTTGTGCTGTTGGTGACGGAGTTCCGACTCCAAACCTAGGCAACACCATACCGTGAGACCGTGGATGTGTTGTATAAATTAAAAAGGAGAACGATTACTATACAGGTTTATGTGCTTACGATTCCTGGTGTTTCAGGTTTAAAAAAGCTAAAATATCTACATCATGAATTTAAGGTTCTTCTCTTTGGTCCTCAAGCGCCACAATGTTGAAATCTGCCCCAAAACTGCTTCAAAACGCACCGTTAAAAAAGTTAACCACCATCGACAGTGATTCCAGTGTTCAAAATATTTAACAATAAACTTTCTCTATCACCCATCTTTTTCGAGAAGCACTAGCGCTACTTGGTCAAATATTGAGGGACTCCATCCGGTTTTATAGTAAACTCCTGGGTAGGAATGTCTTGTATGTCCACCTAAACAGGACGCATGAATAGAAACCGAGCCACCCGTTCAAAAAAGGTGGCCTTAGGGAAACTTTCCGGAATGGGTAACTATACTCGTGTCTAAGCGTTAGCTCTAACCCTAACACAAACTGTCTTAATCCTAGCTCTGCCCTAAACCCTACAGTTAACACGATAATAACCTTACCCTTAGCCTAATCGGGACACTACCTCCAACTCTGACGTTAACCCAAAACTTAAAACTCACCCTAAATTGCACGCTAACCCTCACCTCAATCATAAACACAATTTCCTTGGAATTTAGCCCAAAACCACATTTTATTGCGGGTGATTAGTTTCCCCGTGTCCTGTTTAGGTGGCCCCTTTTTTACCGTGTGTACGAGGTGAGAACTGTTAACCGATTTAATCGGTTTATCTTGTATGCAACGCATTACCTAAGATAAAATTTCTCATACCCAATGTCCTAACCCACCTTGTGCTTTCAGTAGAAGAGGCAGTTTTCTGGGCGAAGTGGATAGCTCTTCAATCAGCGTAATTAAAAGGCCTCAACCCAGGGTAATTCAAGTAAAACCAGCAAAAAGTTGTGCCATCAAGCAAACCGTTGGTCAGTTAGCTTGCTGACAAAATGCTCCGTTTGATAAATTTTGTTTTAACCACCTTTTTTGAACTATCACTATATTTGCATCCAATGCGACAACTCATTCCATGTCATTTCGCATATTTGTTGAACCTTTGGGAATTGCGAGCGAGGGACTAGTTAAGCAAAGCAATTTAATTATTCGAGCAACCGTTCAGTCATTTAGTCGACCACCATGACAGAACACCTGACTCACGCAGAAGTGCACTTTGTAAGGCTTTTTAATTCACACACAACGGTTGGTTATGCAGGTCAGAAACAACCTCCTCTGTGTCCTAAACATCTGCAGCCTAATCTCACGCAGGGTTCAAGAAAGCATCATATTTAGAAAAATATTTGCAAAGTTATCTATCAATGGCCTTCAGTTAAAGCTACTTATAAAAAGCACTGGGAGTATATTTTTAGAAGTCAAGCGGCTACGCTTAGCCATCCTAATTGTAACAAATAATTCTACAATTTGGCGAAAGATGTTTCCAGCTGATAAACGAGATCACCCAGGAAACTTTTATAAAGTAGTTATCATGGGTATACTACAACAATTTCTTGTTTCACCCAGGAAAGGCTCATGTTTTTTAAGTTCCATTAGCTGATACCAACTAGTTTCTGTATCAAAATATATAAATATTATATGCAAGAACCGGAATGAAGACTGCAAGCGCTGGGGCTAGTGCCTGTTGTACTGATTTTTCCAGATGGGGCGATTTGTTTGAGAAGTACGTTTGATAGAGGCAGACCATGTTCTGCAGCTTAGTGAACATGCTCTCTTGTGAAGTCAGGCCAGATCGCTGAACTCGACTATAAAATAGTTTTGCCCTCCCCTGGTTCGGCTGATTGCGCATAACTTCAGATCAACGATAGAACGTTGGACTTTTGTTAGCTTTAGCTGAATCCAACTCCCTGTCGCATGTGGTTGATATATTGGGTAGTCAAGTATAAAGTTTGAAGAAAAGGAAACAAACAAAAACAAACAAGGAATAGTTTTATTCATCAAAGTACGCATCCATATTGTCAGTACACGTTTGTTAGTTCAACTGTAGCTGGTTCAGTCCGGTAGTCTAAAAGCCTAGAAATCGAGAGTCAATTAAATCTGGAAAGGCCTGTTTTCACAGCACTGCAGGAATTACACTATTCTCATGTGAAAAAAGTTATCCAAATTCCGAAATAAGTGTTATTCACTGGGAACCGGAGCTGCTGAGTATGGTGGGTGATGTAGTTTTGCTGCAGTCATTTGTGTGGTGTTTGGTCTAGCCTAGTCTTGCAACAGAATATGAGTCGATCAGTTACCTAATCTAGGGCGTTTTTCTGCAAGGTTTTGGATCGTTTGATCCAGGTGGTTGGACAACACTTTTGTCGTAGGCGACGAGCCATGTTTCATTGAATCCTAATGGATCATACCTGCGCAAAACCAACCATCAGCTTTTTTGATAAATATTGTTCTTTGGGCTGAACTTTATTGGCATGTCCTTGTCCAACCATCGTGCTCGACGTTTATGGTTATCGTACTAGATCCATTTCTCATTAAAAGTTATAATTTGATTCAAACATTAGTCATTTTTATGACAATAAAACAGCATCACGCAGGCTGCTAACCGCTGTTGTTTCTGCTTCATTCAGTTCATTTGAAACCCACATATCCAACTTCTTCCCTTCACTGACATCAGCTAGGTGCGTTGGTATTTTTTGTTTGATAACAACAAACATTATCGTAATTTATTTGCAATTTAAGATGGAGCTGACTCAACGGTAACTTTCAGTTCATAATTATCAACCTTTTGTTCTAGTAAAATTTACCAAAACGAAATTTCGCAAATGAATTTGATACTGTCTGCTATGTAGTAATGAGAGAGCAAAATACACTAAGTATATTCTGAGCTGTCTGGGAGGCGTTATTTCCCCGTATGAATTCATATTTTATAATTGTAGGTTATAGTTCGTAAAGTGCAAAACAATAAAGAAAGAGGAAATATGTGTGGAAACTCTACACCAAAAACAAACTTATTTCAAAATATATTACCAACGTGAATTAAGAGGCTGTCATATTTGATTATATGTCTCACTACAAATTTCCCCTTGTAGACCCCATATAACGACGAAAACGATTTAAGTTCAGTGATGATACTCATAAAGGCATTTAAGAAGTCGAGTTTGGCAAACGTTCGCTTTCGATTCTTTATCATCAGGTCACAAACGTTTAAACATCCAATAAGCAGTAAGTACGGGGAAGAGGGTTTAGGGCGTTCAGAGGTCAGGGGTTATAGTCTAGTCCAGAGGTCGGTAAACTCTGGCCTTTAGGCCAGATACGGCCTAGCTAGTATTCCAGTCCGGCCTAACGCCCCCTAGTTATTTATTGTTGGATCCGGCGTAATTGAAGTGTCGCGGTTTGGTTCCCTTTCATTACTGCTGGTTGCAGCTCAAGCTGTGGCTCGTGTTTATTTTTAGAACTGATGTCAGGCGCTTGTAAGAAACAGAAGTGCCTGAACGGGGAGCGATGATGATAAATGTTGTGTTGTAAACAAGTTCACTCTCTGGTCTCGGTTTCATTCACCTCGTACTGGGGTCAAGGCGCGTGTTGTGCGCACGTGTGCGTGCTGTGACGTGCGAAGCAATTTTATTTCATGGTCATATATACAGACATCGAGTTCCCGCACAGTAACCCAAATTACTATACCTAAAGAGCAGAAGCAACACGCAACTACCTGTCTCCGGAAGGTTGATCTCGAACGTCGTGTCTTTATCCCCGAATAGACTAACGATTTATTCTTTGTCTAACGCAGCAACAAAGCTCTGTGTTTATTGTGCAACGACACCAACAGCACTTTCAAGCGGTTGAATCTCAAGGAGCATTGTGATGCCAAGCACGCGCACACGTACAGAGACTACACCGCGGATAAGCGGAAGACTGAGGCTGTTCGCTTGATGTGCGTTCTCATTCGCAAGAGTTCCAGATTGACAGCACTCATTTAACTTTCCCTATGACGACGCCTCCTCTGATGTGCAATTGGAGTTGATTGAGCAGCAGGCTTTGGACCTTCTCTTGTCCAAGTTTATATCTTGCACTACTCTCATTGACTTCTACCGTCAGCTGCCACATGCTCAGTTTCTAATGTTGTTAGCCCGTGCCAAGCGTGTGATCGCAATGTTCGGTAGCACTTATTCGTGCGAGCAGCTGTTCTCCAAAATTAAGTTTTGTAAGAACAATCTGCGCCCTCAGCTCACTGACAATCGCTTTAATGTCATTCTTTTGCTGAACTCATCATCTTTATAATCTGATATTGTATCTGTCTCGTACTGTATTATTGAATAATAAATGTTTTTTGGACACCTTGTTTCTTCTGGCCTAGTGTGCCTTCTTGACCTCCTGAAATGGCCTAGTAGTCCGAAAAGTTTGCCAATCCCTGCCTTAGGGGTTACATCGATTAATTGCCACGTCATAGCCCTGCCTGTAGCCCCAATGCCCCTCCCACCTCATGGGCTACAGAGGGTGTTAGTATGGTAGGAGCAGTAAGGTCGGGTTACCAGTTGTAGGATTGGGGGGGATCAAAGTCTGGGGGAATTAATATCATAAAAGAGGGACAAAAGAGACGAAAATGTTTCGTCCTACTGGGATTTTTCCGGTGGCAGCGCTGGAGGGGGCCACACCGATTAACTGCCCCGTCAAAACCCTGCTTGTAGTCCCGTCTACCCCCATTGAATCCCTCTCTTGTTCGAAAAGTTTGCCAGCGCCTGGTATTGTCCTATAGAGGCGAGGGCTGAGGAGGGGGGGGAGGAAGGGGTACAGCAATTATATAGGTTACCGCTTCGTCACCGTGACGCAACGTAGCCGGAGGTGTGAACGCAGATGCTGGGTCTGTTTTCGGCCAAGGGAGCCATAGAGCCACTACAAATGCTTTTTTGCGAGCACAAAGTTGGGTTGGTAAACCGTATGGCCCATGCCTCTGCCGTCGCAAGTATCCGCTGAAGCAGGAACTTGGGGTGTTTCGTTGGCACTCTATAGATTACTCGGAATGCTTGGTTGACGTCTACCCGGTGACCACAGTCGACCAAATGAGCCACAATTGCGCTCGAGATAGACTTTACCGTGCCTTGATTTAGCTAGGCAGGATGGTGCTCTCTCATACTCTTGAATAAGGGCCTTGTTGTTCGACCAATATATCCTGCGCCACATGAGTCAGACGTAGATGCACATTGAATAAGTCTGAAGCGGCAGTCTATCCTTGCCTTCAAGGTGACGAAGGGGAGTGCTTGAGAACACTAGCCTTAACTTAGCGGCTGGGTCCGTGCACGCGATAGCAGTGTTAAAGCGATGATGTAGAAGTTCGCTCGCCGGATCCTCTCTAAAAGGCAATGCGAGAAACAAGTCCTTCCTCGCAGTCGTTGACACGTCTAATTTGGAGGACGTCCCTCCATATACTTACTGAGAAATTTCTCGGGAAAGCAGTTTTCTCGGAGGGTTTTCTGTATCAGGGCGAGTTATTTTTCTAGCGTATCTGGAGTACAAATTCTCCTAGCTCGTTTAGTGAGGCAGCGTACTAGGCTTCGTTTCAGGCTAAGCGGTAAAAAAACTGTAGAAGTTAGTGTATTGCCCTGTCCATGTCTTCTTACGAAATACCCTTCTACGAAGTGTTCGATCAGATGTTCTAGTAAGTAGGACGTCCAAGAAGAGGATGCACTCTCCGTTCTCTGTGTCCAAAGCGAAAGTTAACGCCGGGTGAACCTGATTCACTTTATCTAGGAGAGTGTCCAACTCAAGTTTTTCATCTACTATTGCAATGATATCGTCCACATATCGAACATACGACAAAAGGTCCTTTATAACTTGAGCGAACTGGTTGTTCTCTAGTTTCCCCATAAAGAAATCAGCTAGTAGAGGTCCAAGGTGTGAACCCATCGCTACGCCATCGATCTGATGGTAAAATTTGCCCTCGAAACTGAATTGAAGATTTAAAGTGCAGTGAAAGAGCAATTCCTTGAGGTCTCCGACCGGCATGCCAATCGGAAAATATTCTATCGGATTTCGTGAGGGGAATATTAGTGAACAAAGATGTGACATCGTTTTTTAACTGAAATTTGTATTTCTTATGTAATCAATGAAATCAAAGCGCAAAAAAATTAGTCAAAAACTTCCCCTAGTGCCAGCTGATGAGTTTTCTCGAAGTACATTTCAAACTGGCTGCATTTTCTACTTGTTTGCCACCATTTGGCGACTTTTAGACTCCTCGGACTAGAATGAATACGGCAGTCACACCGGGAGCGCAGAGCCGAGATCTAACCAGCGATCCGCAACTTTCATATAGATGAAAAACCGACATCTTACAACATCTCCGATGCTAGGAATATATTCTAGACTCTAGGCGCAATTCTTGCCATCAAGTCCCTCAAATTATCTCAAGCAAGTGGCGTGTAGACTTTCATAAAACCAAGTCTGCTAGTAGGACGTAGGATAGGTCGGGTGCACATCAAGTGATATCGAGACAGTAACCTTAGGAGTTGTGGGATTGAGGTCGGTGGCCTTTCTCACTCGCATCGACGGTGTGACTAATTTATGGGGGTGGCGGGGTCGCGGGGCGGTGAAAGGGGGATACAAACACAAAGTGTCGGATCGGGCCGGCCAATGGGCCATTTTAGGCACACCATAGAGTGCCCGCCGCAGAACTAATGAGAAAACATGAAAGCAGTAGCCAGGGGACGTCCCGCCAGGGGACGAAGGGCGCCGGCGGGAGGGGGTCCAAATCGTCAAATTACTCTGCTTTCAGACGCCCACTTTGCACGTAATGACTACTGCTTCATTGGGAGGGCAGGGGCTTCGACCTCATCCGGGTTGACTGATGCTGCCACTAATTTCCTATTACTTTGCCGTACAGTCTGATAATTTTTTCTGTGCCAGTCGCTCGGTCTAAGTCTGGTCTCAGTTTTTAATTCGAAAAAGAGGCGAAGGGCGGGGGACGCTGACGCGAACTTCTTAAGATGCCTTCAGTAACTGGTTTTGTTGTACACTGCTAAAGGTATTTCGGCTTCATTCATCTTTATTGCAAAGGAACTAGCGCTCCTATTTGGCGGGCCTTTGAATTCGCAAGCATTTGTGGTGGTCTGAACAGCAGGTATTGTCCCATGTACACTCATCTATTAAGGCGAAATTAAGCCCCTACCTCCATCAGGTCGAGAGCACTTGGGAAGATTTTCTGGTAGGCGAGCCCTAATTTTATCCTGCACTACTGATTTTCAGGATGACAAATGTTATCCCTCTTTTTCTCCAGATTTACTGTCTTCCCACAGTCCACCAGAATTTTGCATGCTATTTCCCATAATCTTGGTCCGAAGTGTCCTTCAATGCGGTTCGAAACCTTGGTTTATTCTTTAAAGTTCAACGTTTCTCTGAGCCAATAGCTACTCGGAATAAGGCTAATGGTTCATATATCAAAGAGGAAGCAAACTTTGCAGGTACAGTATGAGACGTGGGTAAAACTCTCACTTTACTTGGGTGCAGAGTATGTGCAGCTAGAAAACCGGTGCAAGCCCATATAAAACAGTGAAAAACAGTGAGAAAGCGGGAAATGCAATCCAACGTGCCTGTTTTTGCTATTGACTTTGATACCCTGGGCTACTTAACAGAGACCTATATCACCTGTACACTCTAACTAGAAGTCACAGAAAGCACCTGTCAGCAGCTAAAGATTCCCAGATGGGTTAAAAGTTCTTCCAGCACTTCTCTTTTCAACATGTGTCAATCTGTTCTGGGTTGTCGTTTTAAAAATAATACTCTCGATGTCTAAATTATTCTGATTTAGTAAGAATGTATGGTACGCAATATCATCTGCCACACCACCTTAACTGTGGTCATCCGGATAAGAAAATTTTCAGGTAACTCGTTGATGTGAGCATTGTGACTTTCCACGTCTGAGCCTACCCAGAGTGTTCTCTTGTTCAGCAGCATTCAGTAACGTGATGCGAAAGGCGAAGAGCATCCAGAGTCTTTGTTACGCCTTTACCTTCCAGGCTATCATTTGTAGTCCCATGAGCATAGCTGTAACTAAGTGGAATGCTCTTATGAAATATCTCCCTCAAACCAAGTAAAATGCTGGATTCTTAGAGTTCATCAAGCAAACTAGGGTGAGGAAAGTTACCGTCAAAGTAAAAAAAAAACATTTAACTGTGTGCTTATCTTTTATTTGCCGTCTGTAACTTTAGGCGGTAAGGCTACCCTGTCTGGCTGTCTAACAGGACATAGAAAAAGGAACGATGCGCAATACATGTGGTTTAGTACTAAAATAAAGTGAAATTATGTTTGGGATTAAGGTGACGCAAATAAGGTACATCGTAATCCCGACTTTTTAGGGTCAGAAACGAAATTTGAATGAACAGCTGGGTCAGTGACAATTAACCACTGTGGAATAACCACATAACGCCCATTCTACAAACAATTATTGCTAAAATTCGTATGAAATGTGCATAAAAAAGATGGTATACCGTAATTCGACAGCGGTATTATCTAAAAGCCCAGACACGTGTTTCGCCGATGATTCTGCTGCTACAGGACACAGCATCGAGGGGTTCGGCTCCTCAGTGGGTCCCCCCAGCGTTCGCTATTTGGTTTCTGGTATATGGACTCCAGAGAATAATCAGGGAAATAATTTATAAAATTATTAAGTACAGGACCTGGAGTCAGATGATTCGGACATGACTTTTTAGTGAAAAGGAATGATAGGGCAAGAGAATCCATTCTTTGATTTCTCTAGTAACACATAAATCCAATCTTATCGTTGCGTAAGCAAACACGCATTCTCTCACACTAAAGTTTCATGTTACGAAAAAATGACCAGATTATCATAGCTAACACGTTGCTAGCTACTAACTTATGCACATTATGCTTGCTTATCAACAGGCAAATAATTACCATGGATTAAAAGCCCTTCCTTAATTCCAGCCAAGCAATATTATTCGAGTTTCTATTTTCCATTTTGGCAAAAGTCTTCATGATCTCTCATCCTGACTGCCGTTTTTATATTACGACATGGTTTCTCGTTTAAATAAGATGTAGACTCAATCTCTAAATTTACACCGGACTAAAAGATATGCGTATCCTAGTTCCGCCACACCAGCTTAACTGTGGTCGACCGAAAAGGAATATTTTCACTTAATCGTGGATATGAGCCTTGTCAATTTCCATTTCTGAACGTAGCCATGATGTTTGCTTCGTTTGAGCTCTTTTCATTGTTTACAACTCAACGGTGATCATTGTATTAACTCCTAAGATAAAAGGTATCCTGATATCATGTTTCGTATTTACCTTCCCGACTATGTTTATTAGACTCAAAAGATTCGTTATAATGAAATGGAATTTCCTAATGAAATAACCGTCGAAAGAGCAAAGGAAATTGTGGATTCGTACAGAGGCTTCATCAGACAACCCAAACTGGTGAAAGTTACTGACCCTAAATAGTCATGTCCGGACCATCTGACTCCATGTCCTGCACTTAATACCTTCAGAAATTTTTCCCGATTAAGGTGAGGGTTAAGTTTTGGGTTAGGTTTGAGTTTGAGTTAGGGTTATGATCATCATTAGGCTAGGGGTTAGTGTTATTATCGTGTTGGCTGTAGGGTTTGGGTTTAGGGAAGGTAGATGGTTAAGATGACGGTGGCAGTTTAGTTTAATGTTGGGGTTAGTGTCAACGTTAACGTAAGCGTAGCTTTAGCCTTCCTGGAATTTACAAATAAGGCAACCAAGTTTAAGCGGGCGGAGTGGTTCCTATTCCCATGACCTGTTTAGGTGGCCATGCAAGGCATCCGTATCCTCCAGGTTGTACAGACCAGAATTTTGAACCAGGTCGTCGGGCGCAATCGGTGCGGCATTAAGCTCGATGCAATTGGGCCATACTAGGCAGTTAATGGCAAATACACCAGAACTAACTACTTCATTCGCCCTTGTCAATAGTACTTAACAAATTCTTACTGTTTGTTGCCTCGCAGCTACCTCCTGAGTTGTAGCAAAACCCACGATTAAACGAAACATCCTTCCCCGCCTTAAAATGGATCAAATAAGCACTCAAACGACTCTGAAAGTAGGATAGTTTTAAAGCAGCAAAATTCCATGTAAAAAGTTGAAATTGTAGGTGATATCCTGCTGTCTACGCTACTTGCGCAAAATTGGAGGATAAGAGCTTAATAATTAATGTCTCAAACGGACCCTTAAATGACCTAAAAAGCTACTATATCAAGGACTGAAGGAATTAATCGGCCAGACACCGAAATAAAGCTCGCCATAACACAGGTGCATTGCGCTGAAGTCCGCGAAGGGTACCTCTTTCCCCTTTCCTATCCCTAAACTTAAGCTTCACTCAAAACCTAACCATCAACTTACACGTTGACTTAACCTTAACCCAAATCCTAATATGTGTGGAATTTAAGCGTGAGAAATTCGGTAGTTGTCAACTTCTACAGTACTTTGGTACTTTTCTTACGTCAGAATTTGTGCCTTTAGGGGGGGAAATCACCTGAGCGCGGAAGCTGTGTTCTTAAGGACGACAGAAAAGCTTTGATAGTCCATTCTCATGGGTGTTTATAAAAGTAAACTGAAAGGAGCCTACCAAGAGAAGTGGAAAAAAGCTGGATAATGGTCGTATGCCCACGAGCATAGTGCAGCACAAGGGAAAATCCGCGACCTTCGATTAAAGCACTGCAGCTGTGAAGTCGACATAGCAGTCAGGTTTACGCCCCCCTTCCTCTTCCCCTCTCTCTGCTTCCCTCTCTCATACTCAAGTTGACGCACTTAAACAGAACAGATGCCCCGACTGCCGTGATTACCATCTGATCGTAGGAACTATACCTCGGAGACCAGGGCCTAAAAAGAAAAGAGGCAGTGTGATAGTAGAAACATTTTGTGCTGAAAGGGAGTTCCGCGACAAGGCCGAATCTTATTTATTAGGAGTAGGCCAATAAATAAGGCTTTATGCATTCGGAGTCGCCAACTGCCGTATGTTTTTGCTCCTCGGAATTCGTGGGATAAAATAACATCGAAACGATGTAATGCGAGCTATAGTTGGCTTTCAGTTAGCAGCCGATCCATGTGTCTTGGTGATAAGCAGACAGCAAAAAATCGAGTACGGACCGACAACAAGCATGTTGTTACATAAGCTCACTATCATGATGACAGCATGATGATTTTGAATGACGTTTATTATCACCTCATAATAAGATCAACTCTCCTGTAAAATTTCCCATTGTGCAGTTGTGCGAGTTTCAAGCTGGTGGTGGCTGCGCTGGGCTCTGTATTTCAGTGCTATATCTCTACGCCGGTTGGCTGAGTCCTCAGGCTATACCAAGAGCACAATCGATGCCCGTCCCGGTTTGTTTCTGGCGTTGTGGCTACGACGTTACCCTAATCGCTCTTTTCGAAGGAGTAGGCAGCCACTTCTGATAATTAATCATCCTGTCTCACAGTCAGATTATGTTTATGTATGGGCTATCAGAGCATGCGTTCAGTCTAACCAGTATAATTACCGGCCTAGTTTAGGTGCAGGATAGGATACACTACCCCGTCTGCGATTCAGGATTTTATCAGTCCTTGATTTTCATCATCTTTCTGTGAATGATAAAATTTGACAGTGGGCGATTCCCACGTAGTCCTGCAGAAATGCGCTCGGTCACCTATGAGACTTCCTTTCTGTATATCATGGCATGTCATATCATTGGTGACGATTCCGGTGAGGCTCTATGGGAAAGAACTTTTAGGTATCGGCTTAGCACCGCTCTCGGATAGCCAATCCACATAAGTTGGTTTCGATGATATCGACCTTGCGTGCTTATTCAGAGTTTGCTGCAAGGAGTCTGTATCCAGTTAATGAGCGGTCTCACATAACTTTATTTGTTGGCCCTCGGCTGGTCACTGTAAATAATAAGAAGTTACATGGTGCTTGTCGCTTTTCCCGTAAACTGTCGTGTCAATTTCAACGTGACGAAAAAAAGAAGGTAAGGCCAGTTGCTACTCTTGCTCTTCTTTTCTCGCAAATTTTATATGAGGGAAGTTTGCGGTAGGTTTTTTTCTTGACAAAAACAAATACGTCATCAAAAGTAATACCACCAAAAACATCTCCTGATGAATGGAGGCCGTCTCTAGAACCAATTCCCCCCTAAACCGCAGATTGGGAAGCCCACTGGAGCCCCCTTACTCTGCTCCTATGTTTCACCCACAACGGTGAAGTTATTGACAAAATTCAAACAGCCACCTCAGATACTCAATTTTCTAACTTTGTCTTCTAAACAGGAGACTTTTCAATATTGGTTAAACAAGTTGTTGAATCTTTGATTCAAGTGAATGAAATGGAATCCACGATTACCTTTCGAAAACGCAGATAATTCGGATCATATATCGCATGTGGTCCCTCTTTTCAAGCCTGAATTCCACGTAGATTATAAATCTGTATTTCGAGGCACGTGAACGCCATCAGAAACTTCGAAAGTTAACTTATGTCTTCCGTTCTGTTGCAAAATGGAAAATGGTGAATTTGGTTTTATTTTAAATACGAACGCCTGGTAACCTAGCTTGACATAATTTGTTTGGTCAAATAGCAGAAGAATCTGGACACGCTCACACCTACTAAATGCTATCATCCACCGTAATTTAAACTCTTTGAATGCAATAATAATGAGCACATGTAGAGAAACGCATTAAAATTATTTAAAATCTTTTCGAAATATTTTAATTTCAGCCATTTTGTTCGAGGAACATGCAAATTTTAAATAGTACAGTTAACCTCTGTTATTCTACGGTATACTAAGAACATTCTTAACAGGAAAGCCCGGTAAGGAAAAATAAGCTTTTGAGTAATTATGAAAGGTAAGAAGACACTTACAACTTAACCTTGAAAAAGAGAATGAAAATACTGGCGGTGAATAAGTGATATTTGCATAAAATAACTATTATCAGCTTCCTCACAAGCTGAAGGTAGAAAAACCGCCAAAACATTTACTGAAACTGCTTAGGTATTACGTGAACTGATGTGCCATTTTGCGGTCTCTATTACTTTGGTTGTTTTTGTGGTGACACATTATACAGTGGGTCTTGAAGCTCTTTAAAGATTGATGATAGACTAGTTGAAAATTATACCCTTTTGTTAAAAGGTTTTTTAGATAGTGTACCTGTGTCATTAGGTATCCTAAGAATGCCACCAGAAATATAGAGTATCGATAAAATTCAGGTAGGTGCCTTCGTACAGACCCCAAGTTGAAGACATCAAGCACAGAATGGAGGTGGTCATCGAACAACAGGAATCGGCAAAGCTAGAAATGCACTTGACCTAATTGTGCAAAACTCAACCGCTTCGATGTGATCCGAGTCCTCAATAATTTGCGCAAGACTAAAATATAGCCAACGCCGATACCAGCGAAAATACGAGTTCCAGGATCTAATTTAAAAGAAGTAGACGTAATCGCTGAGGCAAGAAGTTTATTCGTCTGCTGTTTCGGATTCCTGCTAGCAACCATCTTAGGAGACAGTATCACATGCGGGTAATTCATACATTAGGGTTCAGTATGCGGATGCTATCTTCATCGTTATCGAACGGGATCAGGTGCTCACACTCAAATAATTTATCAACGCCGTCCTCACGCACATTCAATTTGCAATGGAAGAGGCAGGAAATAACCAGCTGTCCTTCCTTGGTGCCTAAAAACCAGCACGTCCATGAAAGTACTGAACCTAAAGAGCACCCAACGCAATCAGTCAAAAACGCAGTTATGTAACGGCACTATACCGGCGCGCTGAAACGCATCTCGGTGAAATGGAAGAGAAGGTAAAATATCGTCGACGGGTACTGAGAGCAAATGGGTACCCGCATAATTTTGTCAACCAGTGTATACGCAAGTGACACGACGGACCAAATCCAACTGGCCTTAAATTTTGTCGAGTGCTTCCGTACGTGACAAAAGTCCTGACAGACGTCAGCTGCCTTCTCAATCCACCTGGAATTGGGGTTGCACACAGGCCAGAGGCAACCGTCATGTGCAGGGTTATGAGGCCAAAAGACCCACTGCAACGACAGGAAACGTCTGGCGTCGTTTATCGGATCTGGTGCAGTTGTGGACAAAGCACCTGCTTCGGAGAAACTGGGAGATTAGTTGGACGCGAATTCCGAGTACGCAACTGTGGTGAGGAGGAAAGACGCTAGCTCTCAGGGTGAAACTCACTAGACGGGACCCGGTGATATTTGCAAATTTACTGAGACTGAAATCCTCACAAGGGGTGAAAACTGTGTGAGCTGGGAGCTGATCGAGTCATGGTTCTCAGGCCCACAGTTCATCAACAAGCGCAATGACCTCCCACTCCCATATTCTGTACGAAGACTTTGTCACATGGGGGGGAGCGCGCAGGTGACCAACAATTCCAGTGACAGCAGGAAAAATCGCCAAGTAATGATAACATCATCGTTTAACATGACTGATGAAATCGCAGCAAGTACCGTCACGGACTGTGGAGATTCAAGAGTTTTACCGGCAGCGACTTCATTTTATTCGAACGCTTCAAGCGGAAGATGGTGACACTTTTTGGAAGTGTGTGAATCACTTCTCAATCACTAATAGGATAACTTCTAACTCTTAAAAACATTATGTTCAGCCATGAGCAGTAAAGATGCTGGAGCATGAAATAGACGCTCTGAACCTGGTGTGCTAGAGTAAAGATGTAGCACTAGATTGATTGAACCATTTCCCTCCGCGATGTACCTGGTAAGAAGATCATGGTTAATGGGAAAATTTACCTGGAGGTGTTACAAGAGTTTAATTTGTCATATGTTAAGGCTAGAAATGACCTTTTGTAATGTCTTTTTTTTCAAGAGAATGGAGCCCCTCCCAATCTTTACAAGTATGGTTGGGATTTCCTGAACATCACGTTTTCTGACCGATGAATCGATTGAAGGGGTACCTTGAGTGGACTCAGCGCTCGCCTGTTTTTATGGCTTCGTCCTCTGGAGCAAGATGTGCGTCACTAAGCTGGGTAAGCTAGCAGAGCCTGAGGAAAGGATTTTCACAGCCTGCCGTGAAATCGGCAAACGTCGGAGGGGTCTACGTCCGCAGGTTGCCCACGGCTGTCGAAAATGGAGGCGCTCATGTGGAGTTATACGGCTGGTCTTTCAGGCGTTGGAAATAGATGGTATTTATAGAAAGTAAAACTGCAATGAATATTTGATTGCAGTTAAAAGCGTAAATGGCAGGGATGCCTTGCATGGCAGCCCAAACAGCACCCTGGATAAAGATCCATCCCTCCCGCTTAAAATAGGTGGCCTTATGGTGAATTTCAGGGAGGGTAACTATACCCGTGTCTTAACGCTAACACTAACATGAAACTAAACTGTCACCTTAAGCTCAACCCTAGCACTAACCTAAATCTACACTCTACAGTTAGCACGATAGTAATTTTAACCCTTAACCTTATCGTGCCACTAACCGCAACTTGGACCTTAACCTACAACTTAAACCGAACCTTAAATTGCACTCTAACTCTCACCTTAATCATAAACATAATGTACTTGGAATTTAGCCAAAACGACACGTATTATGGGCCGAATAAACTTAACTTCTCATGAGTTTTAGGAAGTTGCTAAAAGTGGTTAGTGATTATTGGAAAGCTCTTTACATCATCTGGAATTTTAAACTTATCAGAGGTGAGCATCCCAGGTAAGTTGGGCACCCTGTTCTTTAGCATGGATATGGCATTTCTATTCCGATTAAAGCAACGGCGTTAAACTAGAGAAAAAACATGAAAAGGCACGCAGAGTATAAATTTGGCGTCTCATGTCCTCTACTTCAAGCTCATTTATTATTTTTTAAGCACAAACAGCTGCACCGAATTCGAATAACAGAGTATTAGCTGAAACCCCAAGGGAGAACTGGAGGAATAAATGATGTGTAGAATCCCAGTCAGTTTCAGTTTTTTATTGCAAAACATTGTCAAAACTAATATTTGGATGGTTGGTTACCATCTGCGTTGGGGGTATGGGGGAGGCGCGTTGCTGTCTAGTCTACAGGCGAAATATTTGAACGTTTATAATTCAATTGGAACTTGATGAATGGACATAAGAGAATAGCTCTGAAACAGGATTAGCTATCTCCTGACCAGTTTGTTATGTAAACTCCAATTACCTTTTAGTCAGTCAGTTTCTGAGGCGTCCGAATTTCTGGCTCGAACTCAACCCAATAGGAACATTTCCACTTATTTCTTGACTTATCCCAGATAAGCAAACTGGGACGGCACTTATATATGAAAAATAAGTACTCCTCTGGGATGGAGGATAATTATTTGACAGAAGATGCCTTATTACCTCAAGCTCTGGTTTTTGAAGAGTTCCAACATAAGGAGCAGGTACTTGAAAACGAAATTCGTTGAGAAAAAATGCGGAATTTTTTAATAAAAGGGACAGAGATTAAGAAAATGCAAGTGTACTTTCCAATATACAATTATTTGTCGCGAAAACTATTTGAAAACTATGGTCAAAGCCGAGTGACTAACGTATATTTAAGCACCGGTAAGGCAACCAGTTAAAGTTGTGAGTGCAGTCCCTTCAGGGGCCTTGAGGTGTGTTCAGCAGATGAAGAAGAGATGGCGGTTTCCTGTTTTTAGTAGTAAGATGCCCATGTGTACGTGGAGCTGAGAAATTTAAAAATGGTCACCGTAGTTCCTAGAATGTGCGTCCAAATTACCCGTTTGTGACTCCTCCGGCGTTGTACACCGTACTCTCACTGTAAAAATAAAATAATTTTCGTCTCTTAGTAGCTGCTTGTCACAAGTATGGGTATCTCGAAGCAAACTTCATCATTTTACTAGTGACGGGACTGCACACCGGCAAGCCGTGTGTAGTTGGCCCGGCGCTCTGCGTGTGTATTCACATCAGTTAGTGTTTGCAATCCGACGTCTGTACCATACAACTGGTTGAGTATGGTGTGAGTAAGCAGGCAGGAATCAGCTATGAAGCAACACTATTCCAATGCTGCGGGAAAGCTCATAGGCATATTTCAATGCCCAGTATAAGCCCAAATCATGCAGGGGAAAATGTCTGCCCACTATCTTTCCGCGGAGGGCGGAGAGGCAATTTAGGGGCAACATAAAACCCCAGCAATTAACCCCAATGACTCAGCCTCGCAGACTGCTGCAGTCAAGCTCAGCCTATGGATAAAGCTTTCGCGTCCGGCTCTTGAGCAGACAAATGCTGATTTTGCTGTGTTAATGGCTGACCTGTCTTCCTATAGTCTACCTAGACTTTCATAAAGTAGGGAGAACAGTAAAGGGACTGCACCCAACGTCGAAGCGGGTAAGCAAGGTTACTGGTGGTCAGTATTTCGTTTTAATTCGACCCAGCTTTCCAGCCAAACCGAAATTGAACTGAAATGTTTAGCAGTCTCTCAGTAGCACACCAACAATTAGCTAATAGAAGACATGAGACGAGTTCCACGAAGTAATCGTGAAGAAAAAGACACGAACATTTGTGCAGGAAGTTTATTAGCCTCACGTGACCGATTCTCTCTTGAACCAATCATCAGAGACATTCACAGAAAAGGGCCTGCCTCTGAGGATGGATCGGGAGGGAATTCGAAACGTCCGGCTAATATAGTTCTTGTTCCAGTGATTGTGTCTCCTTATAAGCACACACAGTGTTACCCTCGTTTCCAAGTAAGTGGAGGCATGGACCATCGAGGTAAGAATCCAGAAGAAACGCCTCATTTTTCTGACATACAAGCCACATCAAAACTAAAATATGGTAACGAGAGCTTTGATTATCATTATTTATAATAATAACGACCACAGCTGCCATAACGTGTAGCTTTTATTTCCTTTTACAAACTAGAAATATCAGGCCAATGTCTGTAGCAGGAAACCAAGTAGACCAGACTAGAGAGCTGCACGTGTACATGTAATTTGCAGAAAGGAAGGTGGCAGACTGCATTAAGAAATCTCATTGCTCATCTCGTCTCGACTTGTTTATTGTGCAGAGGGATGCACATACTTAAATATCCGCATCATCGTTCTTGATTGAATTTGAGTTTAGTAGTATAGTTGCTGAAGCTAACTTTCAATGTGACGTAAGAATACGAAGAAGAAGGAGCCATGATCACTGTAACAAGAGCTTTATCAACCTTAAATTTTGGATTCACGCTCAATCCATCATCAGAGACAGCTTTAGACAAGGTTTTAGTACAACCGATAACCAACCACCAGCAAACACGCACGGAGTTATACCGCTATTGGAATATCGTGGCTGTGGAAATAGCAATTGGTATCGGTGCCACGCAGTTCTCGTTCACGTTAACTTCTCATATGTTACTTAAGAGTGCGCTTCTCGGACCTTATAAATCACGGTGATAGACATTCATAGAGTCTGTGTGAGTATTCCAAAGGTTGTTAAGTTTATTTATCCACTCAATGCGATACACAAAATGTTTTATTTTCTACCACAGCATTATATTTGTAAGGTATTTCCAAAAGAAAATGGATGCCTTAAGTAAGTAACCATCCCAGTGCCATCTTCCGTGCCTGTAGGAGGTATTATTTTGTGAGGGAGAACCAATTTTACTGAGAAATGTTTGCGCAAAACATCCTCACATACGTGAAGATCCACGGTTTTCGCCCGCTTCAATCAAGTAAAACCAAATGTTTGGAAGAACTTTCTTTTCAAAAAACAGCAGCTTTATGACATGGAAAATCCTAATTTTGAAATTCATGAATTACCGGGCTCTTACACTATGAAACTCGCCAGAGCCCGACTTTCATTTTGCCTCACTGGTATTTTCTCTCTGTGAGGGAATATTGTAGATGCAAGTGGGAAGCGGCATGACAACTCTCTATAAGAATACCCTGATAGCTCGAACATTCGTAAGGTTACGTTGCAGAACCCGTCGCGAATAAGAAAACTCGCGAAACTGCTTAGTGCTGGAGTTCATTTCCCAAATGCGTTCCAAGTAAAAAGAAACTAAATTGTTGACGTAACCATAGCGTAGAATATGTTGCATGGGTGCTTTTCACACTAGAGCATTTACAATGCGGAAAATTAAAAATGTGCTTGTATTTGGTGTCCTCAATGGCTGTACAGGCACGGAGCCCGATACATAGGAGAGAGTGCTAAATAACCAAGGTATCGGTAACAGTAATGAGCTCCTCGTACTACCCGCCTGCACACAGCACAACCCTGTTTTTGCCACTAAACATCCCCTTCCGCATTCAACGTGGGTCAGAAGGAACGTGTACTCTCGCTTGCGTCACTGGTAACTGCTAAACCACGCCCTTCTCAGGCGGCCTGATCAGCGTGATGTATTAGTTGCAGAAGCGGTGTGTGCTCTGGAATGCTGGATTGAACACCGCCTTTTCATCTCAAAGATTAGGTTACAAATCTAGCATTGCCGGTATCAAAAATTTAACCAGGCACCAGATAAGATAAGCGTCATATTGACTGCATTCGTTGATGAACAATCACCGATGGCTAACGGAACTCACTCGTCCCTGAGAGAGCGAGAGAGAGAGAGAGAAAGAGAGAGGAATACGCTTTATTTTGAAGTATCATTCTAAATTTTCAGCAAAAAATAAATTGCTTTATTCACTAAGAGAATACGATACCTTAACATACCATGCGAGAATCAAAGAGTTATAAATGAACATCTAGTGGGTTAGACAATTCCATTCTCAGCTTCTGTATTTTAGTCACTGCACACGTAAGGTAGCATGCTAGAAATGGCAAAACAGAGCGCTGATATGCCGATGAGCGGAAAGCTGTATGACGAAAGCCTCGACGCATCGGATGGGAAGACTTCACGGCAATCAGCGCAGAGTGGAGTGCATGGGTAACATCATCAAGATTTCATCCAGCAAATTGTTTGACTGGTGTGAAGTGCTGTTTTGTTATCAAATCCACTAAAACAGTATAAGAAACACCAGCAGCAGAAGAAAGCGTTCGGATGATACGTTTTAAAATAAAAAAATCATTTTTTTAAGCAAAGCTGGAAAAATCACGAGAGAACAATAAAAGGGTGAGGGGAAGAATACATGCCTATATCAATCACCAGATAAGGACTTGGGGTGTGTAATAGGAACGTAAACGGCGGATAAAATATACAAGTTCACGAATTTTTTTAAAAAGAGTAGCATTATGTTGGGAGGATGAAAAGAGGTATGCCAAGGTACCGGAAAGAGGATACCGCGTTTGGAAGGAAGACTGAGGATCTAGAACTAGGAGAGGGTCGCAGGTGAAAAAACACGTTGGACAGATTTCTCATGGTTAAGTTTGAAGACCATTATCTGACGACCAAGCTGAGATATAGTCCAGGCCATCCTTCAGAGACTGGAGATGTGTCTGATTTTTAAGAGAATGACCAACAGCCATATCGTCAGCATATTTGATATACAGACAGTCGTTTGGTGATCTTAAATCGTCAGTATGAAGGGAGAAGAGGTGAGGGGATAGGATGGCACCTTGAAGAACACCACAGTTTTTTGGAAGGACAGTAGATTTCCGCTTGCCGTATTGTACGAATTGAGTGCGGGAAGTAAAATAATCTTCGAGCCTGGAGACAACCCAGCCGGGAGGGCCACACGTGAATGTTTTATTAAGGAAGATATGGCGCGGGATAGTCTTGAAGGCAGAGGAGTAGTCAAGAAATGCAAATGCGTATGCACGCAAATTGTAATGGGTCGGAGAAATTGAAGGAAAATGGCTTACTTGTATCAAGGGCGACTCCCTCAGCAAGCTTCAGTAAAGCGGAAGAGCAGACGATTGGACGGAAAGACTTAGGACCGAAGTTAGAGAACATTTTAGGGATAGTGGTGACTCTTACTGAACGCCAACTATCAGGAATCTTTGACTACATGAAGGACATGTTTATAAAGTGTGTCAAAATAGGGGCAATCTGAGAGCAGCAATATTTTAAAATAAATTATGAGACATCATCCAGCCCAGCAGCAGTTGAACCATAGACCCTTTTCAGGTTTTTCTCCACTGTTACCGCTGACAAAGAAGAAAAAACGCTTGGTAGAAGCGAAAGGTTGTTCGATGGGGGATTGAACTCAGTAGAAGTATGGATAAAATGTTAATTTAGAGAGTCTAAATCAGCATTTGCTTATACCAGTTTACCACATTGGCCAGTGAGTCACTTAAGATTCCTCCAAAGTTCAGCAGAGGAAAGTGGAAAAGAAGGTGTGGACGGAGAGGCAAAAGGCTGAATAAAAAACAAATCATTTAGTTAGGAAATCTCACTTTTTATGAAGACGTTAACATCCTTTAGCCTGCCATGGAGGCCTAGCTTGTAGAGTAGTTCTTTTGTACCTCTTTAAATTTTTAGATAGGGAGAAGAAATTCTCTCAGTTCGGACCATAACGGTATCAAGGGACATCAAATATTAAAAATTTCTTTTAAAAATATTGTAAGGAAGCTCTGCCTTAAAGCCGTTCAGCGGCTATTTGAAGAAGAGGCAAATAAATATTGCCGGCAAAGACAAGGGAGACTGGAATGCCCATTTCCGGCTTATTATCCATTGTCAGCCAATCGTACCCGACCCCATGTGGTGCACCAGCCAAGGATGGAACCCACGACCCATTACTCAGAAGTACAACGCTTTTAACCTTGAGCCACGGGCTCGTTGTCTTGACGGTTTGGATAAGAAATACTGACTGCTGTCGTTGATGAATGCTCACCGAGTGGGCCTCAAGACAGAGCGGGACGAGTGAGTTCAGTTAGTGATCGGTGAGCGTTCATGAACGAATGCAGTCAATATTTCCGATCTAAACCGACAAGACAACGAGGCCGGGGCTCAATGGTTTGAGCGTTTAATTTCTGATCACTGGGTCGCGGGTTCGATCCTCGGGTGGTGCACCACCTGGGTTTGGTTATGACTGGCTGACGACGGCTAAAAAGCCAGAAGTGGCCATTCAGGTCTCCCTTGTCTTTGCCGGCAATATTCATATACAAACATTGTATTACTGGATACTGCTGAAGGTTGAATAAATTTTAGAATTTTGATGGATTTAAACCCGAAACCAATGCAAGTCTTCGAAGTGCATGCTTCGCTGGATAAGTGTGGTAGGCGCTTCAGGCCCCGAATTTCCTCATTCCTGCTTATCAACAGCACCAGGATTACTTCGACGACACCGAAGATAAACTCAGACGCTTGCTTTCCGAGAAGATGTTGGGTTCAAACCTTCGAGTTGCAAATAAACGCCACCAAATGTCAAAGTGTGTCTAGCGGCAAATAGCTATAGTTTTTACTGCATATGAAGACTATCATGCGAGAATTCAACGGGAATATTATTCATAAATAACAAGCAGGAGCATAACTACTTGCGTTGTAAATATATTAAGGCCTCGAATCTTCATGAGGGGGAGGTTTGAGAACCCGTGGTGTTTAGCAGGATTCATTAAAGGGTGGTTTTCTAGGGTTTATACCCTGAATGTTATCCAGATTATGCTCATAAAGCACATCAATTTAATTAAAAAAGGTAACTTAATACATTATACTTATAAAAGAAATAAATGGTTGAAAATTAAATTGGGAAAAATCATATAATGAATATTTGTCACACTATCCCATTTAAAGTTCGTTTTAATCATGTTAACTCTATACTACTTGATTGACCGCTGTTTTTTTTGCACTTTCAGTAAGGTAAAACCAAGTACCGCTTGAGACTGTAAACGTTGCCTTCTGTGAGCGAATATCAGAGATAAAATTGTGAAACAGCATGTAAAATCTCTATAATAATATGGAAGTACTCCGAGCAGTCATACATTTAGGTCGAAGAACCCGTTGGGAATCGAGTGAAACTACGGATAGTTAATATGAGTCAGTAAAATGTTTATTTCTAGAGTTACAACCTTCAATATGCCCCAAATCATGCACTCGAAACAGGTTAAATTTATTAAAAGATAGCTCGATACATTACACTTCAAAATAATAAATGGTTGACGTAAGCATAAAGTTCCTTTTAATGGGTTTTGTCGCAGTAGAAAATTTGTGGTACGGTATACTAATGTTATACCTTTACTAATTGATTGGATATTGCTTTCTTTTGCAATGGCAGTGATAGAACACCAAGTAATGAATGGGTCTGCCAACTTAATCACTGACGTTTGCTTTGTCATTATCATAAGGGTTAACTTGGTAACTTAATACGTGAGAAAACTCATTTAAAGAAGAAAAAGTCAAAACGTATAGAAAACATGTACGTTCTATACGTAGAGTGTACAAGTGTACATGTAAAATGGTATAA
Source organism: Schistocephalus solidus (assembly GCA_017591395.1). Classification (NCBI taxonomy): domain Eukaryota; kingdom Metazoa; phylum Platyhelminthes; class Cestoda; order Diphyllobothriidea; family Diphyllobothriidae; genus Schistocephalus; species Schistocephalus solidus. The sequence goes on from WEDG01001555.1 coordinate 215,314, forward strand.
AGAAGTTTAAAGAAAAAAGTAGTATGACAACTCAGCAAATGATAAAATAGCTGCGTATGTTCTACTCAAGGCTTTTCAGTTCTCCTCTTCACTTACAGGAGAGTCTTCTGAGGTGATTTCTTTAAGTGCAGGTTCGTGCAAGGGGTTCGGTTTCCAAGCGAAGGAAAAAGTTATATTGCTCTGCTGATACAGTTTTTTCACAGTGGTGGAAAGGATTTTGTATGTCTCCATAATTAAATTTAAGCCTACTGTCATTTTCGAAACATGTTAAACATAGTGGCATGTGCTTTTTGATTAGTTCTTTCGAACTCTTACCCAAAAGCATATCAGAATGGTGTTTACGCTATTGCCAAAACCCGATACAGTACGCATTTTTTATGCAGACTAGCAAAATCGGCATAAATTTCGCTCCGAGTTTAATTTTACATTGATTTTCTAATGCAAAATTGAAATTACCTACGATATCTTCTGATAAATATATTACAATCACCGTTCCAAATGGAACGAACTTTGCGAGTTAGTAGTGCATACTACTTTAAAAAGGAGGCAATTTTCCATTAGAAAGGGACGTTCGTCGAAAAAATTTCATAATGATTGTTATAAGGCTCTTCTTTTCCTCCAAAAACAGTGAAATGTTCATTAACAAACTTTTTCTCACTAAATTTACATTTCAAATCATGAACACTTTGGGAAAGGTTAAATGAACTTCTGAAATGTGTTTTTATTTCACAAAAGTATATAATTAAGTTAGTTTTATTGATTATTTTGCAGTATAATCCAGCTGCGACAGGATGCCGGCTTTTAAACGAGTTTATTTACGGTCACTATTAAAAATCACACTGGAAAAAGGCTGCAAATAGAGCAGGAATTGTTTCATTGAATTTCAATGCCTTTAGAGAGTCAAATAAATTTTATCCGGAATATGCATAAAAGATTATTTTTTGGGCATTGAAAGCAAATTACGTTTGCTAAATCTTTATAATTGCAGAAAAAGCTGCTTTCGGTTTCAAAAAAATTTATGATTACGAATTTTTTTAAGACTGTAACATGTTCGTACAAAAAACATTTATCTGTTCATATATTAGTGCTGGTTATTAAGTATGCAACGTAGTTCACATCAACCGCACCATTTTATGATTATGACATTAAATCTGCCTAAAAGTGTAAGTAGACGGAAAGCATCCAGTATGTGTTTATGCGACCTTTAAGGTAAGTGTAACTGTATGTCGGGTTCAAAATTATTATAAAATCTGTAATTTTTAAAGAAAAGATCCCCACTCTGTAAGTATGAATATTGAGGAAAACATACGTTCCAATACAATAATTTCAAGAACTAATATTTTTACGCACATTTTCAAAAAATATATTTGCATTTTTAAAAGCATCAAACATTCACGGCAGAATTCATACAACGTGGATAGTCATTTTTACAGTGAAGTTTTTGCGGGAGTCGTTATGGAAGCTCGTCCAAAATAAAGTATCAAGATGTTCCTGGAATGTCTTAAGATTACGTTGCACGCATCTTAGTTTTATAGAAAACGTAAGCAAAATTATGCTTTATTTTACGTTTTTGGTCAAATATTAAGTTTTCTTCATATCATGTACCCATTGGAAGGGTATATTTACGTTTCAAAAAGGTAATCACTTCCAAAATATTTTTGATCCTGATATGACGCAGCATTTGTGTTAAAGTTTCTTATCTAGGTCCTGTACGCATTCCGGGCAAAGAAAATTATAAATTTCTCTGCATCATCGAGAAAATATTGTGCAGTTTTTTATAAAAATTAGCAGCTGATAAAGACTTAACTTCATACTTCCTGAGGGGCCTTTTTAAATGGATGGATACGATGTTATTCAAATGGACTTGGAATGGTCTTACAAAAGATCAAAATTTTGAACTTCGTAAATCCGAAAAATAGTTTGATTTTAGTATAAAACTTAAAGATGACATAAATTACTGGCAAATGATAACAAACAAGGATATCTAGTGCATGTTTTGTAAAAAGCGTAGTTCAGTTTATGGAGGGAGGCGAAATCAGCCGAAACAGTGCATACCATATAAGTACTCATTTGTATGGTGTGAGGCTTTTGCAAATGGCCGAAATGAAGTGCATTCCAAATCCGGCATCCTGACGTACCCGAAATATAAGTAAGTAAACTTTCCTAATCGAAAATGCATTTCAAAAAGTTGGTTTACTATGCGGGAAACCTGTCACTCACTGTACATATAATCTGGTTCTAACGTCACCAAAACTTGTTGCTATATACCATATTTTTTCATTCAACTGCTCAAAACGTTCCGCATCGTAGAGTCAGTTTATATGTGGTACCTTCTTTATAGCGCCCTCTACCTGGGTTTCGTAAATTTAATTACTGTGCGCGCTCAGAACGGCTGTTGGATTTTAATAAGCCAATAATTTGAAGATTACTGCTGTTGGTTCTGTTAAATGTATTGAGATTTACGAAGAAATGCGTTCTTTGCATTTGTACAATTTTCAAATCATAGAGAACATAGGGTTCATTATTATATGTATATCTATCTATATCAACGATTGAACTCTCGTAAGGCGAATGCTCCACACAGTAAATTGCCAAAGGTGAAAAAATATAAGTGCCTGTATAAAATAACTGACCTTGGGTATTTGTTCTGGGCTAGTTCACAAGGAAAAATGCGATGAAATGTACTGCTTGAATAACTTTAAAAATGCTTAAAAGAAAACTAGCATGCCGCATTTTATTCATGAAACCCAGATAAGGCTCTTTATTTTATTAAGTAAAGATTTACGGCTTTACTATTAAAAAAACAGTTACGAAAATTGACCATTGCTTTTTATGTCCCTTTCCTCCCACGTCACTTTCTGATTCGTGCCACAGCAAATTCATCCGAGCTTCACCAACGCGAAAAGGGAAATTTCTGTCGCTTTCAAGCCTTCACAGGACATATTATGTCCTTTCCTCGGCGATTATTAAAACTGCATTATCGACCGTTGATTTATTTTTTAATGGAAGCAGTCTAGTCAGGTATGCAATTTTTTTCCATAAATGGAATTTTTCAGAGTTCCGCTGCTCATCTCCGTCCATGTGATAGAAAATTTCACCTATCCACCTGTTAACAACCATTTTGTGCGGGCTTTACATGATTTCATTTGATTGCGTAGATACTGGTGCTCCCAGTTTTGTTTGAAATGAGTTCTCTTTTGGTCGAATTATGAAAGGGTTATTTATACTTATAGTTTGATTATTGTGATGGGTGTACTTGTAACTTTTGACTACCATTCTTCTTAGAATTCTGTCTTAAATTCCAATGGTATTAGCAAACCATGGGAAAATTGATCACGCTATAAACAGCAAAAAGTTCCTCACTTCGAAGTTCCTCATTTTTTGGCAGATTGGAGGTGTTCAGCATTCTGTGCCATTAGTTATCAATGGGTATATGCAAAATAATCGAGAAAAGAGGTCAATGAAGTCTCTTAATGGTTTATTGACACTGCACTCTCGGACTCAATTTCCAGAGGTCAGGTTCCATTTTCATTTTGAACATTACACATGCACAACGTAGCAATAGATACTCAAAATGAAGGCTGGTTATACCGGAACTTCTATGAAAATGGAAACTTGCTCTTTCTAATCAGGGCAAAAATAGCAAGTCATCCTAAAACGTGGTTAAAACCTTGAGAATTTTCTACATTTACCTTGAGGTTCTTATATTATACCTAAATTCTAAAATGCTGTGAACAAGTCCCTCAGCAGGCAGTTTTTCTCAAAGTCATTTTTGCCCTTATCGCTGGAAAAATGCTCCCGTCGACATTGTTCTTTATTTGGTCAGTTGGAAAACTCCGCGGAATGTCACACATTTGGTCGTCAAAATGTATCACTAGCAGCCAGAACGCTAACATCATGTAAACAGAATCAAATACTTACACTGAATCGGTCGTTTTCTTATTTGTTTTACCACTGACACACCCATTTAATCCTGTCAGGAGTTGATGCGAAGTGACTAGGATGCCCGACTAAGCCACCTTGATTGTTTATTTTAGGTGGTCGGTATTCCACGGCCAAGTTGGGGCGCAGCGTCTAGTGCGGTGGGTTCAGGCAAGGCGTTGTGCATTGGGGTGATCTTTCAGGATCTGGCCAGATGTGGAAAGTAATTTGTGAGAATTTCAGAGGGTCCTCAGAATTTTCTCAAAGGAACCTCTCATCTATCTTCCTAAAAAGCACCTTTTAATGCATTAAAACACAAGCGCAGCACGAGAGTCTTTTATAAAGTTATGAACATCCAGTTGTCTCTCTTAAAAGGCTCCTATAACCAAATTTATCTCTTTGCAGATGTCATTTCGCCTTAATTTAGTAGACTGGAGATCTATATTCCCACGAAGTGCTTGATGCATACATTAAAACAAGCCTGCAGTACACATATGGTTTTCATCCTTTTCATGAGTTTACTAACACTTTTCTTAAGTTTACCTATTACCATTATTCCCGTAAAAGAGGTAACCTTGTGTTATAGATAAAGAGGGGTTATATATATCCGATGGTGACGGAATCTTCATGTTTTATTCATGTGGACAAGTGGTTAGCTTTCATTCCGGAGGGCAAATCAAAGTGCCACAGGGAACATAGGATTGCAGTAAGAATAGACGTGGTTTGAATACATTATTGTTTTCTGTATGGCAAAAAGGGCTTCAATGCTCTTCTGTAGCAGCATACCGGGAGTTGAATTTCTTTAAGTGACGTAGCCGTATTATGGCAAAGGTTACGTGTTTCTACATGAGCTTGATATTCCAACGCTATTTTGTGCAAAAGTTCATTTTTCAAATATGGTCACACTTGTGTTAAGTCCACTTATCGAGTGGAATTAAATAAGCATGCAAATTTAACGAAAATAAAGAATGTGGGTCGATCCCTTTGTTTGTTTGCCTTTAAATAGGAATCTGATATATTGTCAACGATAAACGCTCATTGCTCTTTATTTCAATGGCAACAAGTGCGCTCGTTACTAGCTACGTTCAATGATCTTGAAGAGATTAAGGTTTTCTGGATAACCATACATTACTGGGCTAGTTAAACTCGCAAATTTTTATCCACCCAAGTGTTGAAGGTTGATTTGCTGAGTTTTAGTTATTTTATTTATTTTATTTTTATTATTTTATTACTGGGTTAGTTAAACTCGCAAATTTTTATCCATCCAAGTGTTGAAGGTTGATTTGCTGAGTTTTAGTTATTTTATTTATTTTATTTTTATTATTTTATTACTGGGTTAGTTAAACTCGCAAATTTTTATCCATCCAAGTGTTGAAGGTTGATTTGCTGAGTTTTAGTTATTTTATAACAAAATTTTGCACTCTCGTTCACATTCGACCATTTTATCAGATGGGTGAAACTTGGATTTGAAAGGAGATAATGTGGAATAGCGTAAATACGTAGCAGCCTTGTTTGCGCTATTTCAGTAGATGAGGCAACTGGTGCGAAACAGGTGGTCGGATTTTCATGTCTACCACACGGATGAAGTTTCCCTTATTTTACAATTGTCCACGTCCTGTTGAACGCCTAAACAATGGGCGTCTTTTTTAAAATTATTTTGGGGCTACCTCAGGCATCTTGCACTCTTAAAAGAGTTTCGATGACAAATTCAATTTTATGTTGTCATAAAAATGTTCAGATGGAACTTTTGTGCCTGATATGTTTCAACTGAACTCTCTACCTAAATAGTTTCTTCGGATTTAAATGGATACCGATACTGAAACGAAGTCTATCCACAAGCAGTCCGGGTAACATTGAAGAGTACATCGAAATTAAAATAAATATTACTAAGTGATCTGACCGCCCAGATGATAGGTTTCGGCCGTCTGCCGTGAGCAGACTAGTGTTTTTTAACCTAAAAGCCGTCCTCTTCCGGTTGCTAACCACAAGACGTGCGTGCACGTTGCGTTTTAATTCACCTTTCGAGGTTATGCGGACCATATTGCGTGAGCTAGTGCTTAATGCGAATGAACTCTGGCGGCTAAAGATTTTTGCTTTTATGATTTTTACTTACCTCAGAAACTGAAGTATAAACTTGCAATAAATGTTTCGGCAAAGCCTTTTTGATTTCGGTCGATGGTTACTATGAATATTTGAGTGGGAAATACATCAGTTCAAATGCATAACCGCATCTTATTCACATTTGCTGCCATGAGCAGCAGTAAATAAGTAGTCTTTATATGAGATGCTTCAAGTTCAATAGCTCTTAATGTAGTCGCGTGCACTTTTGGAACAGATAAAGCACCCTTTGTGGGATTATAAAACCTTTCTCCTGTCCTCTTTTCGTTTTTTCTGCGGGTTGCATTGACCAATCAAATCCTATAAATTTTACATTATTCTACGCTGACTTAGAGCGACAATTTCTACTAAGAGGCTTCTCAGGGGACCAACTTTTTAAGGCAGTTTGAGAGCATTCCATCTTGTTTTTTGATACAACTAGCCTCAGCCTGTTAAATTTCACCCTTGATCCTCTCCATGTCCCTCGGGTAAACACAAAGGAATATGGAGATGCTTGTGGGTAAATATGCTATTAAACATAATAAGGTCTCTTCCAAAGTTAGCATTCTCTGAAGAGCTCTCCCTAGTCAAATTCACTAAACTAGATTCCCTGTTACGGATACATTCCAACAACTTAAGTACAGAAGAAATTCCAAGACCTCAGTTTGATTGCGTGACTGACGGGAAAAAAATCAATCATAGTTTCATGCAAAAAGAGACTGACCATCAACCAACAGTTATATTATTGTTTTCATGACTATAATTTGCAATTTCGTTACACTATTGTTTTGCTGTTCTACAAATCCTTACACTTACGCTCAGCAAATCAACTCTTGAACGATCGCCAGTCTGAATATATCACTTAACATTTTCTGGTTCACAAAATTGAAAAAATTCATACTTTTCCATTGCACAAAAGTGGCTAGCCGGAATGACGTGGTCTCTTTTTCAAAATTTTTTAAAACATCCAACTGCCTCGTGGGTTCAGGGCCTCAAACTTCACAGTTCTCTAAGCTTTCGAAACCTCAAATCCCCCTTTCACTATGGAAGAGGTTTTGGCAACGGTGGACCTGCGTTCACCGATCGGTTGCAGGACTCACTCTTGCTGTCTACCTTGAGGCTCACTTTTGAGCCCCGCTAGCAGCCAAACAGTGGCTAATAATCTTAACAGAAGGCCATTACCTACAAAACACAAGGGAGACTTAAATGGCCATTTCTGGCTTACAACCTTCATCAGCTAGCCATACCCAATATCAGTTAATGTGGCACCTGAGGCGTGAACCCGCAATCTTTTGGTTTGAAGTTGCTGTTTTCTCAGCTGTGAGAGCCCCAATCTACGGTATGGGATAGACGATCAATGGAAATACGTAACGGTGTGCTCATACCCGGCACAGTTCGATAAACGCAAATTGAGTTTGGCCCCGTTTGCCTACACCAAAGTCTCTTTGAAAGCTGTGAAAATGAAGTAGATGACCTATCTCATGAAATCTCAACCGAAATTCTGAAATTTGCTTTCAATTTTAACAAATTAATTACGTGGACTTTTCATATTGATCATCATGTAGCCTAATCCCAAAATATTTCGGTCACGGCAGGATGCAGGCTTTGAATAAGTTTCTTATTGAACACCTGCAAAATTTATACTTAAGAAGTATGCATTTTTCTCATGGATTATCAATGCCCTTATTCATTCAAATATACTATAGAGAAAACATGCACAACAATACTCTTCCTTGTACTTTTTTTACCCAATTACACCTCAAAGTTTATAATTAAAGAAAACGTATCGTTTGGTTTTAAATTTTTTTACAATTATGATATCCTTAAGACCGTGAAACGTTCATTCATCAAACATCGCATCCATCTATTTATTATTGTTCTGCCCAAATTACAAAATTTTATGAAACCTACGTGACTTCTTCCTCATAGAGTAGGGATATGTGTGATTTTTGTTAAACAGAAGGTACACAGAATATCGTTTGAAACCTTGAATTGAAGTCCGAAGGCCAGTGGGGCTCAAGATTATTCAGCAATTTATAAACTTTTTTAAGACCAAAAGATGCGCTTTCTTCAATAATAAACTTTGAGGTGTAATTGGCTAACAAACTTGTACAAGAAAGAATATTTGTGCATGTTTTCTATGTTTTATATTTGAATGAATAAGGCCATCAAAAATCCATGCAAAATGCATATTACTTAAGTAGCCATTTTTTACGGAAGAAGCATTTTTTAGTTAGTCAGAAAAAAGCTTGTTTAGAAGCCGGCATCTTGACCAGGCCAAAATATCGTGTGAGTAGGCTGCGCGATGTTCAATATGAAAACCACATGTAATTAATTTGTTCAAATCGAAAACACGTTTCTGAATTTCGGTTGAGATTTCATGCGATAAGGAATCTACAGTGTGTGTAACAAAAGCATATGCTTCTCAAAGTATCAATAGTGGAGAAGCATCCACCAAGAACATCATACCACATACTAGGAATTAATTTTGAAGTGTTGTCAAATATGTAGCATTTGGTCATTGATTATTCACAAGTGCCTCAAATCGGCCGGACCATTAAACAAAAGAATGTCTGATGTAATTATTATAAGACTGCAAGTCATACAATTATTCCGTTTTATAAATCAGCATTTTTATTGAACTCAAAATGCCCTAATTCATCCAATTCGCGTGAACTGAGCAATCACGTTCAGATTTGGTGACGGTTCGTGTGAAAAGTGTTTGCGCTTCGATCAACGCTTAGTTCGTAAATGCGTGCAAGTGCGCAGATGTAAACTACGATAGTCATTAACGAAGGAAATCGCCTGCATATAAAATATGCAGTTTTTGAATTAGATGTTCTGATTTTTTTACCAGAAATCGGATGCGTTTTTAAGGTATGCGGTAAGCAAATCAATAAGAAAAATCCGTGTTTAAGGTCTCTATCGGGTAAGTGGGTTTAAGTCATTTTGCTATCTCAGCTTCGTCATCAACTATATAGGAAAGAGCAAAACATATTTCAATTTGATTATATTTGCGTTTTCATGATCTCCTGATGAAATATGAAATGAAAATAGCCTTGGATGTTTCTAACATGGAGACCAACCAACTTTTCAGTATCCACTCGGCTGCAATTTTTGTTCCCATTGACACACATCTAACGGATGTCTTCGTTATTTTCAATCATAGCAAAAACAAGTTAAGAGATCTGAAACTGCCTGAAGCTGGATAAAAATTTTTTAAGAAGAGTAAGTTTATTTCAATATGACCACAACTAGCCACATTGCAAAATATTTAAAATGAGATTGAGACCTTTATAAACAGCCTTTTTGTTGCCAAAATGCGAGAAAGTTTAACCTCTAGCCACGTTTTTCAAAATTAAAAAATCTTACTTTTCCAGTCGTTTTGGTGTTCTTTTTCACCACTATTTCTGACCTTTTGACTTACGATACTTACGTGTCAGCCGTAAAGTGACTTGAAACAAATCAAGCGATCGATACAGAAAGGAAATAAGACCTGATCCACAAATTTCTAGTTTTCAAAAAATACTCAAAAACACACCAAAACATATGGTTATAAGGTCTTGAATCGGTAAGGTTATTTATTTGGTGTAACATTTCAGAGTCCTTTCAATTTCCGTCCAAGCCGATTACGCCACAATTTCAGCGTCTTCATCCGGGCTTGAATTACATTAGTTTATGCTTAGGTGCAGATTGGAAGTAGCCTTGCATTATTATTTTTCCGGAAGCAAGTCCCTTTACGAAAATCTATGACCAAATTATTTTAAAAGGTCAGTCAACTGACATTAAAAAGGCCATTTCGCTATTTTTTCGCATGTAGTGAACTGAAAAAAGTGTGAAGTGATCCAGAATCGTATGATAAATTATTCAAACTTCGAGCGCCTCCCGCAGTTAAGTTTGTGAACTGTTATAGATGCTTATGCAATACATTTTGGACAAAAGCAGTTGATTAATTCACCTGCACTAAAAAAAGAATCTCAGTGTCTTCTATATTGTTTGATTGTCTGTAATCCTTTCACAAATAATAATGAAGCCAACCTTTTAAGGAATTGGACTGCTTAGAAAGTTTGAGGTACACAGATTTAAGGCTCAGATTTTAAGTCCTAAACGATCAATCCCTAATTAATTGTGTGGCGTTGGACTTCACCCTAAAATAGCCAAATGCATCATTTGAGAAGACTCATATTTTGCGGATTCAAGTTACACGAGAATTACGAACACTCTTCATTGTGAGTTTTTGTAAGATTTTGAGATGCCAAGTTCGTGGTAAGAAATCGATGGCAGCGAGAAAGGCATTGCGAATTCCATGTTAACATGTTCGCCGTAAAAACGGTTGCTTTTGCAAGACGTAACCAAAATAAATAGTTAATTATAACCAAAAGAGTACGTTAAACCATATGCACAAAGAGTATGCTGAGTCATTTTAACGTCAAGGTGGCGCCAAACGCACGCTTAATTGTTTTAGGCATTAAAATTAATAATTATTTATAAGAAGCTAGTTGTTGATTTTACGACGACTAAAGGGAACGGTCATTGGTGCTCCTAGAACTGTGTTTATTCGAATTCTGACATTTCATTCGCCATATCAAAAGCACACATTTTTTCACATCCACTGCCTTACATGTTGCCAATCTTACGTGCAGTCATCACCAAAAAATACCGAGTTTCCCATCAAACGTGGACTGAAGCAGGCGCTAAATTTTCTTTTTTCGATCCTTCAGAAGAACAAGTGCAAGGAAGAATCTGAGTTAAAAATCCCCTGATAAACATGAATAAGGAAAATTTGTTCCTCTGCACAAACTGGTATGCAAAATAGCGTTTGTAACTTTGCCTGGCCGTAAAGCTGTCTACGAGGTTAAAAATATCACTTGCGAAAATGTGTGCTTGTGATATTCGAACGTACAGTAGCTGTCTTATAGATTTTATGAGTTACGGCCCTTTACACGAAATCAGCGCACGCTGCGTCTACTAAAGTTTTACATTAATAAAGAATCGACCGATAAGAAAAATAAGCTTGATTGTGGCCTACAAATAAATATTACATTGGCTAGAAATACTTATTATTTTAGAAAAGGTAAAGATTACGAATATTTTAGAAATCGGCCTAGTTAAGCAAACTGAAGTTCTAAATTTATAGGAAGCCTGTCCATGCAACTAATTGAGGAAATAAAGCTTAAAAAGTAGAAAGAATTTTGAAAATAGTATTTTTTCGAATTTCGCACGTACAAATTTAGCTAGATTAAGTGCAACGTAAAGTATGGCTGTCATCAAGAAGCCTAGCATGCGAGTGTATATTCCAGCACTGTTTCACGAGAATTTGTAGTTTTACTTCCGTTTCTACATTTTCGTAGATGCGTTTGATTAAGGCAAGCAGAATTTTGCTTGATCAAACCACTAGGGACGTCACAGAAGTATGATTTTTCATAAGCTCACATTATACATAATATAATATATAAAGATAACTATTATATTTTTAAATTTTTCTATAACTATTTCGGGTTTTCTATTACGATGAGTTTCAGACAGTATTTAAAAATGGGATGAATTCTTTGAGATTTTCAGTTTCTTCAGTCAACTTTCCGTAAACGTAAATTCCGTTTGATTTGTTTAGTAAAACCCTCAAAACAAGATATTTCATAAAAGCATTTTCCGAAGTAGCGACATTTTTGGGCATACTTTCTAATGCAGACGGCCATATGGATCATATTTGTAAACTCAATCAAACATAAAAACTCGCTGCTGTGAAAAATGTTCGTCCAATACAAAAGCCGGGAAAATATATGCTTATAATATGTTAAAAAGGACTTTCTATATTAAGTTAACTTTTTGAAAAGCACTTTAATTAGATCTTTTACTGTCGAATGCCTGCGTACTTACCTTTTTTCCAAAGTAAAGTCAAGGAAAAACTAGGAACTTTTGACCAGTTTTTCAACTTCACTGAAAAGTAGGGATACAATTTCTGTTAAAAATTAAAGAACTCACTTTGATCTTTCTATGGGAGCGTTTTTCTATACATTTGCTTACTTCTCAGTCTACTTCTTAGATTTCCAACGCACAAATGCGTGGCTGACTACATACAAAGATTTTTTGATAATGTGTAAGTGTTCTGCCCCTTCAGTTTCAAGTTTCCTTATTCATTTATAGTTAACTACAGACCATAATTATCTTGACAGGCTTTGCGTATGCCATGACAGCGAAACGTGGCGGTGGTATCGCGTCTCGTATATTTTCGCAATTAAGGTCCTAATTATCGGTGTGGTAAAACAAAGTACATTCACAAAAGTTTATATCAGCATTGTTTTGGTAAAAAACGTCATGAATTTGCAAAATTTAATTTTTTAGACTAAATCTGCCCTCGTTGTTCCGAAAACAATATCATTTCTCAAATCTGCATTCACCTGATTTTCATGAAAACGAAACAAAATTATCCGTTCTCTGAAGGGTTATATTCCAATTTTTTTCCGGCTTATATTAATATTCATTCATAGTACTGCCTACAAAAGCAAAATTCTTTGATCCATCTTTTAATAGCGTATGAAAATTTCTGGATAGCAAGAAACGTCGGATTTCGCCCCATGTAGCCCATCAATAAACTGAGCTGAAGTGGACTCTTTATTATTAAAAAGATTTTTGTTCATCAATTTAATACAACAAGCAGAAATAACCCATTAAAATGCCTGCCCTGCTCCTATCTAAAATTCTGATATAGACATTTTATGAGTTAGACGATCTACTGTACACTTGAATCTAGGCGTCAGGTTAATGAGCGAAGTTGAAACATGGTAGATGAATTAGACGTTCAACCGTCTTAAATTTATGTAGCTTTACAGATCTTTGTCTGTATGAGATGTTAATAGCGTATTTATTTATATTTGACCGCTCAATGCCAAGAATAAGTAGTTCGTGGATCTACAGCACTGGTTTAGTCTAAAACGTTTGTCTATTTTCTGAAGCAAAGATAGCCATTTCCGAAAATCTCAATGCTGGTTTCGAGGAGAATCAACTGGCATTCTTCCGACTGCTCTGTGTCACTTAACTAGTTTTTCTACTAAAACAGCAGGTTCAGACTTAACTCGGGAGACTGGATGACCAAATAGAAAATAAAGCTATTCTTTAGAACAATTAAGCATATGTTTATTCAAAATTTTAGTTCAGCACTATTGGCGTCCATTTTGTATCTTACGTTTTTACTAAAAGGAGGTGACTTAAAGAATATGCGTTTCAAAAAAATAGAGCTGACGGATGCTGCGAATATTCCCACGAACGATGAAAATGTATGTTTAACTAATATGAAAATTTGGTCCTGATATCATTTAATTTAGGCCTCTTCATGGTTAACTCGATTACAGTCATCGAAATTTTTTAGCTAAGCAGTCGCGACAAATGTTTATCATATAAATGGCTTCCAAAATTAAGCACGGCCATATTCGCTTTTTACCAGACTGAAGTGCAATCGAAAAGCGAACTCCAATTAATGTCGTCCACTAGGTGTCATTAGATGACTTGAAAACGAAAATTATTCCTGTTTCCGATAGCGTTGGCCGCGTTAGCTCTATGTATTGTATATAATAGGCATTTTTGGGGGGTATAAACAGAGGCCTGGGTGACCCTAACAGAGGTCAACCATGACTTGTTTGTGGTTGCAGGCTGGTGTATGAAACGTCTTTCATAAAAAAGAAACACGACCAAACTGCGTCCTATCCTAAATGTTTGGGGACAAAACCATCGGACGGCGACTCAGCAGTCAATTATAGGTCAAGTAAAAGCAACATACACTCCCCTGAGGTGTGCCCCGGTAGGACCGCGACAGCTGATTTTCATTAGTAAGCGAGGTCAAGAGGCCGACTAACAGTAAAAATAATGAACAGGCGAGGGCGGATGGTGTTTTCTGACGTGCAAAATGAAGATCATCCGAAAATACTCACTGGGCAGCTGAGGCCTGTCCTATTCACCGAAAACGGTTGACTTCTGTGTCCGAAAAGTTTGACGTTCATAAGGTAGGCAGCATTGGTCTTCGTTGAAATACGCAAACCAAGTGAATGCTTCTTAAAAAAGGCACTTTTGCACTGTTACCTTATGAATTTAATGGGAATAATTTATACAGTAACTGAGCGGAAATAAGCGAGACAGCTTGGTTAATGCTAACCAACATCATTACCCGCGAAGCTAGGACAGCTCGCAAAATCTCCGTGAACAACATGCGTGGGAACCTATGGAACGTTGGTTCCGAGTTTTGACTGTGATTTAGAAAGAATTATACTACCTAAGAACAGTTTCAACATTCGATGGCACGAAACTTGCCTCAAAGGCAATTGGTTTACGACCGTATGCCATGTTTTAATTCAAATTGGCCAGCAAAGTTTTAAGAAAACACCCTTCAAACAGAGAATATTCTTATCAACATGCTCCAATAATTTTATTAAATCAGCCATATGTCACTGAAAGAATTCATATTGAATTCTATTAAGAAGCTCATTTTACAGGAAACGATTATTTCTTCTTATGATCACTACTTTGTATGTATGAGCCTTTTAAATACGCTAACATTTTTGAAGCTGCTAGCCTATAATGGATTGCGTTAAATTTGCTGCCATCAAAGGGTTTATAGTGACTAACCCGACTACGCTGACCCACAGGCACTAGAAGCCCTCTTCATCTATGCGCTAGGAGATATTCATCTTCGCAACTGGGAAATTTACACAGTATACAGTTTGCAAACCGAGCGCGCAAATTGTTTAAATATATGAAGCAATGGGTTAAATTATAAAGACTGGAAGACAGTTTTGTTTCATAGTAGACATTTAATTCGAGCATAATTTTTGCCACCGACTAGTGGAATTTAAAAACTTATGGACATCGTTTTGTAGGTATTATTTTAATCCATACGGGCATAGAGAATGAACTGAGAAATTGACACTACATGTGCACATTTTTTCGGAAGTCATCTATGCAGGTGGTCGGACAGATGATTTCGTAAATGTCAATGTGCCGCCACATTTGAAAAAGCGATCGGGATGCCTTGTATGGCCGCCTAAAAAGGAAACGGACACATGAACCACCCCACCCGTTTGAAATAGGTGGCATTATGGTAACCTGAACGGAGAATAAATATACTTGTATCTTAGCGCTAATCCTAACATAAATCTAAACTGTATCCTTAATCTTCACCCAAGCCCATTCCTAAACCTAAAACCTACAACTAACACCCAAACGCTGACCTAAACCTCAAACTTAAACCTAACCCCATAACCCTACCACTAACCTTACTCATAAAAATAATTTTCTTAGAATTTAGCGCGAAACCACATGTATTGTGGACTGTTCTTATTCCCATGTCCTGTTTAGGCGGTAATACAAGGCATCCTTACCGAACTGTGTTTGGGTTGTGTCCACTGGTATTCACTACTGGTTCGGTATTTTAATAATAATTTCCATTTAATTGTATAACTAAAAAACTAGACCAGGGTTTGATCAATTTTATTCTGCCAAAAGATTATTGCACACAGGAGCACGAATTTCAAAATAATTAAAAAGCTAGCTCACCTCTGTCCCGAATAAAGCAGTTTAACCGCCCGAGACGATGGTGTGTGTCTGTCAACCCCCAACCTACCCACTCCCTTATACACCGGCAAGAAAAATCAAAGGTGGTCAGATGTGTGCACGAATGTAGTGACTGACCAAATTAAACAGTCCGTCTAAGCGTGCCATACACGAACTGGTCCCTCATAGCATTAATCAGACTTCTGTACTGAAAATTAAGAACTTACATAAAGAAGAGTATCATGAAAGAAATATTAAGAAGGAGTTATTGCACTTTAACTTATAATCCTGAGAGGCACCGAGTTTTCAAGTCAGTTGGAAAGATTTCAAGCCCTGACTGATAAGACCTTTCGATAACGTAGGTCAGATTAGGTTTCTTCTAGTGAGGAATGCATCCAGTTACAAAGGAATGGATTCCCAGCATTAATCTTTCCTACCCTCTCTCTCTCTCTTTCTCTCTCTCCAATGAACCATTTGACTGTCCGAGCCCGCCAAATAACTTGCGATAGGATTGGATGCTCCATGAAAGCCAACGTTTTGTGCATGTCCCTACCGCACGGGGGTTAGAAGATCGTGCGAAATCACCGCAGCGATATATAAATGTCTGTCGTTAGCCTGTCTGACACCGAATTTAATCCGACGCATCCGTGGTGCATCCTTTAGTGAGGGCCATTTCCCACTATAATTTCCCATTCATAATACAAAAGCACAAATTAACTTAAAAAGTAATCACGATTAGTGCCTATGTAAGTAAAGGGGTTTGAGCTGAATACTCGTTTAGTAAGTTGCACTTTCGGTAATTTACATCACATCTGAGCATTAGTTCCAGTCAAAATTTCTTTTGATAGGCTGTACAGTTTGAAGATGGCTGTACAGTTTTAAAGCAAATCGGGTTCAAAATATCATATTGTTCAACGAATCGATACATTGTTTTGTTATATTTCTAGCCAACACAGGGGCATTAGAAGATTACTTAGAAGCTTATAATATCTCTGATAGACATTATCTATTTAGTATACTGGATCATATATATTATATAGTATGTATAATTATATTATAATGCGGTAGCCAGCGGTCACTGGGTAGACGTCAACCTGTGTTCTAATGAGATTTACGGTGCCCAAGACGTGCCTTATCAATAAACCTATTTATTTATTTATCCCGAGTCACCTATAAAGTGCCGAGGAAACACTCCAAGTTCCCTAGTCAGCGGATTCTTGCAATGTCAGAGGCAGTGACCATACGGCTAATCAACCCAATCTTGCGCTCACAGTGGCCCCCAAGGTTCCACTGACCCAAGATGAACTCAGCATGTGTGTTTGCACCTCCTGCCACGTCACATGACAGCAACAAAGCAGAAACATAACTAATTGTCAAACATTTCCCACCCCTTCCCCACTCTCAGCCCCGGATAGTATTGGACTCTAACCCCTGACCTCTGAACGCCCTCAACCCTCTTACCCATACTTACTGTTTACTGGACGTTTAAACTTTTGTTACTCTACCCTCCTTTGTGGTATTTTTAAGCCTGAGGATGAATAATCGAAAGCTTACGTTCGCCAAACATGATGACGTAATGCTTACATGGGTATCAACACTCAATACTACACTGACCTTGATGTTGACATTCTAAATAAGGTTATCTGTAGACTTCATTTAAAAAGAAAGAGGGGAATTCTGCTTTAAGAATCAAACCGTTAATCCTTCGTAAGAGAAAAGATCACACACCAAGCTTACCAACAGATGCGTCGTGGGCTTAAAGATAGCGAGTTAAAGTTTTACTTATACTTCAGTACAGTCTATTGAACTATTTTTATTCTCATAATTTAAATGGGTGTCAGTAAGATTTTTTGACTGGACTTTCAGTTGCTTCGTGCAATGTACGCAACATTATTGACGGCATTCGGGACAGGACACATTTAGACGGTTTGCTTATCCATTTTTGATAACGAGGGTAATTTCTTTTTGCCTTTTACTCTCATTACAAATTCTGGGAGGCATATTAATGTGAAAAAACTGAAATATGAGCAAAACGTGCGTCTGATGACTGATAACGGCACCCAGCCAGCAGAACGAGACGCCAACTTGGGATCATTCGGTCAGACAGAGTTGTGCAAAACGTTTTTTATGGTTGTACCTATTAGCACATTTAGCCAGTTTGCCAGCGTGCCGATTCAAGCAAGCTGGTTGGAACCTATAAAGGTGAAATGGTTTTGTTTTCAAACGACCATAAAATGTATCCCTATAGCCATCGGAAAAATAAAATGGAGAATAAGCTTGTGAATTTGGTTTTGAATGTTTTGCAAACTAAATTATTTTCTGCCAAGAACCCATGTGGAGCATAGCCCCAATAATATTGTTGGCGTATCCAGTGGTATGTGGACCAGCGACCATACCACGTAGATAGCACCGTTTCTCGTCCGATCACTGAAGTTAAGCTACGTTGGGCCTGGTTAGTAAATTGCATGGGTGACCGGCTGGGAATACCGGGTGTTGCTGACATCTCGCTTGTGCCCCCTAAACGGGCCACGTGGTAGATGCGTTGGACCAACACGGGGGTCACATCAGGGCACGGCATGCGTTATTCGGGTTGCGCTCCGCTAACAAATGCCGAACATGGGAGGTGTGGTGGCACGCCTAGGACTTAGGGGATCCGGCCGTGCCAGCCACCTGCGTCCTCTCCAGCCTCCGGTCTTCTTGACTCTGTCTTGAAACCGGGCTCAGTTGGGGGAGGAGGAGAGAGTGCGGTAGCTGCAGCGCAAGGCTACTATCACTTAAAACTAATTCATGCGCAAGTCACCGCCCCTGCTTCACACTTCCATGGAGCATACGGTGGACATTGTCGGACTACGACGGTCGAACTATCGTATGTGGACTAGTGAAAATTATTTCAAGTACATACGGAGAGACGTTTATAGCACACACTAGAGGAAAATTTTCCTGCATAAAAGTTTATGAAATTCAAATTCAAATTAAAAAGTTCAATAAATTCTAGTGGTGCAGTTAATGCGGACGTGAATATGTTCGCCTGGTCTTAACAACAAAGACCACTTTCAAGGCTTGTGTTTGACCCCTAATACAATAAGCATAAGTATCTGATCTTATAGCGTCTTCTTCTTGCCCATTCATGATGAGACTACCGTTGTAAGACCGGTATATTTGGGGTGTTGTTCATTAGCAGACTCGGGTAAATTTAACGGAAAATCAAACACTTACCACCTCTTAAGAAAATATGCTCGATTAGGTAGCATTTTTATTATTTCTTCGTAATTATGGAGTTTAAGGCATAGTTTGCCTGCTTGAATAGCGTTCACTTGAATGAATCGTTCTCACCAGGATGCCCTATGGTCACAATGAATCTCACAGAAGACGATGAGAATGACCTAGAAGTTTAACGCACAACAGTAAACGGACATTCAGAAAAAAATGTAGACGCTCACGTACTAATTATGCTCTCTTACGTTGGAGGGGGGGCGGGGCGGAAGGAGTTGACAAAACAACAAAGGAATGACATCGCACCTTGTGATCGGCGTGTGGTAAAGTCCCCGGATCTCACAAGCCGCACGTGTCGGGTCAAACAATTCATGTGCAAGCCTCATAACCTGGCAACTAATGCTAACTCTAAGGGAAAAAATAGATAGGGTTAGGATTAGGTTGGTTTTCTCCCTTTCTTCATTTAGCCCCACCCGTAAAAGCCCTAATACCACCGGTCGCGTATTGCACTCTGACGTATCCTTTGTGTCCTGATTTGGGTCGCACTCTTGCTGTGTGATGTGCCGGGTTTGCAACCGGAAACGCATGAACACCCTTAACTGTATTGCTAAATTAGACAGGTGATCAAGTGTTTTTGATGAATGCGCTGGCACCGAAGGGTACTAGTAAAGTCCCTGTGGCCGTGGTTGGCCTAAAAACAATTTTCCAAGAGCATAGGCGCTACAGAAATAGTGTCGCATATGCCCAAATAATTTTGGTTGGCGATTGCCGCCAAAAAATAGACTGAAGACATATATGTACACATATGTATGTAACCCAAAAAGATATAATGTTTTATTTTGGGAAAAAATTACCCATAGTACGTGGCCCATGGCATTCACAATTATTGAAGTGAAGCCTTCGTGGTACCTTGACAGCGCGGTTTCTACAACCTGAGCAGAAAAAATCCTCCGTATGACGCGCAGGTCAAGAAACATAAAAAGCCAGTCTGATCACTTTAAATCAAGAAGCGCGATCTTAACGAGACAAGTTTAAAAGAACTATTTTTGAGTGTACGGAAAACGTCTTACGTGTGTTTGACAGGAACCTATTTACATATTCTTGTTCATGCGGAAATATTAATGAGAAACCTTTATCCCTCAGATTTACGAGTAAAAAAATTGTCGAGCTTTATTTACTTTAAAATGATTATTCCACAACTCTGGGTAAAGAGGTCATGAAATCGCCAAGGTACTGTCCGGCGTATGACTGCGGATTCTATTGTGCATATTTCTTTAACAATAGTGTGGATGGATCTCAAAACGACCTTTGCCGGTGCTTGGAGGGCTTTCTACGTCGAGAATTTTACCGAACGCTAGGAAATAATAATGGAAGTATGGATGCTCCGGAGATATCAACGCCAACCATTAGGTATGATGGCGGCCTTGCTGCCAACGAAGTTGGTTTCGCAGATACTAGAAATAAGCTGGAGTCAAGTTACTTTCAGCCTCAATAATTTTTGACATCATGTTATGCTTCATATCAGTGGGCGCTTGTGGTAACGAATGGTTCAACATCGACATCGAATAGGGAAATGACACGAAGCTGTTTATTTAAATGTACATGCAGATTGAAATTAAAATATAAAGGTCAAGGACACAGAGGTCTGCGTAGTGAAGAACAAAACCCAAGTAAGCATGCAAAGAAGCATATATGTCCACTCCTTTGGGTGTACAAATGGTAAGCGATCATTGTTAGGGTTAATAGAGTGGACACACAGTCTTTGGTGCAACTCTGGAATACACCAATCGCCATGAAAATGATAATAAAAATCACCCCGAAAATGCAGATGAATAATCGGGCCTGCAAGACCTTGTCTAAATGGGCAGAAAAATAAATGAAGAATCTTGCACATCGCCCTGTAAAACTAGACAATAAGTCCATAGACTGCAATATTCAATCCGGAATTCCCTCAAAGTCTTGCTACACCAAACAATGTATGATCAGAAATATCCAGCTGTTAAGGATCTTGTACGTCGCTGAACCGTGAACAGCTTATGAAAACCAAGGGAGGAAGTCGGATCTCCGCATCATAAACCGTCTCGCCAGCGCCAGCACTCCCCAGTCACCAAGTAATAAGGAAAAAATATTTTTTGCTTAAGTAGTAAATGATCTGACTGTTTTAATAGATGAGATCTACTTGTGGACAATGGAATTAGGTGAGAGATAGCAAGTGATAACCCCGAACGCGCTGTCCGAACACAAAATAGCACTAAGTGGGTGGTATACCAATGATCAAATCCTGGCTCATTTGTTTACACCCGTTGGGCAGAACAGAGTAAACGACAGCTAAATTGAATCTTCACCTTGGCAGGTGACTGTTACAGAATAACAGAACTCTTCATTAATGTGGTAAGACTGTTGCTCAAATTACAATAGTTTGCTTAGAATACTGGTAGATAGCTTTAGAGAAGGAGAAAACTGGAAGTAGATTAATATGATTTTAAAAAAGATGACAACTTTTCCGAAGGTATATCAAAAGTGCGACACAAAAAAGAGAGATGAGATATCAGTTTCTCCAAAAGCTCTTATTTGAAAACTGGAAGCAAACATGATAAAGGTACAGTTTGGCAGTTTCCGTGTGAATTCAAACAGATACATGTACTCCGGAACTCTCAGAGGAATCTGTACTTTTTCCAATAGTCCATGTTAGGTCTCTCAGAGCTTTTTATGCATGAAATATCCGAAAAGGGATTAATGCAAGTAATTTTGGAATACACTATAAACTATCAGGTGCTTGCACACATAGGTAACATTTCTCAGCCATTTCCTCAGTCCGTTTTGCGCTTGTTTTGGTAGGAATTTATCTTAATGGAAGCAAAATTTCCTGACATTAATCAGACCTAACTGCATCACCTGCGCTGGTCTCCGACGTTTTATTGACATCGGCACTCCAGCTGGACTAATAAAAAATGAACCTGCATACCAAAGTACGAAGTGTCCTCCTAGATTTGGATAACAATCTATTTTTTAATTGGTTGGGTAAGAGAAGGTTTAGATATAGAAACTTATCATTACTTTTGGAAGTCTGAGGTGCATTTCGTTCAGGTTAGCCCAATTTCCCACCACCCACTTAGAAAAGGCCGAAAGTCTCGCAAAAAGTGACAACCACGCGAGTTCTGAGTTGCTAGGCTCATGGTTCTCCGGCCCCGTCCATCAGCCAGTTCAGGGACTGCCCTCCTCCGTATTCACTGCCTAAACGTTGCCTGGACAGGGTAATTAGCAGCGCAAACAGCGAACGGATGCACGTTATTTTCACTGCCATTATCCTTAACCCCAACACAAGCGATGAAATTGCGGCCATTAGGACTCCGTTGTGGGCCAACCGGCCATTATCGCCAGTTAATCGGGAAAATTATCCTCTGGCGCAGCAACTGCATCCTATAAATGTTGCCACCCCTGTATGACCACTATCTCTCTGACGGTAATATCGGGCAAAAACAATTATCGTTCCATCGATCATGTTTTCTCCGTCCCAATGTGCCGGCTGCCTCACATAATTCTCGCACATCCAAGCTTCGCAAGTGCCTATTCGGTCACATGTACATGCGCAACAGTTATCGCAAAAACATCATTTATCAGTCAAACAGCAATCAATCTATGAGGCTTGAACACGTCGGCACTAATGGTTAAAGCATTGCGTTTATGCATGGAACACGCGTTAGACGGAGGCCTTGCACATCGAACTTACAAATTACTGAGAATGGTAGGAGGAGAGTGGTCAAGTTCAGTTTAGTTCAGATCGAACGCTGAAAAATTCCTAATATCACACATATGACACATACTTAAACTGTTATAACGAGTAAAAATGGTGGCTTGAGTGACTGATAATTGGTAAGATGCATCGGTCATCCTCACTGTTCGCTCACGGGACTTACTCGTCCCGCTCTGCCTTGGGGCTCACTCTCGGGCTAGCAGGCGCATAGCGGCTAGGGTCATAGGTTAATGAACATTGTCTGCAACTACAAGAGAGCCCAGATTGACCGTTTCTGAACGGGAAATAGATCAAAACATATTAATTTTACCAGATTGAGCTTTGAGACACGTCTTCATGACGGAAGGTTCTAGTTGTGGTATCGATTTTTCCTTAAACTTGAGCGTTGAACAATACCAAATTCAGTTGAAATCCCCACCAGAGAGGTGGCATTTCGATTGATGAGCCCTATAGTTTACTAAATAATTTCAGACAAAAATAAAAACGGACTTCCATTTAGTTGAAGGAGAGTATTGATAAAGACAAATGAGGCTGACAGGGACAGTTCTGGCTTTTTAGTCGTCATCACTCAGTCCTAACCAGACCCAGGTTTGGAGCATCTGGGATTTGAATGCGCTTAGTTTTCCTTCCAGTTTTCCTTCCAGGGTTTTATAAACGAGCAGCCGTTTGTGACACACATAGACGGACTCTTTAGCCTTTGCAGCCACTACGCCTACGTCTGCCTTCAATTCTCCCGACTCTGCCTCACCCGTGGGCTCATGTTGGCGAGCGAGGATGGTCTGTGGTAGATCGTGCGCAATTCTGCTTTCATTATAACTCACACGCAAGTTGCCTTCCTGCGCCCACCATGGCGTGGGGCAAACGGTGTAACTCATGGTTCGCGATAGTCCAACTGTCGTAAATTTGCATAAATCATATTACATGTCGCGCGTTTAAACCACCACAGTGAGCTAACAATCGTAACTTACAAGTTGGCTAACCTACGCAGAAACTTAGTCCTCCTTCGAGGGTCAGAATGCAATGCCTGTCCAATGTGACCTTGAGAGCAACGTCCTTCCTACTTAACATTAAAGAGCTTCCCATTTTGAGCATGGTCTGCGAGTCTGCATAGACCAACAGGTGTGGGGCTCATTAGACGTGCATACAACCTCGTCGGAAATCTTGCCCCCTATAATTGCTCATTTTTGGCTTTTTAGGCCATTAGAACGTGGAATGATGGATTAAGGTAGAGATTGCGCAGGTAAACTATGAAGTTGGGTCACTTGTAATTAATAAATTACAAACTATTGTGAGTCTTGTCTTAGACTCGATACCTGTAGAGCAATGAAAAATTTAGCTGGGTTTTTTAGTGCATTAGGAGGAAGTGGGGACAGTTTTTATTATCACTTATATGGATCTGGAAAAACCTGGTCCTAGCTTATCTCAGGATAATAAGCTTTCCAAAAGAAGGCAGGTTACTTAAGTTATGGAGTACAAAGATCTGAGAATAGTTATTGATATATTGGGACTTATGCTTTCATCTTTAGCGAACCAATTATTTAATCAAGCATTTGGACATTGAGGAGTCATAAAAGAGGTCATACGAATGTCGAGGTACAATAATATCTGCACTGATAGTATGGAATCTCAACAAAACCACTAAACATGCGCTGAATTTTATTGGTTGAGTAAGTGGAAGGGGTTTAACCAGAACTATCAACACATACGGCGGGAAATAACGAAAAATCTGTATTGACTTCGATCGCGGCCAAACTCATTTATATGCTCAAACAGGTAATCTTACTGCGTGGAAATTTTGGATAAGTCAATGCAATAAAGGACAAAAACGAATTACTTTTATCCTTCGATTCTTTTTTCTCGTCAGAGAGCGCCAGCTGTTACTGATCGAACATGTGCTAGCCCATATACTTTCTAACATGACGGTCGCTCATTGATTAAAACCGTTCGCATTAAGAATACGTAGGTTTATCTGTTAAAGAATCTATATTTGATGGATGAGAAGAGCATACAAGGTAGACAAGTCTTCATTTGACGTAGTATGGCTGTATAAAGAGGTGAAGATTTTGGCTTCTTGCGAAATTACCTAGATAGTTCTATCAAGAGGTTGGCAAATGAAGACTCAGCGTACCTAAAAGGGCAGTTCGGTAATGAATGAAGCCACAGCCCGTCATTTATCTAGCAGTGTACCGAATCACCGCAGTGGTGCTTCTCTGAAAACATTGTTATTGCCGAGTCTTGATAACATACCAGCTAAGGGCTGGTCAAAAGAAAAATGGTAAATACTTATACAGAGCTTACCGTAATAACACCGTGACTGCCTCCTTTGCATACAGCAACCTTTTAGGGGACCAACAGGTAATGTTACACAGCAAACCATACTTTGACAGCACATAAGGAATCAGCCCTGCCCTCTCCTGTAACTCTGTTGGATCCACTGCCTCAGGTTATCGCTTCAACACTTACAGCTAGTAATTGAGGCTCGGTGTAATTATATGCGGAAATATTCTACGTGCATGACCCAATTGATGTTGAATAAACAAACCCTCTAAGACAGCAAACTTGATTTACAGACTTTGACGAGCGACCAGAACGGGATTCATCTTCAAGTGACATCTGGCCATTTCTGAACCATGCAAACCACACACAATCTTACCTGTCCTTCCCAGAGTCTGTGACTTTAAGTACTTTAACTGTCCGCTAGACCTAATAGGGCGTGCCTGATAAGAACTTAATCCACCCACCTTACCAATATACAGACGATGCCGCTAGTCGAATAATTTAACCGTTATCCAGAAATAGTGCAAACTAAGGCGAGGGAGACCGACAGATTAATTTCTTAGTTGGTCACGATGGTAGGGAAGCTAGGGTCAGCATTCGGATTACGCTGAGAAATAGGATTAAAAGGGTAAAATTGGGGTTAACATGCAAGTTAACACAGAGGGGTAGGTAACCCACTGGAATTTAGCGTGAGGCAGCCTGGAGTAGGAGGACTCTTGTTTCCGTATCCGACTGTTTATTGCTTATTCACTTCAGTTAGCTGGCAATAACAGCAACAAGCTGGGATGCCCTAAAGAATAAATAGGCATTTCCTTTTTCCTTATGTCAGACTTGTAAAGGGTCTAGTCATGTACTCGCATTCGGTCTGAGCGATTGAAGGCAGTTAAAGCCATGTGGGATCACTGTGGCATCAGAAAGACCTTCAAGCTGCCTGATGTTCTTATTAGGGATTTCAGGGTTTAAGTCATGAAAACTTGTTAATCCCATTCCAATCTAAAAGCAAGCTCAGAGTTTCCCACCAACTAGCGAGCTCAGCCATTAAGAGGCGTGCAAAATGGGGAGCATGGGTTCTCCTAAAAGGATTGCCAAGATTTCTTTAGAAGTCCAAATATTCGTTGACCTTCAGTGTGCAGAGATTATATCATCAACCCCTCTTTTGACCTGCTTTCAGTTATCTTGTCAATCCATGTCCTTGCGAGAGTGACGACTAATTTGCCATCACTTATTCCTTCCTAGGTGCATGCTTGTAGGTGGCGGGATACCCGGTGCTTAATAGCATAGGTTTATCTCGGTTTGAGGGCATTCTGTGCCACCAGGTTATCTTGGCTGATAACGTCAACACTTAGGCAACCATGCAAGGCGGGGAAAATAATTACTCGAACCTCTGTAAAGGTTATTGTTGAAGACTTTGAATTTTCTTTCTTGTCACAATTTTCATGGTAAGTGCAAACCTTCACTAGGCAGAATTACCTATCTGTTAAGGTTTTGTACCTTTGATGACCCATTGAGATAATTATTTAAAACATCGCACATGGGTAGTTTGTCAGCCAACTTCCTCTTAAAAGTTATAAAGTAGACGGGACGGAACAGCCCGGTTGGTGAGAGTCATAAGTTGCCCTAGTTACGGATGATATAGTCCCTCATGCAGCCTCTTAATTCAAGATCCATTTACTCACCAGCTGCCTACAGGGCAGACGAGTGTATTGATCTCTTGCGAGACTATTTCCCTTAATCGTAAGGTAATTATTAACTGTGGGTCAAATAATGCTAACAGTTTGGAGATAAGTGACTGTATGGGTTTTAAAAAGTGAACAAGCATCTGTTGTGGTCAATGAAACCAATTGGAAGGCTATCAAAGACAAAACCATACTAATAAAGAAGTTGACCAATCTTATGAAATGTTAACCAAAATTCCAAATTGCGCTTTCGATTGAAAGTATTATTTATGTATGGTTGTAAGACCAACCCTCGGAGAGCATAATTCCAAGTTTTTTTAGTCGCGGCAGGACACCGGTTTTTGAATGAAATTTCTTCCGGCTGCCTACAAAAATCACACGGATGAAAAAATACTACTAAATTCATATGTTTTTCAATCGAAATGTAATACCCATATAAATTTAACTGCCTTTTATAGATAACATACAGTAGATACCCTGCCGCATAAAATGTCAACTGAAAGTCTTAAATGCATTTGGTTTTGAACAAATCACTTACGTACTGTTGTCTTACAGCCAAATCTCAATCTCAAGACATTACGTCGCAAGATAATTAATATGCCAACCCTGCTTAAGTAATTTGTTTGAATCAAAAGCACAATTAAGAATTTCAGTCGAACTTCAATGAGATAGGGATTTTACTGTACATAAAAATATTCTCTCCTGTGCTCATCTGGTAAAAGTATGTTTTATTTGAATTTTATACTTAAGCAAATAGCAGCATTTTGTTTTAAAAGGTATTCCTATTCCCGAGCAATTCTAAATGGAACCTTCAGTTGCATTTACAATTGTCGTTTCCAAACTATATGTTGTGTACTTTCCTGTAGGAAAATTCATATATTTCACAATGCCATTAAAAAGAAGTCATATAGAGCCCATAAAAATTTCCAAAGAATGCTGACTACGTTATAAACTACATAAGCACCAGGAATAAACGTGTAATCACGATATTCTGTGAATGGACCTTTTACATCCTAAACGGCTCATAATACTGAACATTATCGAAACCGAGAATTGTCCTTTATTTAAATATAAAATGTATAAATATAATATGCTACCAAATGAGTAACAACCTAAGCACTTCTTCATTGCTTCTCTTGTATTTGAATTCATAGGAGCATAGAAAATCCACATAAAAATACATAAAATTAAGCAGTCATTTTTAAACAGTGTGGGGTTTGCAGGTGGCCGGAAAAGAGACTTATTCGAAAGCCAGTATCCTGTTGTAAATGAAGCAGCTAGGAAATATGCTGCACGATAATGGAATTATAACACGGCCTTATTCATTATTTATAATTGAAAACACATTTTATATTCTCGATCATTCCCCCCACATGTTGTGCCAAACTGGAGTGAATGAGCCATGACCCATTCTGACGCACCGTTTGTCGTTTTCAGTACAAATGGTAATCAATAAACTTTTGCGGTTCAGAGGGCAAGAGAACCTCCCTTGCGTCAATCACCCTCTGCCAATGATCATACAATCAACCTAATTTTTATTATTTGATTTGGCAAACTGCAATGGAGTGAACCACGGGTTGAAGTCCCAGACGTCGGGCTCGCTCTTTGCGGTAGCTCCTTCCACCCCTACGTGCATACGGTGGGTCCAATGACTGGCAGTTAAACATGTGCCGAAGTCTAGCCCATTACCTCGAAAGCAAATAAGTACTTTTTAATTTGAGGGTGATTTACGCAGTGAATGCGCTCACGCTATGCGTATCGCAAAAAATTACAGTAATAGCAGTCAGTTATTATAAAAATCAAAAAGAACCGTCCCCTTGGACCGAATCCAGGAACCATCAACCCCAGATTTGCCCAGGCCTTAAGATTTTGTTATGTGTTAGCAGTGAGTAAAATTGAATATAATCAAAGTGGATAAATTTGCAACTCCCTCGTTTATCTGCCATGGTATGCCCTTTTATATTTTTGATATGCTGTTCAAAAGAGCGTAGATTTAATCTGTAATTAGCGCAAAGTGTAAAGAAGGTATTTTTGCCGTCCCAATTTATTTAATAATCCTAATACAAATCTCTAAATAAATTCATTTTTTTCAGAAATCAGCATTCAACCAATCCTTAAATGAATATTCACACAAAAAAAGAAGTGGATGCGATCTTTGTTGCGAAAAGTTATATTTTTCTAACGTTCCTGAATTTCATCCAAACTTACATCAGAGGCAATTGAATAGGCAGCTAAAATTTCGGGCGACTAAATTTCAATAACACATCAGAAGAGCCATCGTCCCCCCCCGATAAGACCGCTGGACTTGCGCAAATATCTTCGTGTGCTCACCCTAACTGTTTACTTAACTCCTACCCTAAGTTACCCTTTACACCTTGTATCGACTTAGCACCTAACCTATCTTAACTATAACCCCAAGTTTTCTCAGAGCCTTAATTATAACTCTACCCTCACTAAGAAATCCTTGGATTTTAGCACAAGGCCTCATTATGGCTGTGCCTTGCCTAGAATTATGGTTTCAACGATCGCATCTCCTTTTTTTCCCAACTTCTTCCAGAAATTCGTTTTTTGCCTGCAGTGAACTAACATGTACAAAAGAAGCAACCTTGACTTTTGTAACTTTTCACGCTCGTGAGGGCTGCGACTTGTTTATAAAAGCATGCTCATTAGGAAAACGTCTAAAGCAATCTCCTGCAAGTATTCTGCCCAAGTTTACACATCAGTTTATTCCTTAACTGATGACGATCAACTTGATGTAATTAGCAGAAATATCAACAAGAAAAGAAATTTTGAGAATTTCTTGCCATGGCTATAGTGCACATGCACGTGGGTTTTACTCAAGTTTTATAAAAATGCTCACTGCTAAATTGCTATGATCTCTCTTCGATTTGCCTTGTATGGCCACCTAAACAGGACATTAGAATAGGCACCGTCCCGCCCGCTTAAAATAGGTAGCCTTAGCTAAATTTAAGGAAGCATAAATATGCCCGTGTCTAAATGCTAACACTAACCCTAACATAAAACTAAACTGTTCCCTTTATCTTAACTGTAGCTGTACTTTAACCTTAACCCTACAGCTCCCATTAAAACAGCCTTAACCCTTAGCCTAATTATGACCATAACCCCAAATCTGACTTTAACGCCAAAATTAACCTTAACCCTTAACTTTGTTTTTATAAATGAATCTAATAGTATCAAGAAGGTAGTGCACATCACATCTAACAAACATATATTGAAAATCGGCAAGGATGCAGCATAAACAAGACATGTGAATAGGAACCGCCCACAATACATATGGGTTTGTGCCAAATTTCAAGGGAATTATGTTAAGGATAAAGGAGATGGTGAGGGGTAAGATAAGGGAACGGTTTAAATTTGAGGTTAAGGTCAGAGTTGAGGTTAAGGCAATGAGTAGGCTAAGGGTTACGGTTCTTATCGTGTTAGATTCAAGGGCAACAGTTTTTTCTCCTAAATATCACCGGGAGTTTTTGTCACTGTCTACACTTTTTCAACTATGCTCAACTATTTTTGATACCACAACTCGCATGTACAAATAGGGAATTCTAAAGTGACTTAACTACATCTCGCTCAAATATACTGATACTGATACCCGTAGGCTTTCTGGTTAGGGATAAGAATAAGGGTTAAGATTAAGGTGACAGTTTATTTTCATGTGAGAGTTAGTGTTAGCGTAAAGGCATGGGTATAATTGCCTATTTAAGCGGGCGGGGTGGCTCTTATTCCCGTTTCATGTTTAGGCGGCCCTACAAGGTATCGTTACCTGAAAATCTGCTTTTAAACATATTGTGACAGAGAAAAAGTTTGTTCTTTTTGCCTTCACTGAAAGCTATTGCAATATTTTTAAAGAAGTAATGGTCTTTTTGCACACTTTCATTTGAACCATCACTGGGCAACAGTTAATCTCAGGACCCCACCTTTATGTAGATCATTTCGTCCGTTAATAAAGTTTTATAGGTAAGCAAATTTGCGATGATACCTATTAGTCCATAAAAACTGCTAGAAGTATAAAATTATAAGGAAGACTTCTTTTGTCTTGGGACTAATTAGTACATTGCTCACTACTTTTCAAATTAAACTTTATTATCACCTTAATCTGTGCGTATTCCTATCAGCCACAAATGATGTTGTTTGTAGTTACTTTTACTTAATCACTTTGCGTTTAGTTAATTCGTATTGATCCTCGAATCAACTACTGTCTTCTCTGATACATAGTTTCTTCAGATGATTCCCACAGAGGAAAAGCTATCAAAAGTGCCAATGCATATCCAGGAATCCAAAACCTTAGCCCCATACCGAATTCGAAATCTGAAATATTTTGCTATTTGCCAAAACTAAGCTGCCTGAAGGAAGGTAATTCGAAGGTGTTGCTGGGATACTGATGCAGATTTTAAATACCACACATGAATTATGTGCCTTCTGTCCTCCAATGACTTCGGCATGCCTGGCACGTATAATTCTTACCCCGAATAAAGGCCCAAAAAGCAGCCGATTGAGGCAGAAATATCCCTTTTGTGCGCGGGCAACATTAATAGCTGCAGCCACCTGGAGTGCCTGTCGCTCTGTAAGCATGAAAACCCAGTCAACGACGAATTCGCGTATCTCTCTCTCTCTCTCTCTCTCTCTCAGACATTTAAACCTGCATCTGAATACATTCTTTGGACACCTGGAAACGTTATGATTATTACCCAATAACCCCCCCCCTCTTGAATGCAGTTTCAAGTATTGACAGAAACAGGAAAGCAGGCTTCCCCTCAAGATGTTACACCCAATCCCTCATCTTTGGAGCAAAAACAAAGAGGACAAGGAAAAGGTAAGTAAGTGGCGCAAAATGTAGGTAAACGAAGAAGCCCTCAAGTCGATTCATAGTTTGAATCTTAGCTTACACCAGCAGCTTTAGTGAACAGAAGGTGTTGTAACTGACAGCAGACCTTGGTGATTGACGTTGGGCATAATTGCAGGTGATATTTCATGCTCATTTTTAACTTACTATTCGACGATGCTGTGGTGATCTTTCTTTTGGATAAGATCATTAGTGAGATATGACACCGTAAATCTAGTCAAAAATACAGTCTTTTAAACAGTAGCTGAGGGGACCCGAAGCATAGCATGTATGAGCATAATCTAGCAACCGTTAAGCGAACCAAGTTATTTTTACAGTTTTTGTCTTTCCTCAGCTCGTTATTCAAACAAGCAAAGATATTGAGTTTGTATCCATGCCGAATTGTACTACCAGCATTAACTGGACCGTATGTCATGTCCTTCCTCTAAACAGCGGCTGATTGAACGTTAAAAGGAAGAAGAAACCTTGAGGACATGATCGGATATGTGGGCAACTTACAATAGCCGGCAGTAATGCTAACATTTCTGTATTTAAATCCAAAGATCTTAATTGCCAGTCCGTATGCCCTGGATTGTCATTTTACATGCGGGCCCACAATTTTCTGAAACACCTGCTATGGAATGCGTGGGCCTAATGATTCGGCAAGAACGTAATATGCGACCAAACTCAGGGAACATGGGATAGGCCAGCGTGTAATATGCGACCGTACCATATGCCAAAATACCCCTAACTTTATCTATTTTGCTCGCTAGGGTTTAGCATTCATTGTCCATTTAGCAGGGTCACACAATAGTTCGTGGGCCCTAGGAAGACCGAAGTATCGGGTCAAATGTCAACTTTTCAAGCGAGGACTATTAGCACACCGCAGTATTTTCAAAAAGCATCATTTTTATTGTGACGATGAAAAGTCGTGCAGAGCGGGCCTCATACCCCCGTCAAGGGTCCGAATAAATGTGGATCAGGTCAGCTAGGAGTGATATCGCCCATCGTGATCGGTGTGAATTAAAGCCACCGGATCTCGCAATCTGCACACTTGTCGGGACAAAAAAAACTATCGTGCGAAACTACTAACCTGGCAATGAATGCTAACTCTACCGAAAACAATGGATGGGGTTAGGATTTGCTTGGCACTCTCCTTTTATTCATTTAGCCCCCTCCATAAAAATCCTATTACCACCGGTTCCCGTGTTACTCGTTGACCTATCCTTTGTTCCATGACTTGGGTCACCTATTACATCCTTGTCTCACTTTCTAGTGAAACAGTTTTCCACGGCGTTTACCTTTCTCTCTCCTACAACAGCCACAAAGCACAGATGGCAAACCTAATTCAAGGCAATCGGAATTGAGGAGAGCAAAATAGCGCCCTACCCTATCCGTGCCAGACACGACCTTGTGCTCGCAGGTGTGGGAAACTGGCAAGGAGATCCTAAGGGAAAGGAGCTATTGCAGTCAGCCGCTCTGTCACCAGAAGCACCGAATTATCTCGTTGGTAAGCAACCTTCTAGAGCAAGAATTTTAAGACGCAAGATGTATTGTAGTGATGCCTGCGTTAATTTTCTGTTAACACGCATTTTTCAGTGTCAGTCTTACTCCCTCTTCCCTCGCCCACGCACCAGTGGAATGTTCAATTTAGGCCGACTGGAACTGAGATTGGGTGATTCGCAAAGTTAACCAACCGGCTTCTGCGTGCCGTACACGACCTAGTCTCCGTTCCATGCACAAGACTGCATCAAAGATTATGCGTCCCACTTAGGTGAGATCTGTCTGTCCTTCTAGGTGACGCTTCGCCAGTCATACCGGCGATGACAAAGTGCGTTGCATCTTGGCTGCGGGAGGTATGCGGGGAGTGTTAAGGAGAGATGACGTGTGTGTGGCCTAGGGATGCACGTGCGTGCACCTCTAAAACCGGTCGACCGGAGCAACATGCATGCCAAATCAGGGCACGATAAGCCCTAGTGGAGATGCTCCCCCATAACGAATGTCATACACGGGAGTGTGATGGTACGGGTTCACCCCAGGCCAACCCCCTGCGCCCGGTCATACCTCCGGTCTTCTTGATTCAGTCATGACAACGAGACCAGAAGGCTGAGGGAGAAGAGTTTGCGGTTGATTCTGAGCATTTCATCTATCAGTAACCAACTTCCCCAGTGTTCCCTGGCCGGAGAACCGTGTCACGTTTTACGTCCGCAATGTCTATCTCGGAGCAAATCAGTGCTCGGGCGGCTACAGCTGTCCTCCCGTCGGTCTGGTTTCTCAGCGAGTTTTCAAAAAGAAAAAGAACATTTCAGGTTGTCAGAGTTAACAGTATCATCCTGGCAGTCTGCGTGGACACACATGGGTTGTTTCTTCTTTCTGGCTTAAACACTATTTTCCCCTCAAAATCCACCCTTTATTTGTCGACAGAATATTTCACCAACAATTTTTAAGGCATATTTTCTACTCCGGACTCCCGCAAGGGGGTAAACCGTGCAACCTTTTAATAATACCACCTAATCCTCCCAGGTGACTGCTGAATTTTACTATTGGGTTACGAATTTTGTTAAGTGGGAATGCGACACGGGCTAAACTGACCGGTTCACAGGATTACTTCACACCCTCTCCGTAAGACCTTGTGTTTAGGGGGTAGTAAGCGCGTCTGGGGGATTAGTTCAGGAACGGGCGGGGGTGAAGGTACATAGTGGATGCCCGCTTACATCATCCCCATCGGTCAACGATGGTTAACGGGATGAGACCGCCGTGCTCGGCGCAGCTAATTGGAGCCACCGACGAGAGATGAGCTCCATTGCGGGGTGAAACACATGTATTCGCCAGGGGTCACCATTCAGTTTTGGCAGAATCGTCAGTGTATTGCTCATAGGATCATCCTACCGGCTTATTCATGGTTGTTTTAGCAAACCTGGAAGGCGTACATCTTCATGCGCCGGAGCTTCGTCTGTGGTTGCGGCTAGATATCCTTGCCAGTGTAAGATCGCACGCCATCTATCCTACTGCATCAATGAACTCGGCATGACCGTACAACTGCTATCTGCGTACGGTCCACAACATCTCAGACACCCCAACGTGCAATAACCCTAGGCCTCTCTAAAACACGTACGGTACGATAACTGCACTGTCGCAGGTGAAATCGCTAATCGCGTGCCCCACAGAATGGAGGCAGCATCACTGTCTTGCGCGTGAACTCGTTTAAAGTGAGGCACACTTGTGCAAAATCTATCGTACTCACACCTTCTTCAACCACCAGGCTCCGATGCCGAGCTACTGTCAAGACGACCGCAGGTGGACTGGGTGTAATGATTAAAAATGCTAATTAAGCAACCTACACCTACCACACACGACCTGCTTCCCAAATTTCTGTATCGGAGTGCTGTAAAAGAGGGGGGTTGGGGGTCGGGACCCGCAGGTGTTAACTTTCATAAGGACCAAATTAGGAAGGAGTATCTGAAAACAAACTCTCAGTCCCGAAGTAGACTGCTTTATCCGGTTATTTGGCCCCTTTAAAAGCCTCGACGCCTCCTGCGTCGTAATGGATTCAAGCTCGTGGTTTATGATTTGGAAGGAATACGTTAATTTGCCGCGGGGATGGATCCCCGTTATGGCCTCACGCTCTCTTCACCCCCTCCCCCCCTTGTTTTTACAAATTGACTGTACCTGCCTGTGGAAAAAAAAGAGTGAGGAGACTATGTGGGTTTTCGAGAGAGAGAGAGCGGTACGCTTTATTTTGAAAGTATAGCTCCAAAATTTTCAGCCAAAGTCCCTCATTCACTGTGAATAAGAGTGGGCACACAAACCACATAACACAGAAAGCTCACAAAAGAATGGCCGAAGACTGCAACTAGCGACATCCTGAAGAGTCGTCCTTGGATAAGTCGCAAAATGTAGGTCGAATTGGACTTTCTTCAACACGGTGCCAGCGTTGTGCACAGATGACCTAATTATTGTAGTTCGAATAAACGAAGGGGGTTGATAATTAGTATTTAATGGGCAAAATAAGCCAACCAAGGTGCATATAAGAAAATCAACCTGCCAATGACGGCTCAATTTCAAAAGCCCTGTTAGGGTTATGGTTAAGCTTAAGGTTATAGCCAGTGTTACGGCTAGCACACGGAAATAGTTACACTTGGTTGAATTTAGCCCAAGGATTTCTCTATCATAGAAGGGGGCCATTTCTAGTCCTGATTTTGCTGGGGAAGGAGAGGGGATCATAGAAGAGATCCCCGTCAAATTAGTTTCCCGTCAGGCCTGAATATTTCAGATATGCGCATACACTTCCTTGTGCACTGCAATTTCTGTCTATTGGCTTGTTAAGAACTTACTCTCCTGATACTCTTTTGTAGATAGGTTTATGTCAGATTAGCAAAAAAATTTACCTGCACGGGAGACATATAGTTGATTATGAGTCCTACAGCAGACCCACTGGAGCAGTCACCAGAAAAGAGAGCATACCTAAGTCTGACAAAGATGCTGTCTTGGTCGCCTGCGACTTCGTGGACTGCCTACGACGTTGGTAAAATGGTCTCAAATGTAGGACCACGTGGAGTAGGTTTTTTAAAAATACGCTGATGACACATCTTTTTCTCGCACCACACTTCCAACGCTGCCAGTAAGAAATACCCCCCTCTCAAACGCAGCAAAGTCACGTCGGTGGGGGCGAACTTGAACGTACGTGTACATAAAAGCGGTGGCGAAACGCGTGGAAGCTGGATCAATCGTGAGAACGTTCTGACGAGTACGTCGGAGGGGCGGAGTCTGGAGAGGAAGGCGCGTTATTTCTATGGCACACAACACCGCCCCCACCCTCCCCCCTCCGGCCTGTGCCGTTTGAGCGCGGTTATAGTTAGATTAATACTACCGGCTCCCCACACATGGCCGATATGCTGCGCAGCCCAGTTACAATTCATGAAAAGGCCTGTTTATCAGCTGCCGTCAGCTCCCCGTTGTGCGTGTGAATTCAGAAGGAATGGTAAAATTTGTCGAAGAGGTACGCGGCCACATCAGCCAGGATCGCCGCCACCATCACTACCGCGAGTTAAATTGGAGTGAAAATCGCAGGCTGGCTCTGCTGACATGAAAGTGTGCACGGCTCGGAACGCTTGGGTATACAGTGAAAATGTTAATGTTTCGTGGGAAAAGGCTGGCGATTGGTCACTAGAACGCCTCCCTAATTCATGCTACCTTTGTATGTGTATGTAGGCCTATTTAAGGGGGGGGGGGGGGGGGTAGGGAGTCGTGTCGAGCAGACTGCCACACAGCTCTTTTTCTCAACTCCGCTGCTGGGTGCATTACGACAAATACTCACACTCAAAGGTTTAAGTGCAGCCTCCTAACCCGTGTAGCCTCTCACGATAAGGACGGCCATATCCGATTAGGGTTAAGAATGCCTTGTACGGCCACCTAAACAGGACACGTGAAAAGGAACCGTCCACCATACGTGTGGTTTTGGCCTAACTTCCAAGGAAAATAATTTTCAGGTTATGATGAGGTTTAGGATTAATTCTAGGGCAAGGTTTAAGTTTGAGGTTAAGGTTAGCGTTGAGGTAAGTGTCATGCTAAGGCTGGAGTTAAGGTTATTATCGTGTTAAATGTAAGGTTTAAGTTTAGGTGCGTTCAGTTATGTGTTACGGTTAATGTCACCGTTAAGACAAGGGTATTTTTAGTCTTCCTGAAATTTATCGTAAGACCACATTTTTTAAGCCGGCTGGGCTGTTCCTACTCCCATGTCCTGTTTAGGCGGCCATACAAGGCATCTCTACCCAATTTGGTTTGTTGACCTTTCTCTATGATTCTTTTCTGGTATTTAAAAAGGAGTTGGAGAAGAGCACCAAGGTTTTACTTTTTAGGAAACAAATTACTGATCAATGTGTTGGATAAAACCTGTACAAAAGGTGGTTTTTTATTATATCATCTGTCAGTTGTCAAATCAAGACCATGTGGAAAAGAGGGCTGCCGTAAAGTACTTGACGCTGTCTGATTTTTTAATGCATTAAGATCTGTTGAAATGAACGGCGTAAAATCAAGTCGTTATCGTTTCCGTCGGTGATAACCGAACATCGTTGATGCAATCTTCAACTGCAAAGACGGATAAACGCCGTTGTGCCACTTTCTAAACTCATCTGCTCTCTATTGCCTCCAGTGCGGCGGCGTAGACTGAATCATGGGGAAGGGTAGATGACGAGGGTACCCTAGCCTCTTTAGCTGTCTTTCATGGGAGGCATGTACATCTTCAAGATGTAGGTTCATCGAATATAGTCTGTCCAGCTCTAGTCAAAGCCCGCGTATTCCACTCGAAGTATCATACTTCCTATAATCAGAAGGAAATTAACGACAAAAATAAGCGAACCTGGAATGGCGAGCTCTTAGTTATTAGCCCTGAGTCACCAGCGATTACCAAGTCCAGGTGTTGAAACACCCGAGACTCGAACTCGCGACCTGTTAGTTAGAAGTTCAAAATTCTACTCACTGCACCTTGAGCTCCTTCTGTTGGTTTCGATCGGGAATATTAAAAGTGGTGGATGGATGCTTGCGCATTGGTTATAGGACTCACTCTTCCCGTTGGACCTTGGGGCTCATTCTCCAGTCCTGCCAGCAGCCGCCTAGCGACAGGGAGATATTATCTACAAAGACAAGGGAGACTGAAATGACTATTTCTAGCTTATTAGGCGTTATCAGCCAACCATACCCAATGCAAGTAAACTAGAACAAGGCTTTGTAGTCGTTTCTTTTGAAGCACAAAAGTGTTTTTAAGAACAAACAATAGGAAATGTATCCCATTTTGCGCAGCGAGAGTGGCCGTGCCTGTGGACGTTTTTGCATCCAACCAAGATTAAAGGAACCTTCGTGTTCTCGTTATATTTGCATTGTGGAGGTTATCTCTCCAGGCCACTTAACATATTGTACGGAGCTGTTAGCCCACGACATTTTTGATGGACAGATTCTGCCTCTAAAAAGAAGGCAATTGGGGATACGACATGTTCTTCAAAGTATGATAAAATGAAGCTTCAACAACCACATTTATCAACATAAAAGGTTACCATATCGGTGGCATAATTTCGAGTGCTGATTGGGTAGAAAGAATACCACTATATTGAGTCAAGGATTGTAGTGAATCTTCCAATTAGGACATAGTAGGAATTTCGTAAGTGGCCAGGCATTCAACATTCGTCGATTACATGACAGCTTTTTGAGGACATTAAGATGCGGAAAGGCGTAAATTGAAGACGAAATAAAGCTGCAGTGGGTGCTTATGTCATTTTAGTGTATAAAACCTGGGTGATTTTCTAAGGCTCTTGTAGGCTGAAACATTCAAAAAATAAATCGGAGAGTGATGAGAAAACGGGCAGTAATATTATTGCTTGACTGGAAGGTAAGCGCGAAGTGCTGCAGTTTAAAAAATCTTAGAAACAGATCACAATGCATATGAGCATTCCCGAACTCAATTCACTTTCCCTTGGCTTTGTGTAACCCCAAATACCAAGGAATGGAGTAGCTTGTAGCTCCTAGCACCTCTTCGTTTCACAGGTCACTGTGGAAGCACAGCTACCTCTCGCATGTTTGTCTCGCACCCCCGATCTTTTGGGACATCTGCTAGGCCTAATGAAGTCAAGTTTGGTGAACGTACGCTTTCGATTATTTATCATCAGGTCTTTACAATAATGTAATGGAGGGTAGAGTAATAAAATTTTAAACATCCAATGTGCAGTAAGTATGGGGGAGAGTGTTGAGGGTGTTCAGAGGTCAGGGGTTATAGTCTAGTCCTATAGGGGCGAGGGATGAGGAGAGAACGGGGAAGGGGTACGACAATTATCTAGGTTTCTGCTTCGTCGCTGTGACGCGACGTGGTGGGAGGGGTGAACTCAGATGCTGGGTTTGTTTTCGGCCAAGGGAGCCACAGAGCCACTACAAACGCTTTTTGCGAGCAAAAAGTTGGGTTGGTCAACCGTATGACCCCTGCCCCAGCCGTCGCAAGTATCCACTGGTGCAGGAACTTGGAGTTTTGCGTCGGCACTTTATAGATTACTCGGAATGCTGGGTTGACGTCTACCCAGTGACCGCAGTCAAACAAATGAGCCACAATTGCGCTCGAGATAGACTTTACCGTGCCTTGATTTAGCCAGATAGGATGGTGCTTTCGTATCCTGTTGGATAGACGCCTAGTTGTTCGACCAATATATCCTTCTCCACAGGAGTAAGTGAAGGCGTAGAGGCACATTGAAGAAGTCTGAAGTGGCAGTCT
This sequence comes from Schistocephalus solidus, assembly GCA_017591395.1. Taxonomy (NCBI): domain Eukaryota; kingdom Metazoa; phylum Platyhelminthes; class Cestoda; order Diphyllobothriidea; family Diphyllobothriidae; genus Schistocephalus; species Schistocephalus solidus. The sequence continues at coordinate 254,883 of WEDG01001555.1, forward strand.
ATCCTTGCCTTCAAGGTGACGAAGGGGAGTGCTTGAGGACACTAGCCTTAACTTAGCGGCTGGGTACGTGCACGCTATAGCAGTGTTAAAGCGATGATGTTAAGTTCGCTCGCCGGATCCCCTCTAAAAGGCAATGTGAGAAACAAGTCCTTCCTCACAGCCGTTGACACGTCCAATTTTGGAGGACGTTCCTCCATATACTCACTGAGAAACTTCTCGGGAAAGCCGTTTTCTCGGAGGGTTTTCTGTATCAGGGTGAGTTATTTTTCCATTGTATCTGGAGTACATATTCTCCTAACTCAGTTAGTGAGTCAGCCTACTAGGTTTCGTTTCTGGCTAAGCGGGTATATACCTGTACCAACCGCACACACTGTAGGATTCCACTCCAGCGTCTTGTTGCTCTGATCCTGAAGCGAAGGAGTTCAACTTGTCAAATATGCCAAATAACTCGAGTTCTAGCTCCTAAATATAAGTAAAGGTTTTTTTGAAAATTTCTCGTTTTGTTCGAAATATGAATATCCGATTTCTGCAGATGAAGAATACCGACAAAGGCAAGAGAGACTGGAATGGCCATTTCTGGCTCATTAGTCGTCATCAGACAGTCATGCCCAATCCCAGGTGGTGCCGCACCCGAGGCTCAAACCCGCGACCTGTTGATCAGGAGTCCAGTTCTCTAACCATTGAGCCATGGGTTCGTCATTTTGCCGGTTTAGATTGGGAATATGACCTTTGTTGATAAACACTCACTTATAGCTAACGGAATCCACACGTCCCGGTCTGCCTTAGGGCTCACTATCGAGTTCTGCCAGTAGCCGCACCGCGGCTAGTAATAGTAAAGATGGATGAATAGATAGAGCATTGAACTTCTAATCAATAGGTCTTGGGTTCGATCTTCGGTTGGGGCACTACCTGTGGTTAGGTATGGCTGGCTGATGATAACTAATGAGCCAGAAATGGTCATTGTCTTTGCAAACAACGTTCATCTGAATTTACTACTACTAGCCGCTGTGCGGTTGCTGGTGGGGCTCGAGAGGCGGCCCAAAGACAGTACGGGACGAGTAAGTTCCCTTAGCGATCGGGGAGCGTTCATCAACTAATCCGATTTATCTCAGCGGAACTTTTATTACTGAATTCAATACCCGGTTACCTCTCGTTAATCTGGTGTAAGTATGTGTTTATGTAGCTAAAATCATCAATTTCCGTGTTTTAAGATGAAGATTAATAATCCTGTAGAAGTTAAGAGAGGAGATCTAGGAAGAGAAGATCACTGGAACAGCACTTTAGTAACCTATCATTTCCGATCCTCACTCGAACCCCTCATCAGAGAAGTTCAACAATACACATTAAGAGGGTAAAGGACCAAATGCGTTGGTTGACAGCCCTCCACAAACACACGGAAATCAGGTCCCTTTATATGGTTTAAGCAACAGGGTGCCTGAGTACGTATTTCGGGTGGAAAGTTTTCCTAACACTGAATGCGTAGGGAATTTAGGCCTAGCAGGCACTAATTCAAATCACAATAATCTTTCAGACAACGGCAACTTCGGAAATATGTCGCGGTCTTTGAGACAAACAATACCTTGCAGTATGTTTCTTGTGATAATGGTAGTACGCACACGGGCCAATACATCCATCCCGAAATTGATAGGTCGAAAGTAACTTCAAAGACTCCGACTTTTATGGTCTTGGTCACAACATGAGTGCTAAAGTCTACGTTATGTTTATCCAAAAACGATTTTGGGCAGGGTGTAGGCATAAAATTCTTTTGTATCATACCGTTATAATTATTTCTGTAAGCGAACCGGAAGTTTAAGTGTGCATAAACCCTAACGGAATTTGGGGAAACTTTACGCTCAGCAAGGCCAGAGAGAACTGCTAGAACTTCTGAGCTTGAGCTGCAGGAATAGGTTTCAGAAACAGCTACCGAATGCTCCAGATTTGAGACAGCCACTGCCCTTGCGAACACGAATAAATCAGTCTTCGTCCCAACTTCTGTCTGTCAGGAGAAAACGCGGACTGTCAACCAGCACAGTTATATACGCACATAATAATAAATCACGTGGCATAGCGTCTTTGGGTTCTGTTCTTTGGCCCGGACGACTGAAACCTTGTTATTCGGAGAAGCCCTGATCCATGGAATAAATTTGAAATTGCTTACTGGATTTTTTTCAGAAAAGGATACACATTTGTTGCCTTCCATAGACAAGAAAGGCTACAATCTACTGCGCCCCAGGCAAATTAAGCAACCAATGCATTGCTAAATCAGACCTCAGACAACTCCATCGGAACCTTTCAATCATTCTGGGGCATCGTCCGAGTTGATAGTAAAAGGTATCCATCTTGGGAATGCAGCGTCCAAGCGAAAACACTGAGGTCTTATCACTCGCATAAGATCTTACGCTGAACCTTGCCTCAGGGAAGATGGCACGAAACCTGCAACAAACTTTGTGGGAGAAGGAATCAGAATTGAAGACCACACCCATGACATTTAGCTAATTCGCCGAGCTAAGAAAATGAGGGAGTCGGAGAATGACGTTTAGAGAGCACCGTCTGATGCAGACTCCAGGCAACGTAACGCCGGTACCTAGACCAGAAGCGTCGGACACGAAGCGAGTCGTTCAAAACGCAAGCTTTATCGGGATTTTATCAAAAATAAATTATGCTCAAAAGTATTTGGAATCCATAACAGGCATTCACTAAAAGTAAATACTCGATCACCACGAGCCTAGCGGTAAGTAAAAACCCCTCCTCGTTTCATTCTCATCTGTCCAAGACTATTATGCTTGACTTCAAGTTAAAAGCAGTGTAAAATTCTTGTTTGGAATGGATATTAAAAGTTCATTCTGGAAAATCCTTCACTGAATGCCGTGTAGTACCATACTGTCTCGTCGCCAGGATTCGTAGGAAATTATTCCACCTTTAACCAACCACCAGTGAAGCTTCACCAAACCCCTTGATGAATAACATTTAAAAACTGTCAGTTGAAGTACTGGTAACACCTTTATATCCCACAAGTAGCATGAGTACTAAAGTATATGATGCTGCAACTTCCTGCTGCCAGCATTCTCCATTTGAGTGGCCACAGTGCCACAGTATCTTATTAGGTAGCAATTATCCTAGTGGTGACCAATATGAGCATATCTGGCTCTGGATATTGCGGTAAGTAGCTTATCTATTCATTTTTTGGAAGTTTTATGTAGTACACATGTGCGTGTGTTTTCTAAGCACTCTGCATAGGCCAAATGGAAGACGTATACAAACGAAGTGTCATATCTCGGTCACTCTAATCAACGCACAGCTCAACATGGTAAAGGCCTTGACGGTGGGGAAATAATAGGGGGACTTTAGAACCTGCTTAAGTATTCAATTCTGACGGCATTTAATGAGATGATGACAGTCAACTACATGGAAATTGCGGGTCTTCTCTATTAAAATCTAGGACAGTACAGGGGTGAAATAGGAGTACAAGACTAATTCCATAGTTTACAATCGTTGTTTGGCTTTAGAGAAACAGAAATTCCTCTCGGAGTTGGTTTAAGGTTTGGGGGTGAGCTTTTGAGGACGTAAAAGCCGCAAACGTTTTTTTAGACCCGGTATTTGCGTATGCTGGAGAGATATCCCATGCACATCTGCTGTGAAAAGTGATCAGTGATGGCTCTATGGATGCAGTGTCACCATGGCTTTTACCAGGTATATGGAGCCACAAGGAGCTGTACTGATGTGTTCTGAAAAGAGCACGAATGCTTAACTTTTCATTGGTCACTACTAGGTTTTCAAATTGCTGACGTAAACATAAAATCCTACTGGCAAGTCAGTGCACCAAACCCACGTGGAAGTGGCATTTGACTGATCTAAATGCAGTTATAAGCACACTCGTTTCATTTCACAGTCCCGTTTGAAGTTAACAACCCGACAGCTGGTTGCATCTAAACAACCAGTTAACGGTAAGGATAGCTTATGTTAAACCCTTGGATTTAAAATTCATAGCTAACCGCTATATGTTTTTGTCAGAATCACCATTCTGCCTAGATCACTTGCCGATGTGCGGCTAGAGTGAGGCCCGAGACACAACGGGACGAATGAGTCCTGTAACCGGGCGGTGGGCGTCCATCTACCATTGTTACTATTCCCGATCGAAACCGAGAAGACAACCAGCTCGTGGCACAGTGGATTAGAGCGTTGGACTTATAACCAGCAGGTCGTGAGTTTGATCCTCGGGTGCCGCAACACCTGGGGTTGGGTACGGCTGGCTGATGATGGCAAATAAGCCATTCCAATCTCTCTGGCTTTTTTCGGTAATTTAATGCCATTATCCACTGCGGATATTGATGTGATGATGACTCAGCAATGAGCACCCCCTCCCAAAAATTATCACTGACAGAAGTATTAGCCGGCGACTTCCCCGAATGCTTAATTAGTTTGCCCAGGTAATATCGTAGCACCTAACGCTTGACAGCGGTCCGGAACACAGCTCATGACGCATGCGAATGCCACCTGCTGTGAGAATTTTGATCTCATCGAGCATAATTGTATGGACGGGTCTCGTCGAATGTGCGGCAAATTGAAGCCGAGGTTAATTTTCCTTACGGCTGATGCATGTTCCACCATCCTCTTCAGGAGTTTTCCTACTTAAGTGGTCGCTTAGTCGACAGTTGCACCAGATCCTCTAAATGCTCAGCAAATTTTCCTCGCTATAAACAATCTGACGCGCTTGAAGCTTTCACGAGGAGCTAAAAGCCGTGGCTTGGTAGGTCGCCAACGGATGGGATAACTCGGACCGCTTGGTCAGTCCAGTGTGTGCTTGTGAGGACTGGCCGACTAGTGGACTGGCAGTCAGACTGCAGTTTCCCTCTTAATATAGCCTTTATGGCACTCCCACTCAGTTAGGATTCGAGCCACCCCTCCTTTTATTGTGTTCTTGTTTATGGTAGACCACAGTGCTTGAGCCTGAGCCATCTCCCACTTCCGGTCATTTGACTCTGTCTTGACACCGGGCCCAGTTTAGGGAGTGAAACAGAGAGTAAGGTAGGTGCAACGAAAGTATGCTCTCCCTATAATCCAGTGGCAGTCACTGTCCCTCCACCACCCTACTGCGCAGTATACGGTGGACCTCGTCGAAACCAACGGTGAAAACTTTCGGGTCATTTGGCCTCATGACCTGGTTCCGGGCGGTTTTCTACCGTCTGTATACAAAGAAGCACATGCCAACCCTGGGGGTCCGTTGCAAATTTGTCCCTGGTCTCATTTGAGAAGACGCTGGTTTACGAAGTTTTGCAGGTAGCTATTAGCTTTGCCGACCCGTCAAAAATCTTTTATTCACAAACCCTGTCGTCCGATTTTAATGTGGTGCCTCTCAACAGGCCGCTATAACACCCTTAAGAAACTGCATCTATGATTAATCCGATGGTTGCCGTTGAAGCTCAACTCTTATACCATATTTAACGTTTTCCCATTTATATGGGGTTTTTAGTCAACCGAAAAATATGCCTTAGACTAGGGAATCCAGGAGTCCAACTGGCTGATTTTTACCTCTATCGTATACCTTCTATCCGAGAAGGCAGCGTCGAGATTTTCAGTTCATTCATTCATATGTCGGGTCCTGCATTTTGGCCTGTGTTTTGGATGATCATTGAGAGCGGGCGAGGACTGTTTACAGTAGCAGTGCCAGTGAGCAACTAGCATACCAATAATCAATATGAGTGAGGAAATCGGGACGGTTAACGACTCCGTTGACAACAATAAAGCCCTTTTTGGGCCAAGAAAAACCCTTTCCGAAGTATTAGGATCTGCCAATTACGAAAAATATGCATTGACATAGCAACTGCAGCCCTTGTGCAAACACTACCCTTTCATTTGTTTTATCTGATGCTGCATTTGAAGGGGAATCCGAAACGGCATGAAAAATAATCTCTTTTTCGAGTTTCCCTCTGTTTCCAAACACCTTGGAATACAGGCTCCTCAACGCCATAACTACATTCGTGAGCAAACTTAAAACAAAAGTTTACAGACAACGTATGCATTGAGCGTACAGAGTAACTTACCGCCTCTCAATATTCGCTTAACACTATGATTAACCAACTGGTTATAAAACATAGGAGTTTCTTTGCTTTTTTTAATTTCTAAGCGTTAAAAAGGAAATAGAACATACTGTTCAGCTAAAAATAGCCATCCACAATGTGCTTTTAACTCCGAGAAGAATTAACTAAAATTGGGGTTATTAAACCCAGATAAACAGCTAACTGTCAAACATTAGGATACGATACATCATCTTTCAATGGTAACTTCCAAGCTATTTACTTTTTTCAAAAAATCCCGCCTATTTTGAGCGGTGATTTTCAACTCAATTTTATTATTTATTCGGGTAAAAATATCGATAATTTGCGTTCACTATAAAAACACGACTTTTTAGCTGTTTGACGCTAGTGAAACAGTTAGCAGTAAAGTTTACGTCTTTTGGCAGAAACACGACAGATATAAAAGTCTTACTGAAGTGGCTGCACCGAAATGATGAATGAGAAACTATGGATCAGACTTCAAAAAGCAGTTCAAGCGCATAAAAGGGTTGGCAGAGGGCCGTTTGGCTTTGATAACATCACGCTTTGAAGCGCAGGCCCCCTACTCGCCCATCGTTCACCCGCTTTTAGTATACGACAAGAATTATGGTTTAGATTGCGTTTGGTTGAAAGCATCGCTGCTCGTCTTTCCCGATTTGTCATAAATTCGCTGATGTTACTAGTGATCTCAGCACAATACTATAGGAGGAAGTTTAGGGAGTTTGACTGTATTTTGCTAATGACGGTAACATTCAACGCTGGCTAAATTTCTACTAGGTGACCCAAGATATACCTTATTATTGCATCTATTATAGCACTTCTTTGTAATTTTTATATCTAATGATGATTTCAGTGCTTACTGAGTGAAGGCATAATAAGTAAATTCCTCTGTTGCTTAACTTTGTTTTTTAAATTTGTTCAAAATGTACAATTAAAACAACCTGAATCATAAATTATGGACCACGAAAATAGGAACCTTTTGAATTTACCTCACTTGGTATCAGAAGACAGAGGGAACTGGAAGACGGTCATTAGAGCGCTTTTGAGCGTTAGGAGAATAAACTTGCCTTGGTGCACTCTCTGCTGCAAAAAACAGCAGTGCAATTGTCCGAACGAAAATTTTCAGTTTGTTAATAAAGAAGATGCCAGTATTGTACGTAAATAAACCAAATCATGGAATGAACCGGAACCCTTCTTCGTGGTTGACATGGAATCATGAGTAGGTTTAGGATACGTAAATGATTCTTAGTATTATTATTAGCTGAAGTGGGGGAAGGGTGTGAGTAGAAGATTGAACGTCGGAAGATCATTGTTCAAGACTGCACCCAGAGGTCAGAGCGGTTGAATCGTATAGCAGTCCTCTCTGACATCATAAAAATGAGTCGCCGCAAACCACCTTAAGTGATGACTTTGCATCCAATTGAGCATTCGGAACGCTTATCAAAATCAGGTTTGCGACGATGACATTTTTGGAGTGGTATGTTGAGAAACGGAAGTTACTCGACGGAACAGATTTGTCCTGCCACTGAGATGTTGAAGACGTTAATTAATTCTCCATTTTCAAAGTGCTTAATGCCGAAAATTGACCAGAAATTTAAATGGCTGGATGCGTTATTCGGCCCTGGACTGATCGAATTTTCTTCAACAGCAGAATAACTCTTTTGGGTTGAGTGACTCCAGTCTCTCTGATTATTAGCCTCGGTTCTATGACTTTTAGCGATCAGTCAGTCCATATTAAAGCTTTTTATTTCCCTTCAGTCACTCGATGTTAGCAAAACCAAGATGTTCTAACAAAGTCAGTGAATTAATCTACCGATGTGGCCTGCTTCATAGAAGCAGGTAAACAAATACGCGCCTGAAGAAGCATTCGAAACTGCTTTTTTCTTGCTACAGACTGAAAGGACGCGAGAAGTCATGAACACCATCTTTGCTTAAGAGACGAGAAAGGCTTGTACGAAAACTGTGGATCATTGGCGTCTCAAACATTCCTCACTTGTCTCAGTTTTGAATAATAGTTGAAGAAAAGGCCTTTCGAGAGGGGAAGTATGATTTCATTCAAAAAACATTTGGATTCCCGTTTATGCTCATGATCCAAAGGCCATTGAAACAACCAAGGTATCACACCTCAGCAGGTCACTCTAGAATCAAGGTGCAGGATCTCCTGCTTTTCAACCCAACTCCCCTCCCTTCCCCCAAGACTGAGGAAAGTATAAGGAAGGTTCTAGGGCGTTCAACTGTGAGTGAAAGGAGATGACAGGTGGTCTGAATTTTAGGAAAAAAGATGTGAGGGCATGAGTATGTGTGGTCCGCTTCTCCAGTGTTGTTTTTGGCGGGGTGAGGGGTGGCAGCCGAAGGCGTCGGGCTGATAGCCGACACGCATGCAAGATGAATCATCCTGCCCCAAAAGTGTATAAGAGGGTGCAGTATGAAACCAACAGAGGCTGTGTTGATGAGCCAAAAGAAACGTGTGACGACGGTAGCTCTGCGAGCTGTCATGCTTTCTTCTCAGGCTCTGTCCGAGTTGGTGGTCCCCGTACTTCTTGAGGAATCGCGTTTCCGTCCGCATGGGGGGGGGGGCTGCCCCGGCAGGGGGTGGCTGGATGTCGGAAACTAGTGCGGTTTGCCGAGTGGAGTTTAAATGGTACTGGCGTGTGAAATGGCGACCACGATGAAAAGGCCAAGTCGTAAAGCTGGCACCGCCTGCTCACAAACGCCTGAGAATACAACTTCTGTTACAGTCTGGGTCCCTAATTGTGCAGACCCTGGTGGCAACTATAAAATGTGCACAATAGTTGTCGATCGAATCCTCGGGATAGAGGAGAGCTAGGGAGGTGACACTGGTAATGATGACGGTAGTGATAATTTGGATGATGATAACGATGAGGTGTCACTTTCTTGACACCTTTCACAATATGACAGTGAGTTGCGTGACATTCGATTAATCAGCCAATCTGTCCAAAATAGGTTTTCATGCTGTCCCTACCAAAAGTAGCAGTCAGATAGGAAACAAAAGAAAAGTGTTTCTTTTGCGAATTTGTATAGTGCAATCGACTGCCTACCAAGAATTTTTCTATCTACTTGCTGTCGGTCTGCCTAGACTTGACAGCAATACTAGGATTTATGATCATCTTACGAACGGCCTTCTTACCCCTTCTTGTGCACTGAAATTTGCAACTTTACTCTCAAGCTTTTTGCAGGGGAAAAAGCAATGACCCATCTGGCAGTCATTGCAAAAGTTATCTATCTCTCACAGAAAGAACTGTGAGAAGTATAAAAGTAGTGTAAGGAGAGTGTTACCACATGGAAAAAATGCAGCCTGATAACAAGATCGAGGAAGGAAGTGAAGAGCATCTCACTCAACTATCTTCCAGCGGCTTTCGTCATTCTGTGTGGTCAGCGCGGCTGATAAACTTTGATGTGTCCCTCCACTCAATGCCGACACATCGGCCATGAACAGGTAACCACTTATCTGACCAAAAGCAACCAAGATACAATAACAGGCATGTGCAATGTTTTGGACAGCTACGGACCACGTTTAGCTATTAGGCATGCAATTCATAGTTGCTGCCGGCCAAAAACTAGGCCGACGGTAAATGTAAGAAGCATGTTTGAACAGACAGACAGCCAAGTAAGCTAGTGATTATCAATTCCAGGAAAGGTTAGACTAACAGCAATGACCACACTGACATCAATGAATATCAGACTAAAAGCTTGTTTATTGACTACGTTTGAGCATGCAAAAGCACTGCGTTAACTGTGATATCAGCGTGTACTCGATTTCTACTGCCCCTCGTAGAAGTTATAACTTTTAGCTGGTTTGGTATTCTTGCAAGATAAACATTTTGGTTGTTTTTGTAATGCGCATTATTTTGGATTTCACCTTGGCATTAATATCTAATTTTCAAGGCCTGGTGATGCAGAAGGTGATTTTAATACTCAAGCCTGGTGAAGCAGTATACTTTGACGCCTGAATTTTGTGGGTCTAAATTTTGTGGGTCGACTGAGCTGACGGCGAAATTGGATGCCTCCTTCTGTTTTATTATTGCAAAAAATGCTTTGTTTAGTGGTATGGATCTTACGGTACAATGTGACGGAAACCCGGACAGTTTTCTGTAATTTACCTATAGCTTTGAAATTCCAAAGTAGGATGAGGGGACTAGTAAACATACCGATATTGTTGGAAGTACGGTTGGTCACATGTATATGTGTACCGCCTGTGCCATGCCGCCGAACACCTTGAAATACGGAAATGGTGGTCTTTATAACCCTAAAGGAGAGGAAACGTGGCTGAGAACGGCTTATATGACCCCCTAAGCAGGATATGAGAACAGGAACCGTCCGAAATACAGGGGACTTTGCGTCACTTCAACCGAAAGTATGCAAAGGTTTATATTTAGGGTTAGGGTTAAGTTAAACGCCAGCGTAAAGGTAAATTAGAATCAAGCTAATGGTTGTGGTTAGGGTTAGAGCTAACTGTAAGGTAAGATTTTAAGGGTAGGATTAGATTTAAACTTATGACTATGGTTTAGATTTATTTTAGGCCATCTAAAAACTCATATTTCCTAATTGTACTAGTTTACGACTTTTCCATTTTTTAAAAGCATAATCGAAACAATTTTTTTAAAGCACATTATAATTTAGAAAGTGAAAATATATGTGGCAGCTTTCTAACCAGCGTGAAATAAGAAGTTTTTAAAGTTGACCATGTGTCCCATTGAAAGGTCACACTTGACAACCCCCCAACCCTTGATCCCGTAGTTTAATATTAATAAAATGAAATATGTCCTCACCGAGGAAGCAGCAATTGTGTGAGTTGCGCCTCTTCGTCATCTTGTGTGGGAGGGGTAGTTTAGCCAATGACGGAAAGCTAGTGTACAGTGGCTTTTCCACTCTTTAAGACTTTGTCAGAAATGAGTTTGTATCAGTTCCGATATTCTTTCGGAGGTTAATTTTTCGCCAGTAGCTATAGCGGGCTTAACTCATCCACTTATCGCATGTTTTTTTTTTTCTTCTTTTCCCTGTCATTCTCATGGGATTTACTAAGTAGACACCCCCAGTGCCCCGGTCTTCCTGTCAGTCAACTAAGGTTGGTCTGGTCTGTCAACAGTCTACGCTGATGGACAGATGGTGATTCATGTATTTTAAATCCCCCTTCCACCACCTGACTCATGCTGTGCCCACTTGGTTGACGGGGAAATCCTACAAAAGTCTCCTCTTGCTGTGAAAGAGATATTTCAGTCATTGTTCGGCCCAGTAACTGTCAACAATATCACGTCTATGATAATGGTCTAGACACTAGGATATGTTGACAGGCACTACTTACACTGCTCAGCGTACAGGCGGAATTACATACTGCGAATGGCGTTCACAGATCATCTCTGATTACAGGGTGGAATTGGGCGTTTTCACGTTGCCTTGGAGGTTTCTCTTATTATGGCCGAAGGCAGGGGTTTTTTTAGTACAGTGCAGTGGTAAGCGGTAGTTTACGGTTAGCAGTAAACTGTATCATAACGATTTAACGATATGAGATAACAGGGGGTATAGCATCATTTTAGCACGATTTGTACCTCAAGCTTTCATAAATTAATATAAAAATATAGAAGATGTGAGGGCGTTTACCAAACGTGTATCAGCATAGATATTTGCATATATCTTGTTTAATTTCCGGGGACATTAATGCGCAAACTTGGAGTTAATCCTTAAGAAGAAACCTAGTTGGCCGCCTCTGAATACTACGTGGTTATTCTGCATTGGCTAATTAATTTCGGCTAAAATATTCATGTCATATTTTGGACCGAGCCTGTAAAGTTTGTTTCGAAGAATTTACTCAAAGTTCAAACAGTAATTTTTTGGAACTTAAACAAGGCAGGATGAAACTGGAGTGAATATACCAGAAAAAAATACGGGAAACGCTGGGGTACCCACAGACGAGCCGACCCCCTCGCAGTTTCGTCATACAGCGGTACAAGATCGATAAAACACGCGTGTCTGCGTTTTTAGATAGTACCTGATAAATAAGTACGTAGTTGACATATGTATGTGCAGAGAAATTAGTGATAACTTAAGAGACAAAAAACATGGGAATGACTATTTCTCGTTCCTATACCATCATCAGCCTTTATTGTTCTAACTCAAGCTTCTGCAAGAAGTTATTTTGGTTATTTTCTGTTTAACCGCAAAAAATCAAAGCACTTGTGATCGCAAAACCATATCATTTGTCTGGTAAGAGCGTGAGCAGACAGGCAAAAGTAACCTAATGGTGATTTATACAAATGAATTGCATTTCCTGAATGAAGTGTCCTGCTTTAGCTTGCCAAGTATTCTAGAGATTTGTGCTAGCCAATAGCTGAAATTAAAATCATGCAGGAAGTCTCTTTTAGAACGAAGATGACAATGGATAGGTTCTACAGGAATATCGTAAATAAGCATTTTTGGTTTTGATTTGTAGAATTTAATCCCAAGCATGCATTTTGATATTAAAAACCAAAATATATTTTTCCATGTTAACATTTTACGCGTGCTGGTACCAAGAGACAACGCATTCAAGAAAAGATTTTCCAAACCAAAGCTGTAGAAGTAATTTAAGCCGAACCTCAACCATCAACGTTTGAAGGCCATCTCTGTATTTTCCGAATAAATGAGCAAGGAAGTAATACCCGACCGATGGTATGTTTGGTCAACCTTTCAAAACCGATCATCGTATTTGAAAAGTAAGATCGGAATTGCGCTCTGAATTTCATCTGCCGTAAGATAAAGGTTAAAAAAATCCCGCTGTTCGTTAGTACCCCCGGCAGACTAATATAAGCATATTTAAATTCGTTTCCCTATTAAGTTCCTGCATAATATCCCCAAATGAAAGACATGGATAGTTAAATTTTGACAAAATTAAATTAACTTATTTCATTAACTTTTTCGGAATGGGAGGGTATGCTTTTTTTTCAAAAGTTCTCTAGGTTTAAACTTAACGTATATCTTAGCCAATATCCAAGGCCCTTCGAAACTGAATGCTTATCTGTGCGCCCTTTTATATACATTGCGCTTATTATGTCGCTATGCTCTACTAACTGTGTCGTGGCTATGGAAATTTTCGGGGACATTGGAAAAAAGAGACTGAAAATCTAATGCGCAGTATTCAATGCACGTAACAAGATTGAATAAATAGGTGAAATGGCCCATATACATTGCCAGAAGAATACCAATGCAATTATAGAAATTCTTTTTTCATCGATATTCCTAATCATTTATTGTGTGTTATTTGTGCCCAACTGCTATCAGTTAGCTTACAAGTATCGTATTTCGAGATAAAAAGGAAAATTTTATTTTAATTAAAACACAATTGGAAAGCCTTCTATATTGGCGGAAAACATGCTCGCCTCTTATATGAGCGACTCAAATCGTCCTATTACCTAAATCAAAAATATTCATAACTTTGCCAGCTCTTTGACCTGATTGGCAAACAAACAGAGCGAAAAATATTCTCAAAGTGTTCCATTATCTTTGTTAAAAGAATGCTAATTTTGTAGAAGAATAACAAAATCAGTCTTATGCTTGTCGGCAAGTTCAGCTTTGTACGTGAAGTTTGTAAAAACATTGAAAAATTTATTTAATAAGGACATCCCTGGTGGCGAAAATCGGAGCAAGTTAGGACCTTTCTATTCTTCCTTTTATGACTTATATTGTACGCAAAAGTTACCTTCTTTCAGCCACTTCTCACTACGTAGTTATTGATTTTCCACGGGCTGTTTTATACCCAGCCATCTCTACCCCTTGATTCTACGGACCAAACGAATTAGAATCACCGACTAAAAACACAGTGATTCATTCGGTTCACAGGCTTTCAACTACTGTCAATGGTAATCACAGTTTTTCTTGTGGCAGCAAGTGAACATACAACGCAAGGATGCAAATACGGACACCCTGACAAGTAAGACGGGGCTCTATCCATTACACAATGGAACTGGTGCCCATATCCGAACCTTTTAAATCACTCAAATAGCCGTCGAGTTAAACAAGCCCCTCTTCTCTGCAAAGGGGAGGAAGCAAAAGCAGACATCGACACAGGTTTCAAATTCCTAGGTCAGTGATATTTTATTGGCATAAGAGATGTATTTAGCTGTTCATGGTTGGTTATCATTCGACAAAAAGTCAGAAAATTCTCAATTGATGCCACTACCATGTCCAAAGTCAAGCAAATTTTATTTCCGTCAAGTCTATCGGCTAGTCTCCTATGCTGGGAATGGATTATAATATATAGTTATGCGCGCCTGAAATGGCTCTACTCCTCAAAAAACCTGAGTATCGCGCGTTCAGCGAGTTTCTTAATCTTCCTCGAAAATGGATAGACTAGGCGATTTCCTTAATTGAAGGAAGCTTAGCTCCTCCTCCTGCGGCTTGGGGTTTTGACTTGCTGCTGTGTGAATTGATTCGTTGCACTTCTCTGATATTTTCTAGATATCCTTCATGCTCTGGCAATAACACACCCTTGCAAGAGATTGTTCCAGTATTTTGTTCCAAAGTAGAAAATTGTTCAGAAATATATATAAACTCACCGGTAGATGTTCATGCGTCTGATATGCTAGATCCTTTTTCCTTTAAAGGAGTACAAGTAATGCATAGAAATAACTAAAATATGTGACCTAAACCATGAAATGTGGTTATTTTTGGATTTTGGGGGCACAGAAAGCATTTCACTAAAGAAATTTGCATGTTAATTCTTATATATTGAAGGGAAACCTGCAGAATTTGAGCGAAACCAGAGGTTGCCGGACTTCAAAGCAATTTCCTGTGCTATTCAACGTCACAGATCAAAGTCAATAGTTTGTGCGCATTGGACTATCACAGAAAATTAATATAAGCAGGAAAGATTTCAAATAAATCCTTTCTTGACCTGGATACTTTCATCTTAATTCAATGAAAATCAAGTGAAGGCAAGCGCAAGAAATCATATTTTTTCCGAAAACAAGCAAATAATTGCTAACGTTTTTTGCCACAAAATGCAGAACTAAACCGGTTTACCAGAATATTTTGTTTTACTGCGTCCAACATTGACACCGTTAACGAAAACTGCACGACCTTCCATGGAGATGGACGCCCAGAACAACCTTTGTTAAAATTTAGGCATGCGATTGATAATTTTTATGTAATATAGTTTGTACTAACTTGACTTTAGAAACTCGATGTTCGGATACCTTGTTGTGCGCTTGCAGTCTTCGAACGGGGCAGTTGCGTCAATAACTGTATCAAGAAGCATGCAAATGCAGAGTAAAAAATAGTTCTTTCCTGGTCAGCCTAAAATGTATCTCTTATTTTTAAGGAAGTCCCATAACCGACCAAAATTCCATAATTTTACTTTGATTTCTCCTTGGAAAAAGGTGAAGTCCGCATAGTTTCTTCGGCAAAATAACTAATTGAGGCATCTTTTAAAAGTTTGGCGTACTATAAAACGGTTTTAGAGTTTCGAAAATTCCCATCAAAGGATTCAGAAGACTAGTTGGCGAGCATACGCGTGTTTTCGATAAATTCTCGTCGGGCCAGTACATTTATATGCGAAACGGAGTGCAAGACAAAAAATCAATAAGTTTAATCTCGTCATTCCAGTGAGTCGTGTTAAAAGAGGGGAGGGGTGGCGATAAGAGGCAAATGGTTAAGCTGCAGTGAGGGTTTGGTGGGAGGGGGAGGGGAGGGGAAGAGGCGAACGGCCTGGACTGCATGTAATTAAGCCGTCGTTGGCCTGCTAAGCGCGGAGCTTGTAGGAGGTTCTTTTCATTGATATCAGTCATATAAATATCGAATTTTGTTGTGGGCATACATTTTTCCTGGCAATCACTTTTCATGATAAGGTGAATCTACAAATACGACGCAAACGGCCATCCCCATTAGAAGGAATATAAAAAAGCCGGCTACTTCGGTGAATGCTTTTATGAACTATATTATATTAAAGGTTCTGATAAACACAGGGAACAGGATCTTAATTAATTGCAAATCAATTGAAAGCAGTGAAAATAATGAAATATTCGCCGGAATTTCAAGAATTATCTAAAATTTAATTGTAATCCATTACCAGAAATACCTATAAAGAAATTGATGAAAGGATCGTTCTCTTAAAAGACACAAAATTTTACGGTTACGCTACCACCTGACAATTCTACTTAAATTTATTCATAGCATTTACAGAGGTGTTTCACGTTTCAGAATTTTTTGCTTTTAAAAAATTTGAGCATTCCTAAACAAAGTAATATTTCTGTTAACGTTTCCTTTAAGTTTTAAATTGCCTTCATGTTGTGTCTTATTAGTTAAAAGCCGTGGTACATGCGTTAATGCCGGTTAGCAAAGGATTATCAATATTTCACAAATTTTGGCATTTTGCACGAGGTATGTTTTATACTGTACACCACATAGTTCCTATCTGGTGAAGGATGTATTTCGCAAACTATGATTACTGTAGGCGGACACTCAGCAACTGTGTGATCCTGCAAAAAACCAATATGCCATATAAACATTAAAAACAACTCTCATTCGAGTAAAATTGATCGCGCTGATTTCTCGATAGTACTTTATGTCATTTTAAAATAGCGAAAGTTATACGAAAAGGCATGCACCAAATAGGCGATCGCAAAGCGATGGCAAAAGAATATACCAGACGCAGATCTTTTGATGTCGTTCTACTGACGACACGCTTGATATCCCCAAGAACGGGTTGATGATTTCCCATAACGTGCAAAACGCAATCTTCCCAGATATACAATTCAAGAGGAAGGAAGAAAAGGAGAAGCGGTTTGTCCCTACTTGGTTAAACTTTCACAGCGAACTTGAGACGACCGTTTACAGGAAGGGACATAAAACTGATGGCTGTGTCCACTTCACAGCCAAAAGTCATGGTTTTCCCTCGCGGTGCTCTATGTTAATAAGCATACGACCACTATCCATCTTTTTCGAATACCGTTGTTGGAATCCTTTCAGAGTATATCTATAAACACCCATGAGGATGGACTCTCGAAACTTTTTCTGTTGCCAGTAAGAACGCAACTTCCGCGTTCATTTGATATTTACGCCTAAATGCATCAATTCTGACATGCGGAGGTTGATAACTACCAGCTTCCGACTGATGGGAAATCCCCAACCAAACTGGCAAAATGGGACTACCATAAGTATTTGCAGGTCCGGTCGCTAGACTTTGAGCACTGTAAAATTTCAAAAATAATGGTGTTCGAAGAAGTTCCAGCTGACAAAGAAATGTGTGGCTGTTGAGAGAGCCGGGACCTGTTTTTTCCTGATTATTGTATTTTAATTGTTGCCTTTAACCCACAGTTAAATGGTTACGCGACAAGAATATACACAAGATGGATCAGAATTTATCGTTAACACAGCTCAGTATTCTACATCTAGGCCTTAAAAGGCAACCTGGCAACGTCGGTGAACCCCACTTTGACGCAATTTTGAATACCTTTGATTGCAACGGAAGAACCGTATTCAAGTGCGCCAAATTCGAATACATTAAGCTCCATGCTGAAATGCACCCAGATTCAAAGCTTGGGCTTTCCGGGTCTGCAGTTATTGGATGACGATATTAGATAAGCCAGCACGGATAAACCCAGACACCATCGTCCTGTTCTAAGAACCTCCCCATGGGTCCCGTTTTTTCAAACAAATTTGCAACATATGGAATTATGAGTAAGCCGCTGGATGCTTTAAGCTCGCAACTCCCTTATGATTATTTCGGAGGCACACGCTCCTTACTTCTGCAAACTTTATCAATCATCCTGCCACTTTCACCTAGATCTGCAATTTTAGCCTCTATCGGATGGATTTTCGTAAACAGATATTCATTTATAAATTCATCGTTGCCTTTTATTTTCAGGGACTTCTGTCATTCTGGGGTTGGCTAGGGACGCTTTATTTAAGCTTCTACGGTTACCCTGGTAGTACTCTGCAATCTATAACTATCAGCAATACTACGCCTTTTTTATATTCCTCGTGTAGGAAATGATTGACTGTCTTATACACGCTCCGCACAGTTCGCCTGTGCAGTAGTCTTTGGGACGTCACTTAAGGTGTCCAACAGCCATGGTTAATGTTTGAGGTGATGACAGCGAGTTTGCCTCCTTTTACCTACGCCAGTTTCATAGAAACTTTAGCAGCTGAAAATTAGTTAAAATCTCAAGTTTTTTAAATGCCTCAATTAATGCAACGTCCGTCTCTGACGGAATTCACTAACCATTCATCAGATGAATCAGTAGGACACGGGAAAACGGAGCTCCCCTTAACATAAGTGGCCTTGCGCCAACTTTCAGGGAGATGAAAGTTAGCGTTAAGTTTAGAGTGAGTATTAGGAAACCAGAAGAGGCTCTGCAATGCCAGATGTGATTTTTACTTGCCATATCTTGCCGATGAGTCCATTCAGTGCTTGAGAAAGTCGCTCTACATTCTGTTGGATTTTGTCATTGATTCGTGAATTAGCCACCTTTCATGATGATTTTTCGCCGCCAGTGGCATGGGCAGCACGAAACCACCTATTAGTTCAACTTTTGATATGAAAATAGGCAGCATGATACCACCCATTAGTTCTATTTGCCATTAACTGCCTAGTATGGCCCAATTGCATCGAGCTTAATGCCGCACCGATTGCGCCCGACGACCTGGTTCAAAGTTCTGGTCTGTACAACCTGGAGGATACGGATGCCTTGCATGGCCACCTAAACAGGTCATGGGAATAGGAACCATTCCGCCCGCTTAAACTTGGTTGCCTTATTTAAAATTCCAGGAAGGCTAAAGCTACGCTTACGTTAACGTTAACACTAACCTTAACATTAAACTAAACTGCCACCTTAATCTTAACCATCTACCTTCCCTAAACGCAAACCCTACAGCTAACACGATAATAACACTAACCCCTAGCCTAATGATGATCATAACCCTAACTCAAACTCAAACCTAACCCAAAACTTAACCCTCACCTTAATCGGGGAAAAAATTTCTGAAAGTATTAAGTGCAGGACATGGAGTCAGATGATCCGGACATGAATA
Source organism: Schistocephalus solidus (assembly GCA_017591395.1). Taxonomy (NCBI): domain Eukaryota; kingdom Metazoa; phylum Platyhelminthes; class Cestoda; order Diphyllobothriidea; family Diphyllobothriidae; genus Schistocephalus; species Schistocephalus solidus. The sequence continues at coordinate 273,959 of WEDG01001555.1, forward strand.
TTAAAGGGTCAGTAACTTTCACCAGCTTAGGTTGTCTGGTGAAGCCTCTGCACGAATCCACTATTTCCTTTGCTCTTATGAGGTTTATTTCATTAGGAAATTCCATTTCATTATAACGAATCTTTTGAGTCTAATAAACATAGTCTGGAAGGTAAAGACGAAACATGATATCAGGATACCTTTTATCTTAGGAGTTAAGTCAATGATCACCGCTGAGTTGTACACAATGAAAAGAACTCAAACGAAGCAAACATCATGGCTACGTTCAGAAATGGAAATTGACAATGCTCATATCCACGATTAAGTGAAAATATTCCTTTTCGGTCGACCACAGTTAAGCTGGTGTGGCGGAACTAGGATACGCATATCTTTTAGTCCGGTGTAAATTTAGAGATTGAGACTACATCTTATTTAAACGAGAAACCATGTCGTAATATAAAAACGGCAGTCATGATGAGAGATCATGAAGACTTTTGCCAAAATGGAAAATAGAAACTCGAATAGTATTGCTTGGCTGGAATTAAGGTAGGGCTTTTAATCCATGGTAATTATTTGCCTGTTGATAAGCAAGCATAATGTGCATAAGTTAGTAGCCAGCAACGTGTTAGCTATGATAATCTGGTCATTTTTTCGTAACATGAAACTTTAGTGTGAGAGAATGCGTGTTTGCTTACGCAACGATAAGGTTGGATTTATGTGTTACTAGAGAAATCAAAGAATGGATTCTCTTGCCCTATCATTCCTTTTCACTAAAAAGTCATGTCCAAATCATCTGACTCCAGGTTCTGTACTTAATAATTTTATAAATTATTTCCCTGATTATTCTCTGGAGTCCATATACCAGAAACCAAATAGCGAACGCTGGGGGGACCCACTGAGGAGCCGAACCCCTCGATGCTGCGTCCTGTAGCAGAATCATCGGCGAAACACGTGTCTGGGCTTTAGATAATACCGCTGTCGAAATTACGGTATACCATCTTTTTTATGCACATTTCATACGAATTTTAGCAATAATTGTTTGTAGAATGGGCGTTATGTGGTTATTCCACAGTGGTTAATTGTCACTGACCCAGCTGTTCATTCAAATTTCGTTTCTGACCCTAAAAAGTCGGGATTACGATGTACCTTATTTGCGTCACCTTAATCCCAAACATAATTTCACTTTATTTTAGTACTAAACCACATGTATTGCGCAGCGTTCCTTTTTCTATGTCCTGTTAGACAGCCAGACAGGGTAGCCTTACCGCCTAAAGTTACAGACGGCAAATGAAAGATAAGCACACAGTTAAATGTTTTTACTTTGACGGTAACTTTCCTCACCCTAGTTTGCTTGATGAACTCTAAGAATCCAGCATTTTTACTTGGTTTGAGGGAGATATTTCATAAGAGCATTCCACTTAGTTACAGCTATGCTCATGGGACTACAAATGATAGCCTGGAAGGTAAAGGCGTAACAAAGACTCTGGATGCTCTTCGCCTTTCGCATCACGTTACTGAATGCTGCTGAACAAGAGAACACTCTGGATAGGCTCAGACGTGGAAAGTCACAATGCTCACATCAACGAGTTACCTGAAAAATTTCTTATCCGGATGACCACAGTTAAGGTGGTATGGCAGATGATATTGCGTACCATACATTCTTACTAAATCAGAATAATTTAGACATCGAGAGTATTATTTTTAAAACGACAACCCAGAACAGATTGACACATGTTGAAAAGAGAAGTGCTGGAAGAATTTTAACCCATCTGGGAATCTTTAGCTGCTGACAGGTGCTTTCTGTGACTTCTAGGTAGAGTGTACAGGTGATATAGGTCTCTGTTAAGTAGCCCAGGGTATCAAAGCAAAAACAGGCACGTTGGATTGCATTTTACCGCTTTCTCACTGTTTTTTCACTGTTTTTATATGGGCTTGCACCGGTTTTCTAGCTGCACATACTCTGCACCCAAGTAAAGTGAGAGTTTTACCCACGTCTCATACTGTACCTGCAAATTTTGCTTCCTCTTTGATATATGAACCATTAGCCTTATTCCGAGTAGCTACTGGCTCAGAGAAACGTTGAACTTTAAAGAATAAACCAAGGTTTCGAACCGCATTGAGGAGGCTCACCAATTGCGTTATGGGACAAACCCGACCCGTTAAGGAAGGGCTTTTAATCTGTGGTAATTATTTGCCTGTCGAAAAGCAAGCATATATGTGCATAATTTAGTAGCTAGCAATTTGTTAGCTATGATAATCCGGTCATTTTTTCGTAACATGAAACTGTAGTGTGAGAGAATGCGTGTTTGTTTATGCAACGATAGGGTTGGATTTATGCGTTACTAGAGAAATGAAAGAATGGATTCTTTTGCCCTATCATTCCTTTTCACTAAATAAGACAGTTAAATAAGTCCTCTGGTAAGCATCCGGGTGTTTTTATCACACACTTGATAATCGAATGATTTTCACACATTATCCTGAACTAAGTCGGATTCAGTCGGAGTTTTAAAGATATGTGGCCAAAATTTACGTTTTTAAGACTGACGCTTTTTCTATTTAACTGTTACATGTATGTTTGATCGGTTTAAAACGGAAGTCGTAATTTCTGTTCAAGTGTTCTTTCTTTACATCTCACGTCACGCATCAGGACCCTGTATACATTAAAGGGAATAGGAAAGTAATCTCGCAAGTAAAAAGCCTGATCCAGAAAGGGATAGCAAACTCGATTGAGAACGACCTTGATTTTCACTAAATTCTGCATAATCCGTTTTTACTCTGGAGTGGGCGTCCTTTCAGCTACCCTGGTTATTATGACTGGACAGATAGTATATCCAATAAACCTTTCTAATTTCAAAGATGCTTCGTTAAAACGCTTACAAGGTGCTTGTTTCTTATGTTCATTCAGTAAAGATGTATGTGTGGTTTTAATTCGTTACTTAAAAGAACGGAGCATTTTGGTTCATAGAAGATCCCTAACATCTGCATGCTTTGCAACATGACCCTATTTTCTTTTGGTTCAAGATTCCTGAGCAATATCCTTGTAGTTCTCTGAAGAGAAGCCGCATAAGCTTAAATTTTCTTGTAGAGTGACCACCTCCTGAGGCTCATGAAATATGTCAAAAGATTTGAGTAGCTTTGCAAGCTTAATGAGCAGTAGCATTAAGGCTGTGTGACAGAATATGAGCAGTATAAAACACAACGGCTTTAACACAAAAATACCTTTTTCCTTCAAACACTTAACTTGAAGCATGGTCGTTTTTCTGCAAAAAGTTGTGAAAATACTTTTGGGATGGAAGTGCGTTAATCAAGGAGGCTGCACGTCGTGCTCGTCCCTTTGTGCCTTTGCTCTCAATCGAGAACCATGAAGGTCACATAAATACTGATCATAAATATATGCACGATGGAGTACCACCAAAGGTAGTTGAGGCTAAGATGGCGGTTTCTAGCTTGTTATCCTTCGTCAACAAGTCATATTTTATCCCAGGCCTGAAAGAACTAAAATTTAAACGCGAAAGCTGTTGTCTATGAGCGATTCCAGTTTCCTTTTAGCAGATCACAGAACTTCAGCTTTGTAAGTTGACTGAAAAGCCCTGCCAGTCACCTATGTCTCTATCGGCACTACAACCCACTGAGCATATAACAAAACAAATGAAAATATATTCAGTCCTTAAGAAGGGATTACGCTTCAAGTAAAATATACTAAGGTGTTTGTTGCTATACTCGGCATAAAGCCAGCATATCACACAACGATAGTTGACCCGGGATTATGTTCAGTGCTAGTCGTTTTGCGACGCCAAATAATTAATCCTTCATAGACTAAAGCGAGTTTTATAAATAAGCTAAAGTTTTTGTGAGTTTCAAATCAGTCCGATTTTAATTGACACGAAATTAATCTCGGAAAACAGGGCCAAGTACGCACTCAATCGAATTATTTATTCAGAGAAAATGACGAGTTTATGTGTAAAATGGTAGAAGCAGGTGGTAGCCTTCCACAGAGAATCCATAATGCTTGTCAATATCAGCAGATCAGTCACCGGTTGGAAGTTAGGTCCTTCAGTGCAAGTATACTAGGACGTCGAAAAAAATTTCCTTTTTTAAACTGAACCATCCTTTGCTAAAGCTGATGACAGGAAGATGCTGCACTACGTTTGGCAAGGCATCCTCGAATTTATGTGGATAGTTCCAGGTGACTTCTCCCTTTTAGCGCGCTTCCTGGCAAAAGATATATTCATCCGTTGAGAATATTTTCGAACCATTTGCAAATAAAAACTGCTTACTGTCGAGTCGCGTGGAGGAAATTCAGACAGAATATGACACGCGGAATTCCTGAGTGATTTCACGAAAGATATCCCCTCCATTATCGCTGTTTTTTTGACTATGCACGATTATCCTGAAATATACATGGTTATAAAAACTACATGGTTAGTTTTCTGCTTTGCCGAATGGTTATTCCTTGTCTTTACAAATGAGTTCTTTGTGAGGCTTCAGTGAGCAAACAATGGAAGGGAATACATTTTCTACTATTCATTTTCACTCTCTGTCACTTTTGTCAAATATGCTCGCTTATTAGAAGGCTTAAATACATTCTTGAAACCTACCTTTCAACAGGGCGTTTCTGATTGTCTAATAGGCTTGCTAACAAAACCGGAAATAGCAAATGCATTTTCGCCTATCCGCACAACATTAGGAGGAAAATGCATTTTGAAAATTACTCCTGTCCGATTAAGAGTGCCTGGGAATAGCCGCCCGTTTTGCGTGTCCTTAGTGACTGTAGGGAGTTATTGTCAGCGGACGGGTTTGTATGTGGTGGGCCGAAGCTGAGGCAGATGTTAAAGTGCTGGGAACATAGGCTCATGCTGAGCTCAGAGTTTATGGGAGCTAGTCCAACATTTGGCTCTACGGTCCATCAGTCAGTTGTCTGGCAGCTGTGCATTCACAGAGGGGAGGACAATGTCTTAGGATTAGTCCTAGATAAACAATACAAATAATCTGCACTTAGGGTTTCTTGAAAGCTATTCCACTTCTCCTTCTCTTTGGACTGATTTAGGGCATACTGCACAAAATTTTAAAAAGTACAGAAGAAAATAAAAGTTTGAATTCAAATCATAAATTTACTTAATTTTGCATGGGTGTGAGCGATTTGATCGCGCAACTTCCAACTCTAAAGCTAAGCTTAATGGCTAATTAACGAAGTCTGACAAGGCCATTCAGTATGCGGTGTCTTTTTTATTCTATTTTAAGAGATATCGTACCGAATGGTATAAGCTTTTGACCATGGGATTCATTTAAGGGCAGATAAGGAAAAAACTGCGAATGTATTTTATCAAAACTCTGGACAGGAAATTTTGTTTTGAATCTGTTTCCCATTTTTCATTCTATTTTCCAAATGCCCTGTTTAGCATTAAGATTTTGCAAATCATTTGATGTCTAGAGTAGAACGAGATTCCCAAAAAAACTCCTCAGTGGTTTGACCTGTAATCCAAGATGAGTGGTCTTTCAGATTAAACAAGGTTCAAATTCGTAGTCCAAAAGCATGAAACAACCGCTAAGATCTCAAATAGACCATATGTTTGGAATAACGGTAAGGCATGGCAATAACGATCCCTTACTAATATAGGCAACCCGAAATGGAATTTCAGAATAAGTGCCTTATCCCTATGTTATAACCCTAGCCCTAACATTAAGTTTTAACCACTTTTTAATCCTTAAATTAACCCTTACATCAACTCCAATCGTTACTGAAATTTAATCCTAGCCTGAAAGTTAGAAGTAACTTTAATCCTTCTCCTACCCTCCCTGAAATAAAATGCAAGGCTACCTATAATACACGAGTATTCCTATTCACTTGTCTCACCACGAAACCTAGGGAGTGGCATTCCAAATCTAACTTCAAATTCGTTCTTTGTAAGTAGCTTCTAGGGAAATTCAGATTTCGTAAGCGTTCACATTTAGTGATCCATTTATTAAAAATACCGCTATAGTACAGTTCCAGTGGTCTTATTTTACTTTTCACATATAGTGCACATGCGTTCTATAAATTTTGCCAAACTTGCTTTGTTAAGGAGCCTATAAACGTTAATTAAAGATCCGGAGCCTGGTTCTTCAACTGTTCTTTAAGAGATCAGGCATTTGTGTCCTCTGTATTAAAAAAATATTTGTTGTCTTTGACCTGCTTGCTTATAAATGTAGACGACAGTGAGCAACACAATGGAATTATTAATTGTTATAGCTGGCTGCCCTGAGCCTCCAAAACTGAACCTTATTTATTTTTTATTTGCTTGAGTAAAATAGATAACAAAAATCCCAAGCTGTTCCTTATTCTGTCTGTTAAAGTTTGAATTGAACGCTATATCCATTAGAAAATTATTGCGACCGATAACTTTTCTAAAAAGCGAGTCCTCATCCAGTCATGACACGCAATGACCATCGAAACGTTTTAGGTAGTCTAAAGGCGCGTAATAAATATACAAAAAACTATTCATCTTCCAGATTGATGGCAAAGGCAATGAGTTAAAGGGACAGTTAGGAAAAAGAGAGATCTAGAAAGGGTGGAACTTGCCATTTACGAAATTGGAGGGTATTCAAAGCATGTTTAGGAATTCCAGTACCAGTTCACAAAACATGAGCTGGGCTGGAATACTACATTCTTTAAAGCTTGTGTTTTTGAACGTTTTCTTTAGCAAAATCATGGGATGAATTTTGATTTATGATCACAATCTGCACTTGCTGCCGAATTTCGGTCTATTTGATGGGTTTCAAGGGCTTTCCCACAAATAGATCCAGGTGCCTATAATAGTAACAGGTTGTGCGGAAATGGTCTCTTCTAGGCCTCTTTCTACGGCCCACAAAGTTCATGAATATACAGCACCTCCTCCCCACTTATAAAGTCAAAAGGTATCTCCATCTGTTTCCTCTTGCAAACGTCAGCTTACCGAGATGTTAATGATATTGAGGTTAAACACATATTTGATTGCTTCATTTAAGTTGTATAATGTGGCACAATAGTGAGTGTAAAACGTGTTTTTTCTTTGGGTTTGTCATCCGTGATAAAGAAAGCTCCAATGGACGTTTACAAATTTAAAATTGGAACCCAAAAACGCAGAACTCATCGTTGCTTAAATCTTTCGCTATTATGACCTGCTTGACAATGTCACTGAAGAAAATTATGGAGCGATTCTGGTTAACTTAGTTTTTCGAACGGCAGAGAATTGGCTTTGTGCAGATTTTACTTACAAAACCTAGGCCACAGGAACAAATATTTACAGAGTTATTCTCCGTTATTCAATGAGGACGACAGCCCGAGGTTGCGTGCGGGGGTTCACACTAGATTATTTTGATGAACGCACACTACGAAATGGTGGTTGCGATAGGGGTAATTAATTTATATGGCAGTGACATGCACGAATTTCTTTTTAATGCAGGAAAAATGTTACATTTCCATCTTGCGTTAGAAGGAGCTGTCTGAACCCATAAAGTAGTTGTGAGCTACATTCCGCAAACATTCAATGGCTAAAGTTCAGATCTAAAGTTTGCACGCTGGGGTGAAGTATAACTGACCGATGGTGGCTGATAAGTCAAAAATAATCATTTCAGTGTGTGTCTTTGTCGTGAAACTTGAAAAATTATTGAATGCTACTCAATTCGCAGCTGAAAATGTTGACTGAAGATCTTGAGCTTCGAGGCGAAGTGGAAACGTTCATCTGTATTCTACAACCAACATAGATAATTACACTAATCCAATTCGACCGAATATGTCCTGTCTGTTAAGCAAGCCCTGATTGAAGAATTGTATATAAATTTTGCTGCATAATAATGCAAGCAAGCAGGTAGAAAAATTAAGTCTTGGCATGGGCACTCTGGATCCCACGGTATTAAATTCGCCTTTATTAAAAGTCTAGAGTAGCCAAAGGTTCCTTTCATCCTAGAATTGTAGGAATATTTGTGCTTCTTTATTCTGCTACACTTTTAAAAGACTACGATGTTAGTGCGATGTTACTATCATTGAGCAAATAAAACAGAAGATGCCGTTGGGCGCACGAGCATTTTTCCAACAAAACTAAAAAATAATATAACTTTGGGGATTTTGGTCCTCTGAAACAAGGACTTGTCCTAAAAATCGATGCAGCTGAATGAGGCAAGATTGGAGAGCTTTCTAGGTTCACCTTTGTAACACAAACTGGAGAGATTTCAGCTCCCGGTTTGATTACACTTTTTATTTCGTGCCTTTTTATGTCATTCGATCCAGCCCTTTTCTTCATTTTTGTTTTAATAGCAGTCCGTTACTGAAGTTTTTTATCGGTCTACAACACGCAAGTTAGGAATGCTAAGAAATATTGGCCTTCTGATGGTGATTGCTTAGCAGTCAACAACAGAGCAACATAAATAACTCAAAGTTATGAACTTACTTCCAGATTGTAGACCAACTCCTTGACCACATCAGGCTGAATGGAAGTTGATAAGACTGGTAGCACTCACGTATCCTATGCTTTCGTATGGTTTGATAAGCTAAGAAACCTAGGGCACCATAGAAACGATCTGAGGATAAACAAGTTCAAAAGAATACCATCATTCAGTATAAAATATACGGTTTGCGTAAAAAGCAACCGGTGACTTGATCAATGATCTCAAAATGAAAGTACATTAGTACTTTAGATGGACTTACTAAGATTTGAAATGCTTATTGTATTAATGCAAACGTTGATAAAATATTAGAAACCCTTAGGTATATATGTATTCTATATGAAATTAAAATTATCGACCAAATAGTTGTAATTGCTGCTCGTTCCAGTAAGCAGATGTTTGTCGAAAAATCGTGCGAAGCCCTGATACGTTATAAAATGTCATATTTGCGCTACATATTTATTATATTTTCTGCCTAAGTGTTTTAGTTAGCTTTCTACAGACAAGAAGCAGAAATGCACTACTTCTGTTATTTTAAACAAATTTGCTCTGAAAGAATTGGTTTGTTACAGTTGTTGAGAGTGCCAACCACATTCTGCATCAATGATTGTTTCTATTATAACGATTCAAAAGTAACACCGTGGTTCATAACGAGAGGTATAATTTTAAATCTGATGGATAATAATAGGCTTTAGGCACAAATAGTGAACCACTCCAGTTAATTGTGTTACATAATGGTATAGGTGTCCGAAATTATTTCCCACTTTTTAAAAAATGCTAAAATTATAAAAAAAGCCACATTAAGAACCCGAGGACGCAGCAATGACGCAAAATTGCACATTTTGTCAAATTTTCTGAGGAAGTTCATTAAAAATATTTCTTGGCATTGAACTAGCGATTTTGCTCGACTTATTAAACTTCCATTTGCAGTATGTGTTGTAAATAACTATCCACTTACAAGCACGCTCTTTTTTGTTAAAGTTCCCAGCATCAGAATAAAATATTTGGGCCACCTTTTTAGCGGACCCAGCAAGTCTTATTCGGAGGAGCTAAGCTCTAGGCTGTTTAGCAAGTTCAAAGGAAATTTAAAAGTATGCGATAAGTAAACCCCATACCTGCAATTCTGAAGAATAACCTTTGCACACATTAACTTTGAAATCCAAAAATGCGTAATGATTGTCATTCGAAATCCTATTTTATTGACTTAAAAGACTGAAAATTATTTATAGTTATGCACTTTGTCTTAAACATTTTTGAGGAAACGTTGGCACCGAAATGTCCGACAGAAACCTTCGAAGACTACCGGGTATGGACAAGCAGATTTCTTAAATGTAATTCGCTGGTTTATGCAATTTTTAAAGATACAAACCTAAACCTAAAAAAACTGGCAGCAGAAGGTCATCGTGGATTCTAGATGAAATCACCATGGACTACAGGCTCATCATTGATGACCACATCAAGGGTTTGAAAGAAACGCATAGATATACCTATAAACAATGGAACATAGATGCTCAGTGATCGTTTATAGGACTCACTCGTCCCGTTGTGCCTTGGGCCGCACTCTCGAGCGAGGCCAGCAGACGCACACTTACTAATATTATAGGTTGAATGACATTACCGACAAAGAGGAGGGAGACTGGAAGGGCTATTTCTGGCTTATTGGCCGTCATCAGCTTGTATTACCCAAGCCCAGGTCGTGCCGTAACCAATGCTCGAACCCACGACCTCTTATTCAGAACTCCATTGCTCTAACCATTGAGCCACGGGCTCGTTATCCTGCCGGTTTCGAATGGGAATATTAAAAACAGTAAATAGGCGCTCACCAATCGTTTACAGGACTCACTCGTGCCATTGTGCCTTGAAGCTCACTTACTCATTCTGCTGAAAACACTGGCCACTGTGCGGCTGCTGGCGGGGCTCGATAGTGAGCCCCAAGGCACAACGAGATGAGTGAGTCCTATAACCCCTGAGAGCTGTAAATTTCGCTTTTGCATGTTAGCTCAGTTTATGCCATAAAAATAGTGACCCCTTTTTCAAACGTGGCTCACAATTCACAACCCAAAGCTTGATTAGCTCGTTCCTACGTAAATTTATATAAGGATTTGTAAACTTTTACTAAACGTGGCTTCTTTTGAGCTCCTAATTCCTTCACGTAAAGTTTTTCAGCTCTTATATTTTCAAGTACCATTGCCGTGTATGCGTGACTATTTTGGAGTAGACTTTCACCTGCAGAAATTGTGAACTTTTTGAGAGAGAGAGAGAGAGGAATAGGCTTTATTTCGAAAGTATTATTCAAAATTATCGACAAAATATGGCTCCAGTCACTGTGAAGAATAAGCTAAGTTAATATTTTATTCAAACATCTAGAGATTAAAATCGGATATCTAATGGAGAGACAGGTCCAATCGTAGCTTCTTTAATTTTATCTCTTCACACGTAAGGTAGCGTGCTAGAAATGTCAAAACAGAGGATTGATGTGCCAAAGTACGGCATGCAAAAAGCCTTGGAGCATGGGACAGGAAGTCGTCATGGCAATGATGTCGGAGTGGCGGAGATCGGCAACATCATCAAGAATTCGCTCGTCAAATTGCTTGACCGTTGCGAAGTGTCATTTTATTATCGTATCACTAAAATAGTATAAGAAACACCGGCGTTAGAAGAAAGCATTCGTAGGATACGTTTAAAATCAGTGAATCTGCTTTTTAAGCAAAGCTGAAAAAAATCACGAGAGAAAGATAGAGTATGAGGGGGAGAATACCTGTATCGACAAATCGCCAGATAAGGGATTAAGGTGTGCGATAGGAACGGAAATGATGGATATAATGAAAAAGTTCACAAATTTTAGCGAAAGGAGTATCAATCCGAGGAGAGAATGAAAGATAAGATGTTAGGGTAACGCCGAGGTACCGGACGTAATATACCTCGTTAGGAAGGACGTCTGGGAATTCAGGACTAGGAGAGCGTTGCAGGTGAAAAACACATTGGATAGATTTGTCATGGTTAAGTTGAGGACCATTTTCTGACAACCATGTTGAGACATGGTCCATGCTGTTATTCAGAGACTGGAGAGGTATCTGATTTTTAAGATTATGACCAACAGCCATATCGTCAGCACATTTATGTACAAACAGTCGTTTGGTCCTCTTAAGTCATCAGCGTGGAGGGAAAAGAGGTGAGGGGATATAATGGCCTCTCGAAGAACACAGTTGTTCGGAAGGACAGTAGATATCAGCTGTCGTATTGTACACATTGATTTCGGGAATTAACAAGGTCTTCATACCAAGAAACAGCCCAGTGGGAGAGCCACACGTGAATGTTTTGTTAAGGAAGAGATGGTGTTGGCTGGTATTGAGGGCAGAGCAGTATTCATGAAATGCACATACGTACGCACGGTGGCACTTACCTTATTCTCTTATAGCAGAATGGACCACAAGAGCCACGGTGTCTAGGCTGCTACGCGTGGCCTTATATGCGAATTGTAAGGGAGCAGAGAAATTGAAGGTGAATTGCACAACTATATCTATTTCAATCTTTCAGCTAGCTTCAGCAGTAAAGCGTAAGAATGCGAAGAAAATATTAAAGATCAAATAAGTGGATTTTTAGGGATAGGAGTGATTCTGACTGTACGCCAAGCGTTATTAAGGCTCTCATCTGACGGAGTATGTCAGCCCTCTTGGTCAATACTGGCTTTAGGATTCAGAGTCCGGCCACCTTTTAATGCAGCGTTCCAAGCTGGCCCCTTATTCCTGTGAAAACGCGTTGCACTGGTGACTACTAATTCGGTTTTAGCACGCGTAGATGCATTGCCTCCGCTCTGGTTGTCAGCAATTTGCACAGGGTAAGGGAGTTATGTCTGCTCACATTTAGTCACGCAAAAGTCATTCAGCATGCTGTGAAGAGATCAATGAACATATTCATTAGCGATCGTCGAATTGGCACCCCAAAGTTTACAATAAGAAACTACAGGTATTAATGTCCAGTAGTCTGAAGTGTGAATTCTCTCAGCAGAATTAACCAAATTTTACATTTGCCCATTTCACGTGAAGCTTTTTTAAATATTGCTTTCTGCATTTCACTATGTGTATTGCTTTAGATATCTGATCTAAAGAGACTAATAACATAACAGACTTAGCAGGCACAAATAGTACGCAAATGACCATTTCTGACATATTTGCTCTAAAGTAAAGAAAATTCTCATTAAAAGATTCAAAAGACGACTTGGCGAGCATACGCGAAAATTGGCCAGTGTTGTTGCCTCCAAAACTTTGGTGTTAAAACGTGTGGAGGCGAAAATACTGGCCAATTTTCGCGTATGCTCGCTTAGTCGTCTTTTGAATCTTTTAATGGGAATTTTCGCAACTTTAAAAACAGTCCAAATATCCCACAGTGTTAAAGGCACTCAATGGGTACCTGCGTTTCAACACTAAAATTGTGGAAGCGACAATATTGGCCAATTTTCGCGTATGCTCGCCAAGTCGTCTTTTGAATCTTTTCATGGGAATTTTATCAACTATAAAAACAGTCCAAATATCCCATGGTGTTAAAGGCACTCAGTGGGTACCTGCGTTTCAACACCGAACTTGTGGAGGCGACAATAATGGCCAGTTTTCGCGTATGCTTGCCAAGTAGTCTTTTGAATCTTTTAATGGGTATTCTTGCAACATTATAAACAGTCGAAAGATCCCACGGTGTTAAAGGCACTTAATAGGTACCTGCATTTCAACACCAAACTTGTGGAGGCAACAATGCTGACCAATTTTCGCGTATTTTCGCCAAACCGTCTTTTTAATATTTGTTTTTGTTGTCTAATCATACATTTGGTTGGCGACTCTTCTCGCTTATTCAGTATTCAGCAGTATGCGAGCGCTTGCATTGGTCCTAAACTGAAATTACCTGTAGTTCCCCCAGCGGACCGTTTGGATTGCCGAACTTCACGCGCATGGGACTTCGAAGGTTCGCAATAGCAACCAACCGCACTCGATGTTTCGGCTCAGTGCTGGAACTTTGGAGTTAATGTAAGCTTCATCGGATTAAAGGCCCAAATATTGCAAGTCTGGATTTGGGGTATAATTAAAAATGTAAAGAAGTTCCTATTTAATCAACCACAGTCAATTTCAATAAAATTTCTCGGTTTTTTTGTTTTCTGAAAAACATGTAGTCACCTGCCAGGCCTCTGATATATTGAGGCGTGCACAGTTCATCACTGGACGGCTTCCCGGTTTTTTTGAAGTTTAATTGCTTCAAGGCATGTCTTTTTGAGTGGGAACAAGGTTCTGACAAGAACATTGGGTAAACATGTTTTACGTTAATTTCGCCTGCATCAGTTACCGAAATGCATGACTTATCTTACTATAAACTTATTAAAGCCTTCAATGGCAACTATAACCACTGTTGTTAAGCCGTTCGTTGTGACTAATTTACTTGTTTAAAAGACTTTGAGTATGGACGCAAACAGACTTAAATCCTCACATATGACGCCTATTTATATTTTGTTAATAAAACTCAACTTTGCAATTTGATTCATTAAGTCTTGCTAAATGGATAACATTCGGATCATTTGAAGTTAGTCACCCACGTCTGTTTAAGGCCGTTGACCAGCGTTCTGTTCATCTAACATATAATTGAATGAAAACCTGAAGTGCGTGGTGAACAAGCCTTTAGAGCTTTCCGCCCGAAACCAAGAATAACCTTTGAAAGGTAGTATCCTGGTTGACAGTAATATGCCTCCCGAAGGTAGGGACAGGCCTAGAGCAGACGCATAATCTGGCAGGAACGTGAACCCATATGATATGGATTACGGTTTAAACAGTCTTATTCTTTGTGGTTTTCCGGGAAGCGGAAGTCTGTTTTACTATGCAGCAGTGACCAGAAAAAGAACGCAAATACGCATATTTCCCGTAATACGGGTCATTTTCTCGTGTTGGCTACTTTTCCTGTCCATATTGGACACCTTAAGGAATGGGCTCGAAATGTACTTATTTTCAAAGTCCTTGCAAACTGAAATGATATTTTCGGACGGAAGATTATCCGCAAGATGCTCTTTGATAGGAGTTAATTGTCTAGCAATTGCATTAGCTAACCAGGAAGCTGAGTGTGTTTTATGTCAAGCAAACCAGCAGGGGGCTCATTGCCATCTAGAATAAGTGATACCACATTCTATTAGTTTAACAAATGGATATCTTAAACCCTCGGTATTTGTTACCCTCTTGTCCTCGAAATATACTAAAGTGTATAGCAACTTTGTTGCTAGTTTATCATTTGTGGTCTCGAATTCTCGGAATCAGACGCCAAACTATGTAAACAAACTACCGATGATCGTCGCTCATGAATAGATTATCTTGATGTTTTCTCTATTCAAACAAATTATCAAGACTCGCATAGAGTCAGTGGGTATTTTGCTTCAGTAAATAGCAGGGCCCAGAACCTCGCAAAAATATAAAAACAATTTCAACTCCCGAAGATGCTCTGCGATCAAACCGTGTCTGTTTTTAATATAGATACTGCTACGAAACCCAAATACATTGAGATAGTCAATTTGTTGAAAACCAAACCTCAAAAATTTCACCACATTCTGGAATGTATGGGATCAGGATTTGTTTGCTACTGCCTCAACTCTCTGAGCTCGTTTATTTATTTGCATACCATAGCGCATAACGTGCTGGTTTGGAGTCTAATTCGCTGCATAAATTGCAAAAAAAACCTCATTTAAAAAATGGAGTGTTTATACCTGACCTTTCCTTGTCTTCTTGATGCAACCTGCATCTGCATAAAGATATTATCAGATTACGCCGCTCCACAGCGACGAAAAGTTATGCTTTTCGCCTCACGCGTTCGCAGACAATCTACCAAAATATACGTATGTAAAAATATAAACTGCGGCGACACAATAGTGGTTTACAGTGAAGTGCCTTATTAGAGAACCAACATGAGCAAGTAGCGTCAAAATATTCCTTTGTCTCCTTTATTGCAAAGGTTTTTTTCTTCTTTGCGGGATAAGCACATAACGAGGATTCTGGCATTCGATTTTCTTGGTAACGTAAAAAATAAAGGTTTCCTGGTTGTTTTACTTCTCCGCGTGTAGATAATATCCAACCCAAATTATGGATGATTGTTTGCGCTTCAGGGTGTAAGTTGCGTTTGAAAAGTGTGAAATTCACAGTAAATCCTTCTTGTAAATTGTTGTATGTATTGTATTTTAGGAAGGCTTGATGTCACTTTTGCAAGATTTTGACTAAATGTTTACTTTCTACCAAGATATTTTGATAAATGTGAATAATTCATTTGACCCACTTGTAATAAAGTCAGCGGCCTCGGGGGAATCCAAAGCATTAGTGGCTATTTGCAGCAAACCCTGCGCTACAAGCCCCAGACAGATAGTCGTCAGTTAAATCACATGAAATTTAATCACAATTTGAATTTACTCCTGTCTGCCTTTACTGTCGCAGGTTCGCGTCCCAGCAAGGCAGCTGAGTTTTTATAACTCAATCAACTGCATTTTGCAATGACTCTCATGAGTCTCCAATTTAAAATTTAGTCGGTTGGAAGAAATACTACTTTTTGGGTATTTAACCAATAAAACCTAGTTCCAACTTTCTATTTTAGGTTTGGAACTGTTCTATTAATATCCACAGCAAACTTTGAGCAATTGGATGGGGTTCTCGCAATTTTCAGAAAAACACGAAATTTGTGTTAAAATACCACATTTGTTGCAAATGAAGGAATCGAAGTAGGCATGTCTGACGAAAACAAGTCACTTCACTTAGATGCTTGTTTTATCCTATCCTTATGGGCCCACTCGCAAAAAATGGCATTATATTTTACCGCAAAGTAACCACAGTTTTTTGATTGTTTTATTAACTATATTTTACTATAACACTCTGTATATAATTTTAAATTCTTAAAAAACAGTATTTGTGAGGGTGGACCAAGTGATACTTAAAAGTTCGCTCACCCTCGCATTTTTAAAAAGATGACATCTGCACATATGTTCTATTTTAGTATGGATTCAGAACATCTTTCGGTACACCCGAACCATAAATTCGAAGATAATGAGGTCAATAATGGGGCCATATCCAATAAAAGGCCTTTTAAGTTCTAGCAAGACTAGCTCAGCCCAAATACTCATAACTGTACGCTTCAAATACACGGACTCTGGGCTGCAACTATCCGGCGAAGCAAGGTTTTCTTTGAGGTTGCAAACTGCCTCTGCAAACAGATTAGTTTTCTCGATAAAGGAATCAAGGTTACGTTGCACTGACGTTGTGAACGCACATTTTTTAATCATTCATTATCAGGCCTGTACAGTGTTATTTGTCATGCTTAGGCGGCCGAAAGTCAAACAGATCAAAAAGACCGCTTGTAAGGGTTGAGGATTGTCTAGACTGAACTTATGCCTAGTCTCGAGGTCAAAACCAGAGGAGAGGTTCTATTGGGATATCTTTTATGCTTCATTGGCGTCAGGCCATGTGGTATGATGCGGATAGGTTATGTAAGATTAGGCTTGGGCCAGGTTAGCTAAATTGTTTAGATATGTGTCTTGTTGCGAGCATAACCTTGTGTCGGCTAACGGAAATGCACCCACCTCTGCCGTGCAAACATCTTTTCACACTGGAATTTGAAGTGTTTTATCAGAACCTTGAAGATGGCTGCGTTAATTATAGTCCGAGTCTGTCAAATGCATGATGATAATTAGGCACAATCGCTGGGAGAAGAACTTTATTCGTGTGACCTTTCGCGTTTACGTTGGAAACTATCATCGGAGAAAATATTAGACATGGGTACTTTGTACTCATGGAATTGCAGTATTTACAGGCTGCAGTCACTGTTATTCCATACCCATGATAATTCGTGGCTCTCGTTTTATTGAGGATGATTTCTCTCTAGTGCACCGATTGTTTGATGACGGACATGCGAGTCGTTAACCGCATACATTCTATCACTCGTGTTGAATTTTGGCATGATTATGGTTCGGCCACCTGAGTCACTGGCACTGACGTGTGAAAATCTGTTGGCCTGCGCGTTCGTTAGCCAACCAAGTCTCAGCACTGAATGTGTGTTTTGGAGGTCATTGCGCTTGTGAATAGACTGGGCCCCGTAAATAATGACTGAAACAGCTCGCGGCTCACATGATTTTCACTCCTCGTGGACATTTCGGCCTCACCGAACTTAAATGTGTGACCAGGTCTCGTCAAATTAGCCACGACTTGAAATTTGGCGCCATTTCTTCACACTGCTGTGGCGTGTGCGGCAACTCGCGTCCAGCGCAGTCTTCCTGTTCTACCGACTTAATTGCTTTGCCCGCAAATGCACCAGTTCCGATAAGAGAGTTCAGATGTTTTTGGCATGGCAGTGTATTTTTTGGTCTTATTACCTGATGCCTAATAGTTGCCTTCGACCTATGTGCGACTCCAACTCCATTATAACGCCAACATAAAACACGAGTCGTGAAATTTATGCAGGTAACGACTCGCATACCGGCTATGAAGCAATTGGTGCACCAGAGGGCACCCATGCTCAATGAAAGTATAGCCGTGAAGTGTAATGGACATATAGTAGCATAAAGACTGCCTCATACAATTCCAAGTGTACGAATTACGCGTATCTGGTGTTGTCGCTGATGATGGGTTCAAGCGTGAATCTGAAACATCAGACAAACAAAGCGCCTGCCCCAGTGATCTTGTCTACTTCTTCTCAAGTTTTCCTGAAACTTGCATTTTTGACAGATCTGTCGGGTTCAGCTTGGGCTAGGGGGCATTGATGGCTTGTAGAAACACCTGCAAGCAAAGGGCCCCCGAAACATTTGCTGGCGCAGGAACTTGGAGTGCCCCGTTGGCAATTTATAGATGACTACAAGATGCTGGGGTGACGTCTTCCCAGTGACCGCTGTCCACCACGTGAGCCTTAATTACGCTGGCGATCGACCACCTGTCTTAGTTTAGTAAAGCTGGATGGAGCTCTTGCATCCATTTGGATATTTTCCTAGTTGTCTGACAAATATAACTTGCCCCAGGGAAGCAAGTGAAGGCGTAAATACACATCGAAGAAGCCTGAAACGATAGCGTATCCTTACCTTTGTTGGGCAAAAAAGAAATCCTTAAAAAATTAGTCATATTTTGGCCACCGAGTAAGTGAGTGCCATGGAAATGCTCAGGCAAATTGCCAGAGTTCACTGCTTCGGTTTCTTTGAAATGGCAATGTTAAAAACTAACCGCTGCCATGCAGCCGTTGGCAAATCCGTTTCTGGCCGATATACTTCCATGTATCTGGCAATAAAATATTTCGCATAACCATGTTCTCGCAGTTTTTTGTTAGGGTTAGTTTATCCTCCGGCAGAGCGAACTCTCCTAGTTCGGTGGCGGGTTGTTGCCAGTTTTGTCTTGAAGGGACAAAACTGTGAGGGCGAATTTGTTTTCTAATATATATTTTCTACGGAATACACTTCTACAAATGTTTCTATCATTGGTCTACTAGACAGGAAGTCCAAGGGAGAACCCTGGTGCCGCGTGAGCTTGCTTCCCATTCCCTTAAATGTTATCGCAAATAAGTTTCTCTTATGCTAGTAACAAGAACGTTAATCAACGCCTCTGGCCCAAGAATCCAGGCTTCGTATAATCGAATAAATTGGGTTCTTCTTGAGTTTACCTCAGTGGACGTCCGCTCAAATGAATGATTCTATGCCTAATTCATAGACCTGTCGGTTATCGTGACTATCAAGTCCTACTTGGGCCTTCACCATACAATTAAGTCGTGACTCAGATACGGTTAAATGAAAATACCAATTAATTTATGCTGAATAAAATTCTATCATTTAAATAATGATTTTTCACCGGCAGGAGCATAGTTCGATGACCGATGGCTTGTCGTTTTAGCCTCTTTCAACCAAATGTAGCCTCCTTAACCTGCATTTCCTTGTGTTTTAAAGCATTGGCAATTTAAAACTTTAGGGTGGGACAATAATCCTTGCAGTATTTTGTGATGAACACTCCCTTTCATTAGATTTTATTCTGCTCATCCTGGCACTGCCACATCACTAACAGAATATGTTTTGTTCCGAAGTTTCCATACTCATCTGCTTAAAGATTTACAAGTTCTAAAGTACATTAAAAGATACAATTTACCCCGATACTTCTAAATGAGTTGAATGACAATAAATTAAAGTAAATTGAGGACTTTTAAGGTGGATGATTACCAATGGGTCATTGATAATAAAGTCCTAGTTCAGAAGCTCGACATACTGATGTGTAGGATACAAAGTTAAGATATTATCATCTTCCAAATATTCATGATCGATCTCAGTATTTTGGTTATTAAGAAAAACAGGTGCTGAACTTATTCCGATCGTGAATTTTCCTGATGAAATTTTCGAGTTTCATTTTGGTCATCCGTTTGCTTCTTCAATTTAACTATGCGGTAGGGAACTTACGGTAGATAGTCTATCTCAGGAGCCGCTAACCAATATTTCGAAATACCTTTTCGATTGGAAGGGATTGATTAGTTGGAGTACTAGTAGTGATTAACTTTAGGTATAACCCTAAGAAGTTTCAGTCAGGACAGCAGACAGTTCCTTCAATGAGCCATTGTCTGCTATCTAAAAAAATATCTAGATAAAATAATTACTTGGAATAAAAGACGATTTGGCGAGCATAGGTGCTGCTTTTGATAAGTTCCCTTCAGGCCAGTACAGTAAGAGGAAAACTTTGGAATGTAGTACAAATTTAAAACATGAAATCGATAATGTTTGTCCGTTTCTGTATGTTATGTGAGCATTTGGTAGAGCCGTTCTAGGAGAAGGGGGAGGACATAGATGGCGCGGGGGATGCATGCAGTTAAGCGGCCGTTGGCCAAGCTAAGCGCGGAGCTTGTACGAGGTTCTTTTGTGCGCACAAGACCGGCTTCTTCAACCTTATGGCAGTCGCTTCTGCTGCTGCTGCTAGTAGACGTTGACCCAGTGGCTTGGGGTAGTTTGGTGGAACGTTACAAACTACACGGAAAGCTTCGCTGGGGTTCACACTATGCCCGGTTTCAACAAGAGGTGCAAGGATGGCGCTGTTTATGCTATTGACTTTGCCTTTTCTCAACCATGCTGGGAGTTGTTCTCTTATTCTTGGAATAATTTTGAACTCGACATAAATTTACAGTTGCACCAATGCACCAATGTTCTACATTTCCCTGGTAAGGAAAATCATGCACTTCTCTATGTTGTTAAGGAGATTTCATACAGTGCTACGGAAATTTTCCAATGGATGTGAACCATATTTTTTACTTCATAAACAGCATTAATAAACAGACGGGTACGATGCTGCATGAATAGGCATTTCATTAACTTAGCAAATTTCCAAATAACACATTGTGTGTTAGCTAAAAGACACAACTGTCTGCTGGCATAAGATTTGATGAAAGCGTTATTTGCTAGCAAATGAGTAGGAAAAACAATATTTATGACTGTGGTCTATAAAATATACATGAATTTACATTGGTCTCGAAACTTGATAGGAAATAGGAATTTGAATGTAATGTTTGCAGACAACCAAGAAACAGCCCATTGAAAAGCCAGGGATCTTTTGTGAATGAAATATGTTGGAATTATACTGTATTGTAATCAATAGTACGACACCATCTTGTAGTTTATTCAACTTCAACGCACATTTTGGAAGTGTGTTTAACGTTCAATGAAAAAGACCAGCTATAGAGTAAATTGATTAACTGGGAAAGAAGGATGATAGAGAAACTTTGTTGATGTTTTTCCTATTTGCGAATTTTCAGATAACCTATTGACAACTCTCCTTTGTGGATGACCAAAGAACTTCGGAAATCCACAGAAACTTAATCTGACATTATTTATTGTAGTGTCCTAAGTACTATATGAGAACTGTCGTACGCATTAAAATCTCAGCTTGCTATTTGGAGAACACAAGTGTTTCTTCCCGATTAAGTATCAAAAACTAAAAACATAAACGTAAAACCACAAATATTTGCTGTTGTTTCGCTCTGTTATTTGCCAGAATTGCACAATTCAATTTTTTCTTTCCTAGGCAATACAGATAAAGACATTCTTAATTTAAAAAAAACTTTAATGAGGAGCTGTCAAGCTTTAAAATAACTGTTTTAAGCAACGCCATGCATAAATTGCGAGCAAAAGATAAAGAGCTCATAGTTTAATCATAGTCCATTGAAGCTTAGATAAAAGTGAAAAGAGAACACTAATATGTTCGTGTGATGCCCCATATGAAAGTGCATTTAGCTATCCTCTGCAGAATTACTTCGCAAAGTCGACTTAATATCATGATGCAAAAGGAATCACTATTTCTTAGTGTTACACCAGACCTTCGACTTAAACTCAGACAGTCGAAATTTTGTCGCGTCAGCGTTTTCATCGATGATATAATTAAAGGAGGCGAAGCACGTTCGAGGTTGCGTGACAAGAAAAGTTACGACGTTTAAAAATTAGACACTTTGTGGAAAGGTAGGGACATTAAACATCGTTGAAAGTACATTTTGCTAACTTTACTCAATATCTACATGCCCTAATTCATATCTTGTGTGCCGTCGAGTCTTCTGAACTTTCAACAAAGGGATGTTAACGTATAGGAGTATGTATAATTGAATCAAAAGTACTAGCATTGTTCGTTGTTTATCTTTCTTTCCTTTAGACTATTTCCTAGATTTTACCAAGCAGTCCTTAAAAGTTATTTTCAGTTAATCAGTAGAAAAATATTTATATATTAAACAATATGCAGGAATTTCCGAAATCGAATAAAAGCTGCAATAACTGTGGTTCCTTAATTGGCTTAGATGATCACTGTACTTTTTGCACAGGAAACCTCCTAGTACGGTGAGCAATCATAATTGCAGATGTTTTAAACAAATATGACATTCTGCAATTCACATGCTTTTGTTCTGATTTTGCCATGCGCAAACCATTAAATCCAATGGACTGGCTTGCTGGAGTAAGTACACAAGCTGAAAAATTATCGAAGTTTATTGCAGTTCGAAAGTCCCTTTTAATTGATTTGTACTCTGAGGCAGGTTGGATCATAATAAGAGGTGGGTATGTGTTCCATAAGGTAAGACACTTTGTCATCAAGATAGCCCATGCGAGAATCTGGTTGCATTTTAATTTGAGGGCGAAAAGTCAACAAAAATTTAGATTTGGATGTGAGGTGAACTCAAATTTCCCCTGATGCCTTCTGGAAATTTGTACACTTCCACTTAACCTACAGTTTACCGACCAAAAAATGCCACCAGACAACAGCTACGCGCACTTTTGCGTGTCCAGTAGGCCACCTGGTTTCCTGCTAGCGTCAAAGGTAGTATCTGATCGCTTGTCGCGCCCATAGGGGTGCTCAGAACTTCCCTCGCCTGCAGATGCCCGCACGCATGCCCCCGAACCTACTGCACAGGTGCCTGCGATAATGTAGCAAACTGTATCCGTTGGGAACCCACCGGTGTTGCGGTTTTTCACGCAAGCAGAGCGGTCAGATAACGGGTCAGAAGAGTATCCAGATGTGTGTGAGTGTATAGGTACATAAATTACGCCAGATGGAGCCCACGGGCGTTTGTAGTAGAGAGCATGAATGAGGTGAAACATGCCTGACCGGATGTATGCATGCAACTTCTGAGATGAAAAGCCGAAACACTGCGGCATCTGGAAACAGCCTGGGCTGGGGATGCCATCTGATAAAATCGTGCTACATATTCTTAGGTTTATCCTATGTGGCTTCCATGGATCTAACTGGTATTTTCCTAGGTTTATATGTATTACAAAATCCTTACGATGAAGACCTAGAGCAATGTAACTATCCTTAACTTGGCCTTGTACAAGGTAGAAGTCATTTTTTCAAAATTCTGTAAATGTTTTATTTAAGACTATAATTGTGTTAATTTATTAGCAAAATCTGAAATAAAAACGGTAATGCCGCCAACCGCAGCCAGAGAAATGAGGATTTTGTGGGGGTAGCATGTGTATCTGCACTATTCAACCGTGTCAAGACTGTGCTGGTCCGAAGTCGTTAGGACTCAGGTAAGAGGTGTCACCTTGGTGCTTGCTGAGATTGCCTTCTCCCATAGCTCATGTCTAAGGAGACGCACTTTCTTTTACGTACGCAGGTAAAAGTGAAATGGATGGAAATAGTTAAATTATTTTGCGGACGATCGCAAATTTCTGAAAGTCCTCCGAAATATTTACTTTGAAGCGCCTCTTCAGTGAAATGTTTTGATTAACAAGCTTCCAACCTTTACATTGTAAGCTGCTTAAGACTTTTGAACGCTCAAATCATATCGTTCGACAGAAAATAACGAGAGTACTTTGTTTAACGTCATTCAGTAGCTGAATTTGATATATTAAAAGTGGAATTTAACACTTGATCATCAAAAGTACAAGTCCATCGTCGCAAGCCAAGACAGTCTACATGAAGGAGACAGAGTGCTGACATTTGTTGAAAGTGTTTTATAATAAACCATACGTAAGCTTTATGGAACAAACAGTCTCACGTCACCATATTACGAGGTCAAGATAAAGGCAAGGAAACAAGAGGTGAGTGTGAGCGCAGCAACATAAAAATCCAAAAAAAATGAGGCCACAAATGACCTCGCTCCAAACTCTTTTATGTAAGAGGGGATACCCAAAAAAGACTTAATGATTTAATGTTTTTATTTCTAATTACATTTTAAAAACGTGCTTTAACCTTCAAAATACTGTGCCTTCGATGTTACGTAATTGTTTCAACGGTTGTTTTTACTATCTGAAACATTTTTTGTATATTTTTCTGAACAAATGCTGTTAAGTGCCTCCAGCTTTTTTATCAGCCTGTTCTTTGTTATCAGAAAGCTTTCAGTTTATTTTTTCTTCATTCTTTGGAATAAAAAGAAGTCGCAGGGGCTGGGTCAATCGAGTACAAGACATGGGAGATCGTTTTCATGCAATTCTCCGCCAAAACTAGTTGATTCTGAACGCTGTGTGTGCAGGTACGTTCTTACGATGAAGAAGACAGTTCCCCAATCGCCACAAATCAGGTCCTTCTTTCTCAATCCCCTCAGCACTTGCAGGTAGTAATGTCGGTTCACTGTGGTGCCATAAGAAACAACTTCAATTTGAACGGCTCCTTTGATGTCGAAAAGATAAACGGCAATAGATTCCTTATCTCATGAAATGTCAACCAAGATTCTGAAACACGTGGTAGATTCAAACCAATTACTACAGTAGGATTTTCATATGGATTAGTGTGCAGTCTAATTCCAAGATATTTCAGTCACAGTAGGCGACTGGCTTTTTTAAGAGATCTTTCCAGACCGTCAACAAAAACTATACTCTGTAGATAATGGTTAATTAATTAGTATGCCATTTTCGCATTTATTTTCAATAATCTTAATAATTCAAAGATATTTTATGGAAAACGCATACGCAAATATACTTTCTTTTACTTATTTGATAGAAAGTACGTTCTATTTAAAATTTATACTTAATCAAAGGGTTTCTTTTAGTTTTTTTAAAACGTTTTTAATTATGAGATTTAAGAGACCTTGCAATGTTTATCCATATTACATAATATCCGTCATTTTATTAATGTTGTCTAGAATGTGTACAACATGATCCAAATCCATTACAACATTTTTTGGGAGCTGTGTGACCTTTTCTTCATATCAAGAGAAATTTGTGATTTGTTTTACATAGGATGTAGTTTGGGAACCCCGAATTCAATTGCAACGGCCGGTAAAGTTCAAAAATAATGGGCAACCTTGAAACGTTTTAAAAACCGAAAGATACCATTTGTCACGCAAAAAATTGGAAGAGGACGTAATTTGCTATCAAATCAGTAAAAGAAAGAATATTTGTGTTTATTAATGCTGCCTACAATGCATACAACAGGATTCAAATCCATTCAAAAATTTGATGAGCACTGTGTGATCCACTATCATACCACATAGAAATAAGTGCTTTCCTCACACAGAATTTATATGGCATGTAGTTTGGAAACGGTGAATTCAAGTTTAACGGCCAGTAGGGTTCAACAATTTTCAGCAATTAGGAAAATTTGTAAACCAAACGATACCCTTTCTTCAAGTATACAATTTGAAAAAGACGTAATTTGCTATCAAACAAGTACAAGAAATAATGTTTAAGCAAGTTTTCGGAAAATAATATTTGAATTAATAGGAGCATTGAAAATCCATGAGAAAATTGCATCCTACTTAAGTAGTCATTTTTTCTTAGTAAACATTTTTCCTTGGTCAGAAAGAAGCTCTTTCAAAAGCCGGCATTCTTTTGGGATGTAAAATCTTAAGATTAGGCTGCATGATAATAAATTTGACAACCCTACTAACGTAATTTGTTTGAATCGGAAACACATTGCAAAATATCTCCTGAGGTAGGGAATCTACTATACCATGGATGGGATGCTTCTTAAATTCTCTCATTGTAAAATTGCCACGAGAGCTCGGAGGGATTTTCATAAAGCAATCACTCTGTCTTGCAAACGATACTTGACCGACTTAACAAAAAGAAGGTTTGAAGACCGTACCTGGCGCGAGAAGGCAGCAATGTCAACCCACTGGTCTACAGAAAGAAATTCTTATTTTTTCCTTTCTGGGTACCCCCTCATATCGGGACCCACTCAGGGCTGTCTAGGAATTTACGGAAATGGCTCTCATAAAGGCCACATATGAGGCGCGCTTCGTCGTTTTAGAGGGCAAATCAGGGTTCAGACCGTTCGCACTCCTGCGCTTGCCCCAGTCAGGTCGGCACGTGACAATACTTGGTAAAGTGACAAATTTGACGTAAAATAACCGTTCAGCGCGTGCCACACAGAGCTCGCGATAGCACAGAAGTGAAGGGTCTTGTAAAGGTCACACTGGAGGGTGAGTTATTGCAATCTGCCTCTCGTCTCGAGGGATAACCAAACTATCCCGTCGATTGAAAGCCCTCCAACTGTTGTTTTTACTCATCATCTTAGATTCCTATCTGTCTGATTTATCATACTGAAAGTGCACGGATTTGCCATTTCCAAAGGTTCCCTGAGATTAGCTACATTGCTTTTCCCCCTCCACATGCACCAATAGACAGTAACAGACTGGCAGCTGATGAGATTGGACGTATTTGCTGACATGAGATGAACCTCCATCTATCAGATGCCGCACTCGCACCTACACCAAAGAGCATGTACAGCCATTCAACTGTCATTAACAACATCAGTTATCAGCATGTTAGTACTGACAAGTGATTGACAGATGCCCCTTACACGCACGCATCTGACCCGAAAGGTATATGAAGTGAGGGAATATGTGGAAAAGATGTGAACTGGGGAGATTTATGATATTTTAGCGCTTTTTGGCGTATGTGCACATGAAGCAGTCGGCCAATGCGACGTGCGGACGTAGTGTGATAAAGGAAGGCTTGAATGACAGCTGCTGCTTTAAGCTCGGAAATTGCTCCTTCGGGCACACTGCGATAAAATCGTAGGCGGTCAATAGGGGCAATGAGTTTAGACAGTATGTGGTTACTATGCACAAAATTCGGCACTTTGTCTGTATTGCTCGTGGTGGTGGTGGTGGTGGCGAGCAAAAAGATATTCGTCCGCGTCTGAGACACCTGAGGCCAAAACGTGAGTACCATTTGTCATTTTATCAAGTGCCCCCATTGTGTGGTGGAAATACGTACAAACTCCAACTTGTTCATCTCTATTAGGTCTGACGCGAGAGTTCTAAACCAAAAGCTCCAAAGTAAGGCAGAATGCGCGTAGTCCTGCCCATGGTCAACTTAATCCGATGTCATTACACATAGCTAGGGAAAACTGTTCCTTACTCATTTGCTGCTGTGCTGTTATTGAAAGAAGGGCGCAGATGCCAACTATTAAATCGTTTCAGAAACGCTTTACTTCAAGATTTAAAAATAATTGACTCAAATCACAAACATGTTCACCGAATCATGTCAGGTTTCGCAGGAAATCAAATTCGATTATGTTTACTTTTTATGGTTCACCGTGGTGGGTGCCCCGTTCCAAATACAATGGTCAAGTAAGATACGACGTGTTGGCAAATAAATGAAATAAAAATCCGTATGGCTTTCAAAGTGATAATTTTTTTGCATACAAATTCCTTATAGAAAACCTCTGTCCCCTCGGAAAGTTCTTTACCTAAGGGCGTTCACCTTGACCAAAAGCAGCCTTTTATTTCCCTACGTGATTAACTTAATCTGTCTGCCAGAGGCCATTGCGATTACTGCGAAGTTTTCTTAACAAGTGAATTAATTACGAAAAAGGAGCGCCTGTAGGGCCCTACCGACATGTTCGCATTATTATGTCCGCAGTTTTTGTACGTGGATGGCATAGAGACGGCTTGACTTCGCCATACTAATTTCGCCTACAGTCCGGACTTCAGTTGGATACGCAGTCAAGACCCTCCGCGCTCATTTGCTGGCAGGGCCGCCTTTTACCACGCAGTCCGGACCGGCTGGGATACGAGCAACTTGTGGAAGAGCCATTAAGCCGATCAGTAGTGGGCGGTCCTCATGGCAGCACTTTCGGTATGCTACTGCTTGGAAGGCTGGCTACAATATTCACCGTCTACCCACCCCTCTCCCGACCTCATCCCAGCTTTGAAAATAATCAGCCATCTTTTGGAAGCCTTTCGCCGTGGCTGTGGAGATTGGGGGAGGACGAGGACGAGGAGATGGTAGTGGTGGACAGGAGGAGAGAAACGGCCTCATTTGTTTTGATGAGCTGGGGATGATGCAGTTTATTTGACTACTTCAAATCTTCTGCGCATGAATGTTTGCGCAGTTACGCAAAAAAACACTCGGTGGTTTCATATTGCAAGATGGGTGCGAAAAACTGGAGATGTTGTTGCTTTTCCAGGGGGATGTTTTGTGTCGATTGGAGGTAACGTATGATGTGTCCCTCGTTAGGCTGCAGGATCATAATGATCTTATCTGCATATTAGGTGTTCGAGTAATTTTCAGTAATTCCACAGAACCTCCTATAAAAATGTGACGTTCTTTTTATTGCTTCCCCCTTTGCCTTTGATATGGTTTTATTGCGACTGCATCGTTAGCAGTAGATATATTTGTGAGCGTCTTCTGAATGCACATCTGCAGCCGCGACACAAAACCGCTGGCCTTCAATCTGATCACAAGAAAAAGTTGAAAACTGCCTGGTGGTTTTAAGAGGTATGGCCTTCTCTGTGAGCAGACCTGATCTGCACACTCAGACTGTGGTTTTTAAACTCCGTAACCAAAGATTCGGAGCAATGGGCTTCTCGCTATCTTGAGGTGATTACCTCCGGGGCGCTTCACAGCTCTTGGTGACCTGCGACTGTCATTTTGTCAGTGTTTTACGTGCTAAAAAAGCTTATTATGATAAATAATGAGCCTGACCTTAGATGATCGCCTCAAAAACAAAAACTAAAATACTTAACCTTGATTATCAGATAGAACCTTAATCCTCTCCTCTACGGATGGCATCGCCTAGTCCTTAACTTCAATTTCTTCTTTAACAAGCACGTAATCCTAACCGATGGCATATGTCTATCTTAAAACCTATTTTGGAGACTAATCTAAAAAAAGTATTCACTGCCAGAAAGGTGCCGGGTGAGCTACTGCATGGCTGACTTACATTTAGTGGAGCTCGATTCAACTAAAATCAAAAGCATCCTTCAATTTACGTATCCTTTATCAGGCAGAGTGAAGTAAACAATATTTAAAGCATGATTTAAGGCTTGCCAAATCACCTCTGACCAGGCATTGTTGGTCTCTTGGTTGTCGTTTTCTCTCTATGGTAATATTACAGTTAAATACCGTATTTCTTACAGGTTTCATGGACGGATATGAAGATGGACTTTGAATCTTCACCAGACCATGGGTGTGGGCACAATATTGCAAACACTGGCATTCACAGTAAGCGATACATTTGGAAATCTATCTATGCAGAAGTCTCATCCAGAGAATAGGTTCTAGAATGCCTATTGTCCACGGACAAAGAATGGAACCTAACTGCGTAAACGACATAATCAAGTTCTTTACTCCTGCAGCTCTTTGCATATATGGGGTTCTAGTGCCCGTACTGAGTGTCTGCTCTAGATAAGGAACTCGGAAAAGTAAATTCTATATTCATCTTACAATAAGCATGGACTGGTGTAGTCTACTTCGAGGTTTTTATTCAAGGTTCAACTCTAAACTATTCACTACTCAAGTGGTTAATTTGATATCTTTTCTACCCATCTGTTAATGCACTACGAATGACTGACAAGGATAAACAAGTAAGAAGCGAGCATTGTAGTCCCTAAATTTGTTCTCATCGGGCAATTTGGAGCAATTGATTCCGATATTACTCTGCAAGATATCAACCTGGTAGTTTGCATGCTCTGTTAGGAAAAATCCGATACTACCCCATTCATTTGACCAATTAAATGCTTGGCATTTTTTACCTACGGTCATCCAATGAGTTGACCAGATAACGTATGTAACAGTTCGCATTCGTTCGATCAAAAAAACGGTGCGTTTCGCAATTCACACAGACATAAACACTAAGCATTTTTGAAACAAACTGATGTTCTAAAGGACCGATTGATCTTATCTGACTTATTTGACAAACTCAATTAATGCTGGCACCACAAGAGTAACGGATCTACTTTTACTTCCTCCTCAGATGTCAGACTGGCGCTTTACTTCAGTGGTGGAGCGTTCGGCTAACTTACGCCTTAATCACCATATGCATCTCTTGCATCATGTTCTCCTAGAGATGATTAAATATCAGATCGACAGATATGTCTGTAAAACTCCAAAAATTATAGAATTGTAATGCTTATTCGTCTGCTGGGTTGAGTAGAAGGGTAAGAAATTTAAGCGCTCTTGAGAGTAGATTTTAATCTGTCCATCCAAAGCTCATCCGTTATAATCATAAGAATTGCATGTGATTTTGTCACTGGGAGCGTTTTGGGAGGGACTGCGGGGAACTGCAAATAAAAATAAAATTCAAATTCTGCATAATTGCTTCAACTAGTCTCTGTCATCATCAATATGTTTACGATCAGTTGCGCATTATCACGTTCGCTATTTGTACCCAATGGTAGGCTAAATATTTGTTGCCATCCCTTTAGCTATGGAAGTATAGCTGTTTGACGTTGGCACGGGAACTGACGTTGACGTTGCAGCCAGCATCGCTCATAAGCGCAACCTGTGTGCAGGCAATACTGCCAGCAAAATAGCTGTTCTTATCGCCAATGTAATAGTTCCACTCCATCAAACTGCAAGCTGATTGTGCGGGTCTAGAGTCAACAGAGTTCAGATCCGGGCATTGTCGACAACGTCGTTTTCTAAAGAGGAAATTCCTACTGTCCGTGATACTTTCCTCTAACTGTCTAATAAACGTAATGACAGAGTCTCATATAGTTGATCCGGATGTGTTGTCTGCATGATACCCAGCGGTGATTTGCGTAGTACTTGGTTACTGTGAGTACTGAAGCAGCAGCAGACAGAAAATCGGCGAAACACTAGTCTGGGCCTTTAGCTAGTACCTATGTCGGGAGTACGGTATACCATCTTTGCCCTATGTACATATATTCCCCGAAGAGGATGAAAAAGAAGAGACGAGTTCATGGACGGGGATGTATTTTGACTGACGAGGGACCGACAACTGACGTCAGAGAAAATGAAGATATGAGCCAGCTGGAGGCCACGTGACCCGTATGGAACACCATCTCATCAACACGCCCACGAGGCTGAAATAAACTTACGTGAGCATCAGCGACTGATCAGTCCGCTTGTTGACGAGAGCCAGACCACTACGCACGCTGACTTGCCTACAAATACGACGGCAGCAAAAGGGACAAACGGCACAGGACTGGAGAGGTCAATCCGTATTAGCAACGGACAGGCAGGTCAAAGTTCGTATGCCAAGCTTATGGCTGAAAAATTAAGAACCAGCAGGAAGATCAACCACAGAATTCTGATGATGAAAATGAGGGGGTTTCCGAAACGTCAGTTTATATGCATTCCGGTCTATGCACTTGTCCTTTTTTCTACGTCTTCTTCGGGGGATTATGAGCTCGATAAGATACTTGGACGTCGAATCTTCACTTATATTGATATATGTATAAAACAGTGGGAAGAACTTTCATCGATCAGGTTATGAGGTGTTCTAGTCTGGTTCTTTATTAATATTCAAAGGCGGAAAAATGCACCCGTGTCTCGGCAAGTTGTTGACACGGGATTCTAATCTGTTTGGTAATGTGTCAGACACTCAAGGCAGTTACAATGTTATCAAAAAACATTTAAAAGAACTTATGCTTGGTAGATTTAGATTACCAAAAGTCAAAGTTAACTGTGTTGCCGACTTCCAACTTAGTAGATGATATCAGCCTACTTTACCCAAGGCGTAGGGGAATCCAAGGTTCGAGCCTGGGTTCCTTTGGATTATTGGGCACTTTACCTATTGAGACATGGGTTTTTTGTCCTGTCGGTTGCGTCTGGGAATATAATGTTAGTGCATTTACCGATTAAATTACGAAACATTGTCTTCCTTGTCTGATTTGGGGTTGATCTAGGGTTCCAATCGTCCTTAAACCTGGGTTGATAAGAGCTGGCTGAGGATGACTGATAAGCTAGAAATCGTCATGCAATCTGCCTTGTCCTGGTCAGTAATCTCCTTCAGTCTAGAGTACTTATTGCTTCGCGAATGCCTGTGGACTCTATAGCGAACGCCAAGAGCACAGAGAGGTGATTGTGT
This sequence comes from Schistocephalus solidus, assembly GCA_017591395.1. Taxonomy (NCBI): domain Eukaryota; kingdom Metazoa; phylum Platyhelminthes; class Cestoda; order Diphyllobothriidea; family Diphyllobothriidae; genus Schistocephalus; species Schistocephalus solidus. The sequence goes on from WEDG01001555.1 coordinate 306,052, forward strand.
CCTGTAACCCGATTGGTGAGCATAAATATGATGGTAACTCACGAGGTCGCTTGGGGCATCTATCGTAAGTGAGTATGTGAGGCATCCAGAGCGAAAAACAAGGTCTCAGAAATTGTATCGGCACGAAGTGTACACATATCCGACTGTACAAATTTTACATTGTTTTAGGTCGTACCCAAAAAATATTTTTAAGTAGTAGAAAGTTCCAGTGTAATCTCCTGACGCATCAAAGTCCTGCTTAAGCTCAAAATCTGCAGAATTAAAATAACCAAGCCATGGATTTGTCTTTATTGGCTACCCAGTGCAAGTCATTGGATCTGGTCCGCCGTCTTCCTCATTTGGCGGAATTTCGCCTGGTTTGACGACGATAATTTATTGTAAATTATGGGGTTTCGCCGTACAGCAGTTTTGGCCATTTGTGCGTATTTTCGTACGGTTGCAGTATAAGTTTTCAAATAGCAAACTACGAGTAAGTAGTAGCTATTCTTCATAACGAATACAAAGAGCAAACAAATATTCTACGCTTTTGTTCTTGGTGCTGGTATTTTGTCTTTGGTTTAATCATGCAAATTACAGTCCATACAGTTCATGTTAAAACAGACAGCCACAATTTTTATGATACTTGCTCCTGATGGGTCCAATCAGAGCATCATTTTAAATCATTTAAAAAATCCACATACTTGCCCAGTGGTGTGACGTTTTAGATGACATCTGTAAAATTAAGCCTTCGGTTAGCAAATGTCGATAATGATAGCAGTTATGGCCTAGACTATTCGCCGCCAGTAGCATAGGCAATAGTTGCTGTGTTCTTTGCAGTCAACCATATGTACGATACTGCAAGCATGCTGGTTATAGCTAGAGAATTTACTAGCACTCCCAGTTAGAGCATTGTTCATCTTGTGTTAACGGACGTACTGCAAAGTGCATTAAAATACGATTGGTCTGAGTGGACATTTGAACCCCTGACGGTACTGGTTCAAGAGGTAACATTTGACAGAACGGAAACTGTTTAATGACAGAATGTTTCCGATTAGCACTGAAGCCTAGATCACAAAAGTATATGGCTACCTTCGCCCTTTAATGTTCCTTAGTGACAATCCATGCCTTGAGTAAAAAATGTCACAGGCGACGTATGAGGTGACATTTTATTCACGTAATTTTAAGCAGGTAAGGTTTCGGGTACACCTCCGATGTTTCTGTGCCATCAGAAAGCCGACCTCAGCGGAAGTAACATCACCAGGAAGTGAGCGTGGAAAGTTGACTATCATTCAAAAGGCGTTATTGAAAACTGCGTAAATTTCACACAAAATAAGATGAATTTAGTTCGAAATTTCAGAAATCATGGAGACAGAAGCTAGGGAATTATAAATTTATTTAAATTCGTGTATTAAATATTCAAAAATTTAAAACCAATAGTAAAAATGAACCGTCTTCTAATGCTTAGGGAATCACTTAGCCAGACACGTTTAAATGAAACACCCTTTACTTGAGTCTTTATGGACTTTAAGTGCACGGTTTATGGAATTCTTGTTATATTCATTGCTTACAATTATTCGAATCGGAACTTGCAACGAAAGCAAGAGGACGACTAATTTCCATATATCGCAGAAGCGGTAAAGGTAGAGCAACCGGCAAAAAGTATAGATATTACCTGTTGGATTCCAATTTTGTTGAATGATCTTTGGTTATTTCTGAAGTTACCACAATCTGCCTCAAACTTACTATGAACATCCTTTATACAGGAAACTGAAAGCTATCTTTCAATCTATATACCTTTAAATGCTTGCTTGAAATTTTCCGTTTCTAATCCAGAAATCCCGTATAAGAAATCTGTTTCGATTGACACCAGTTGGCTTTCATAAGTATTGGAGACTATAACCGTGGACACCCATGGACATATGTTAACATATGGGAGGCAAATTTAATATCCTCCACAGAACAATGGTTGGGAGATCAAAGACGACCTAATAAATAATCAAAATAACAATAAAAAAGATGGAGGTTGGTGACTTATACCCAAAGAACAGGGGAGACAAGGTTCAAACCTCTTGTTGTGCACTGCCTGGGCGTGAGTACCAGGCCCCCTTGTCTTTCTCAGCATTGCTCATCTACCCTTACCACTAGTAGTCATTATTTGACTGCGGACAGGACCCACCAGTGAGCCCCAAGGCAGAAATGGACGAGTAAATTCCGTTAGCGATCGGCAAGTTTTCATCAGCGAAGACCGCGGTTTTAAGCTTTTTTAAAAACTGTTCCTTCGGCACTCTGCCCAATCTCGGAGGATGACCAGAAGGGAACTTTTATGTGAGTCATTTCAAATGGCACCTAAGAGTGCTAAAAGAATAGAATTGATTAATTTAAGAGGTTATTTCTGAAGGTTTTTACAGGCATTAATTGGTAAGGAAGTAAATGTATCATTAAGCTCTCAGTAAACTTTCATTCGCAAGCATTTTAATGAATAGTGTATTCAGCAAATTTAAATAGGAAAACACTGAAAATAAAAAGCCCTTGACAAGTATGACAAATGCATTTTAAAAATAACTAAAATATTACATAAAATAGCCAGCCATCATTTTTTGTCATATATAAATATTAAGGACAAATTGACTTCTAATATTTAATAATTGATCATAAAAATCAGGTTTTCTTCATCCAAAACTTTGGGATTGTTTGCTTGATAGTTTAATGCGGTTTTATCAAATAATTGGCATCAATGGGTTTAAACAGTAGGAGGTTTTATGACGTCAAGGTATCTTATGTGCATGCAATTCTACGTAATGATGTCAAATCACCTTATCTGTATTTTCGTAACCGAAATCTCGGTGATCTACCTCGAAAAAGGAATATCATAAATGTGCATCTCCAGTGTCTGAAGTCTGGCCTTGACCACGGCTCAGCATGATCATGGGAAAATGGTCTTCTCCTGAACAATCAGAAATCGGTCCAGTGCGTTTCCGACTACCTCCCTTTTCTTATCAGGAATCCTTGACATTCTGCCAAACGAGATATCCTCTTTCCAGTACCCGGGTGTCACTCTGGCATCTAACAGTTCATTCTCTTTTCATATTACAACTCATTTTACTAAAAAACCGTAAAATTCGTTTTTATATTCTTTGGTCACGGATCTTATTTGGTAATTAGTAGATACACGTCTTCTTCTCCTTATCCTCTGTTGTTCTCCTTTTATTTTTCCAGCTTTTCTTAAAAATAATTTGCTGATGTTAAAATGAATGCTCTCTTTGGCTGCCAAGGTTTTTTAAATTATTTTGGTGAATAGGATAATGGAATTGCACGTAACAATGGTCAAAAAACTTGCCAATCGAATTCTGGATGATGCTTTCCATCCCCCTCCACTCTGACCTTATTGCCAGAAAGGCCGCCCTCTAATGCGCCGAGGCTTTTGACGTATTGTTTGCCGTACATCAACATATCAGGCTTCTGTATTGTCATTTGTACAAAGCTACATTATGGGTAAAGAGACAGAAGTATGAAACTGAAATTGGACCTGTATTCCTCTCAATTCTTTCGTAATCTGTTCATTGATCCTATTGTCTCAGTAAATTGAACCATTTATGTTGAAAATATTGATTGAAACTTCAGTGCAAAGCGTACTCCTCGCTCTTTGTCCCTTAATACCTTTAATATTTTAAAGCTTACGAGGACAGGATAAATAACTTGCTAGAAAACACAACAATTATTACAGTTTACTTGAAGTTACAAACGATTCTTTGGGTAAACCAAGGAAACTGGATGCCCACTTGTTTCCTATCATGTTTAGATAAAAGAAATTTAAAGGGAGCACACATTTTACTAAAATAAAGTAACAGAAACTCTAGTTTGAGGGTGGAAATATTAAGAAACCTCATAACCAGGAAATTTAAAAAGGAAAATTATTAATGCTAAGCGCTTTACAATTATTAGATTAAAAGGGAAAAAATACAGGGCATTAAATAGGACCATGGAAAAAGAAAAGAAACAGCAGGAACGACATGAAAAAATGACATAAAAGGCACAAAATATTCCAAGATAGAAGAAAGCGCACAAACTGCATGTAAAATAATTAAAGGATGAAAAATGAGCAAACGTTAAAATGTTAAAGTATGAACCTGAGGCCGAACGTAAGAGGTAGGAGCAAGAATGACAAAGTGAAAAGAAAGCGGAGGACCTGAAAAAAGACAAAAAGCAACAGACTAAATAGGAAGAACGAAAACGGCAATTGTTTATGGGGATTGAAGGCATTTTGGGTTAAATTAAATAATTACATCACAGGGCAAACTGTCGGACAAAGATTGGATTCATGCGTGGCAGATGCAGTTTTGTACGATATTATCGTTTTCACCATTTCGTCCGAAAAGCGAATGACTCATGCTGAAAATAACTGATAATAGTCACATAGGAGGCATACAACCTTTCCTCTCTGTTTTCTAAAACCTTAGTGAAAAAAATTGTCTCATTTAAATGACCTTGGGATAGCGATACCGCTTTGACTAACAAAATATTGTTTCCTTTGATTTAGGCGAATTGTGCAATTTTTAACTCGGATGCCTTCTAAGTTAATATTTTGACTCGAAATGGCCTTTGTGTAACTCCTCAAGATTTTACTTATACATTTTACTGGATGAATTGACTTTTTCAGGCCTTTTATTATCAATTTGGAGACTATAAGTATCGTATCTCAGATAAAGCGCTCACTACTGAATTCTTAACTAGTGAGAGGTGAGGTCTCTTACCCGAAATCCATATACATATAATTTTTCAAAACAAGAAGTAAGTGAATTTGAACTGAAACTGCCTCTTCATTTCAGTTAAGGTTTTTTCATTTGTGTTAGCAAACAACGAATCAGTGAATACGAAAGGTGATTCATACAACGCGCATTCTAGACTGCATCCGGAAAATTTGCTTACACTGATTATTCGCAGTTTTCTGTCACCAACGGGAATTTTATCCTGCTGCCTTCTCTGCTGACGACCACTCTTAACCGTGTTATTTTTTATTTAGGAATACTGCATATCGACTTTATTCATTTGGCATTTTACGTTATATTAAACTTAACTTGCCTTTCCTGTTCTTTTCTAGAACCGATGTTTCTCTCATGCATACTTGTTGTTTAGCCATCTTTACATAAGATATGCACTTCTGCAGGTTTGCTTTCTTTAATCGAGTTAAAGTACTGTTTAAAAATCAAAAATAAATTAAAGCAGCTAAATACCTATGCTTCCTTAAAGACCTTACTCGGGAAAAAAAGCGGTTTTTATATTAACTACCGAGAGGAGAGTTAAAGCTAAGTTTTAACTGGACAATTTCAATTTCACACCTGCAGATTGGCGAAATTAAACTTCTTTGATTTGTGTCGCAAAATGTTGGAAGCATCTTAACGGGCTGAATCAGTATCAATCTGAAAACGGATATCTAGCATCATAAAGACTACTTTCAATACATTCTGCAGTGCCATCTACTCATAGGTTTGAGTTTGCATAAATTTGTCGAATTAATTAGTATTCCGATAGTTTAAGTCATTTATGATTCGTTTAACTGGCCAATCTTAGGTAGTTACTAAGCGAGAGTCAGCATTAAAAGGTGCGGTTGTGCACCGTCTCTTTGGACATTGCTCTCATCACCAATGCAGATATAACTTGGACTATTTTCCGCAAAATCTCTTGTCAGGGTCAGCTTGACAATGGGGAGTTAGCACCACAGTGTGGTGGTCTGGAGAAATGCTCCCATGAATTGTTTTGCTAATTTAACCTGAAGGTGATATTTCTTCATTTGATTCCTTTTTGTGCGGACCTTTGACACAACCAGGCATACAATTATCATAGAGCATAAAAACAATAATTTATGCTCAGAGCAAATGGTAGATACGTAGTCCAGAGTGCTGCTCCTGTTTCTCATCTTAAGAAATTCCCCTTAATTATTTTATGGAAATGGTAGATTTTGCCGATTTTATGGTGTGTTGAACCTGAAAAGTGGACATGGGGTAGACCAGCAACCAGGTGTGACTCACCCCGCCAATTCTTTCTTGTTGGACATATGGAAGCCGTATACAGTTTTCTCCAAAGACCACCCACGGACGTGAATCACTCAGGCACCGCGAATAAACACAGAAAACACAGAAGAAGAAGAAAATAAAAAACAGAACACTGCCGCCAGCTCTGCATTGCCTCAAAAACCTTCGTCTGTTACATTTCGTTCTCACTTCTGGGACTTTCGACTCACTCTGTAATTTTCCTTTGTAAAGAAGTGGACTCAAAAGAAGGGTTTAGGTGCTTTGAAAAATACGTTTGTCTCCCCATGGGGCATTATACAAGTAAAGTAGATGACATACTTTCTTAAATTTCGTGATCCCAATTTCAGTGGAAAGTTTGGCATACATTTATTGTTATTATTATTTTTGTTCGTTCAAGTGAGTTGAGGCTCAGAAATCTTTTCATTAAAGAACATAAGATTTTCAAATCTCTTTGCTTGAATAATACTGGCCAGATTGGGTGAAATTGGACGTTTACGAATATCAAAGTAATTTCCTACATTATTCAATATTTCAGATAAAAACCTAGTGTTTTGTGGTTTGCGCTGCAAAAACGCATTACCACAAGTGAAAACGTTTCTAATAAATCTTTTTCTGACACAGATAAATCTGATGCTACGTCAATGAAAATCGGATGAAGGCAGATATGGGAGATCAAATTTTTTCATTCCACAAGAGCTCTTTCAGCTTTGAAAATTCAGATTTGTTAATTCTCTACGTTTTTATCACAAAGCGCTGTAATAATTTTGTTTTACAATATTATTTACCATAACGGGAATAGAAATGTGTAAACATCTACATAGGTGGAGAACCTGCGACATGCTATCACGTTTCTGTGTTATGATGTGCGATTATGATGTCAAACAATTTCCTGTCGGAAGTTGATTTTAAGTGCATACGGAAATTGGCAGCTAAAGAACTGCCTCGTGGTCATCAACTAATATTTTTAATATTAACCAGGTCACACTCCGGAGAATTATTTACCATTGAACAATGTCTCAAATTAAGCAAGGCGAACCAAAACAGTCCGCGAGCAAACAGGACGTTGATTTTAGTCGTCACAGATTGAAAAGTACCCTTATGTAAACCTTACAGACGGGAAATTTGTCAATGTTCTCTTTGCGCACAATTAGAAACATAATGAAATAAGTCAAATTTTATCCTAGACGTTCATGCGAAAAAAATATCTACTTTTGTGATACGTTCTTATTTGTAGATAAACCTAAGAAGTCAGCCAGATGGTCATATAAGGGAAGAACTTGCCTCGCGAACATACTTTGTCGACAGCAAATTTCAAAAACTTTCGAAAACTGATGGTTTGTATGCCTATCAAATTCGGAGAGGGACAAATCTGTCGCTCGAAAACTGAGACCATAAATAGCAAGGAGTTCATCGAAATCATAAGGATGCCATCGGTCATAATGGCATTCACTGACATTCATGCTCTTGTTCACCGATCAAACGAAGTATGATTCAAATATAGCTTGACTTTTTGCTCACAACCTGGGCCTAAATAACATTGAAAGTCTGTTCACATTAAGTTAAAAAATTGAGACAAGCCCAGCAAACCATGTTCAATTCAGAAAAAGCTTTATTTTCGCCCAACAATTTCATTGACAAATTGACCATAAATAACATGGTTGTTTCTAAGTCAGCATGAACTACTGCAGCTTAACACACAAAGGGACAAGCCGGAAAGTATCAGTATGTTGTATTTGTTGACATTGTTCATTATTTTCCCGTTGTACTACACTTTCCTACTCCGCTGTCCTAACTAAATGACATGCCATAACGTCGTTTTTGAATTGACGGTGTTTGCAAAAATGAATAACTTCTAAGCTTATAAATAATAATTTACAATCCAAGTGATGAATTTTTGAAAAATGGTCGTTTCTTTATCGCAGTGCAACTCTCGCGGCTGCGAGGTCTACGGCCTGTGCCTTACAAGGGTTTTTGTTCGAGGTTCTGTACAATTCCTCTATTAGGAAATGAACTTTAGGCGTAGTTATCCTACCCACTTTATCTTACCTAGTAATAACACTTTAAGACGCTGACATAAATATATGAGCAATGCAGACAGTGAAATTTTTTTCGGTTCTAATCGTATAAGTTATTTTTAACTCAATATTATTCGAGCGTGTGGTTTGATTCCACCTCAAATTTTTAATCATCACTTTTTTACTAACCATGGACGTTAACCTCACTTTTTTTTCAGAAAATCATCTTTACTTTTTAGCGACAAAGTCAGGGCTAATGGAAGGAGTCTTTTTTGGGTTATTTTATGACATAAACCATCCACGCTCTACCTTCTGGCCAGGAGAATTTGATATCGTCACCCAAGTTAAGTTGATCCATGGGGAGGCGTTTTTTAAAAAACACATTGCACCTAGGCGAAACTCTATGTTAACTACTATCAAGATGCTTCAGTCCCAGAGGAGTATGTGTAACCAACCGATGTTACCTGGATCACGAAATTAGTCGTTTCGTTTAACTATGCAGCTGCATATCACGGACCATCAAAGGCAGCCGCATGACGATTGACAGCCAAAGAAATAGAGACTTTCAAATCAATGAGCTTTTGTAATAAGACAAACGTTTTCAAACATACAGACTTGAGGATTTGACCAAAGTAATTCAAAGTTAACAGTAACGTCAATATAAGTTATTTTTGTACCCAGTTGCCTTGAATTGAAGCAAATTTGACTATACATCGGAAGAAATGTGAGGATATTTCATTCTACTTTAACTTAATAAATGCGTTTTATATGTTATAATTAGGTGCTTATTATGAAACCATCCCTTCTGTAGGACGACTCACTCAAGCAAAACTGTTGTCTTATTTTTCCATATGTGGAGGACTGATCTCAACATTTTTAGTCACAATCATGTATGGTTTTCTTCAAAACTAAAAAGCACCATCAAAAACTAACTATGATTTGCGATAACAACTAATTTTAACTAAATTCTCATTCCACAAGAGCAGGCTTATTTTGACAGTATTCATGAGGAGGAGAATTTACCAAAATGCCTAAAATTATGCATTTGGTGCGCGCATTCTCGTATTTTATGGAGTGGTTTATCTCGAGATCAATATTTGGGGCAGTTTAGAGCCTTCTCTCAATAAATGACATTGAAAGATAGGCGAAGTGTATATGTCAGGCATTTATGAGATGAAACTGATTATTTCCTCACAGAGTTTAGCCTGGATCGCAGCGTGATTAGTGATCACTCCTTTGCGCAACTACCTGGGCTGATACAGTTAGCGAGGTAAATGCAGTAGGCTAAACTGATAATTTCCACGACCAAATGTGTGGTCCCAGCTGCGATGCAAACTTGGGAAATAATTTTGGGTAATCACGCGATGTTAATTGCAAAATAACCTACTGGTGTAAGAATGCAGGAAGAAAGCATAAATCAAATGAGCGAGGCCCAAACGGGAAGACGGCCGGTGATAATAGCTTGGCTTATTTTAAGGTAATGGCAAACCAGGAATGAGTAAAAATATTACTCAAATTTTATGTGATGGTCTTATTGAAAAAAATTAATTCTTATTTCAAAGATGTTTAATTTTTTTAACAAAAAGCAGAGATGTTTATTTATTACAAAAGGGTAACTTCGGTTGGGGTGCAACATTTATTATCTAAGCAGTTCAATGATCTGACAGCTACATCAGAATGCCGGTTCGTTAATGACTTATTTTTTGCCATCCGCAAAAACTGCACTCCATAAAGACAACTACTTAAGATTTGTGTATTTTCAAAATGCCCTCATAAGCTCAACTAAATTCTTTTTAAAAACGTGCACGCGTTTACTTGAAACAAGGGCAACTTTTGATAAGATGAAGTTTTTGGTTGCATTCGTTGATCAACGCTCACCAATCGCTAACGGAACTCACTCGTTCCATTCTGCCTTGAGGCTCGCTTTCGAGCACCGTCCGCAGTCATACAGCGGCTAGTAATATTGCTGACAAAGCCAAAGGAGACTGGTTCGATCGTCGGGTGGTGCACCACCTGGGGTTGGGTTAGACTTGCTGATGATGGCTAATAAGCCCGAAATGGCCATTCCAGTCTCCCTTGTCTTTGTCAGGAATATTTATCTTCCTATTCTACAACTAGCTGCTGTGTGGCTGCCGGTGGGGCTTGAGACTGAGCCTGAAGGCCGAGCGGAACGTGTGACTTCCTTTAGAGATCGGTGAGCGTTCATCAACGAGTATAAGTTAATATTCCCTATCTAAACCGACAAGACAAAGAGCCCGTAGTTCGATTGTTAGAGCGCTGACCTTCTGGTCAACGGGTTGTGGGTTCGATCGTCGGGTGGTGCACCACCTGTGGTTATGAATGACTGGTTGACGACGGCTAGTAAGCCAGCAAAGGTTATTTCAGTCTCCCTTGTTTTCGTCGACAATATTCATCTACATTTTTGTTTTGGGTTTTTAGGACCATAAAACGCCTATTCATATAGCATTGTTCTTGATAAAGGAGAAGACGCTTGAACATCATTTATTTGGCTGGGATTCTTCTCGATACCATTTTGTGAATCTGTATTAGTATCATATATCGTCTGTGTCCTCAAAGACAACGGAAAGTATCGACAGCACCCCGGCTGGCCGGAGGACAGAATGAGATCGAGCGAGATTCCAACCACGCTGCTTCTCCTCTGACAAGTTTATACACCTCACATCAGAAGGTACAGCAAAGGCCTATGGCACACTGACGATCGGAATTTACGCTGAAATGGCTAGCTGCAACTGGCAAATTATTACATTAAGGACCTGTCCGTTTATTAATGCTGTCTATGCAATGTAAAACATGATCCGCATACGTTACGTATTTAAATAAATCCAATATGACATTTTTATTGCATAAGAATTATATGCTTTTCTTAACGACGAAAATATGCAGCATGTAATTTTGAAACCTAAAAGGAAGCGCAAAAACAGACTAGGTTCAAAATTAGTTGGCAACTGGCCCAAGTATAGAATTTTTAAAAGACTAGTTAATACCAAATTAGAATACAAATGGGTTATTTAGTTGACCTTTTTTATAAAAGATAGTTCCTTTAAGGAAGACATACAAGATCAGTTTGGAGACAACCCACTATTTAAGTTGTCATGTTCATTTGTTGAAGAACCTCATTCAAACATCAGCCTCCTGTCTTAATGAAAATCTTTTGGAATTATTTTATACGAACAACAATACCGCAACCACCACCTTAATAATAATTTCCAATGTAAAAGACATTTCCAAATTTCAGTAAACATTATATAAGTAAGGTCTGCTTTTGTAATACATTTTTTTATAAAACAAACATCGAAAGGCATCAATATGGTTAAACACAAAGAAATTATCTCGAGAATTTCGGCATATGCAGATTAACTAAATCCATACGACGAATATTTATAATTCGTTTAAAATTTGATTTTCGAAGCTGAGTGTTGACAAAGTAGTTGAGATACCTCAGATAAGTTCTAAGAGCACTTTTTCATCGGCCTAGCATATGCTGTCAACCAAATGTACAAAGACTACGCAGGAGCGTTAACTGCACAGATTTTATTTGTGCATCCCTTTTAACGAAATTTATCATGATATGTAACGTGTTCCAAAATAGCTAGTACAGGACTGAATGGCCAGCAATTAGAGTTGTGAGACTAAAGTTAGAGGTCGATGTTGACGATTGTGGTCCTTTAATAACTTTAAATGCGAGAAATTGAAAATTTCAAATGCCAACACAGAATTTTGCTTGTCACGTCTGCCCATAATATAAGTGATAATATTATTACTTATGTTGTCTTCCAATAATAAATTATTTTTCCACCAAATGAACTTTTTATCTAGTGCCCACGTTATTATGAGATTATGTTCTTCCCCATGCCAGCGAATCTCAACTTATATGCCGGAGTATATTTCTCTGCAATTAGACAGGTCAAAAACACCTTACACGTTTGAAGACTTTTGTATTAAAAGCAACAGCAACGAGTTGTGTTCAGAAAATATTTTGCATCTGTTTCTCGTTGTTATGGTTTAGTTCATAATACCGATTGTAAGCAAGGGGGATGCATTTTGTGGCCACCTAAACAGGACACGGGAATGGCCCACTATACGTGCGGTTTTGCGCAGAATTCCAACAAAATTATGCAAAGGATTAAGGTGATGGTTAGGGTTAAGTTAAGGGTAAGGTTTAAGATTGAGGTTAAACTTAGAACTGGCGTTAGGGTCATTAGTAGGTTATGGTTTATACCCTGTTAACTGTAGGGTCTAGGTTAAGGGTAGAGTGAGCATTAAGATTAAGAATGCAGTTTAGTTTTATGTTAGATGTAGTGCTAGCGATAAGACACGGGTATATTTAATGTTCCTGGAATTTACCGTAAGTCTACCTATTTTAAGCGGGCGGGATGGTGTCTATTTCCATGTCCTGTTAAGGTGGCTCTGCAAGACATCCTCACCTGCAAACATACATTAACTTTCCGGTATGAATGCTCACTTTTCGTTAAGTGGCTTTATGCTGTTCTAGCGCTATCAGAATGAATGACGTGCACACTCCTTACTTTTGACTTGAAGGTGATAAGCAATTTCCGGGAGCCGAGAACAAGGGACAGGAGTACCAGAGAAACTTATCAAAGTCTTATGTATGTCGAAAGATGGATCAAAGCTTTAGCATCATGAAGATTATAACAACTGTCTGATTGAATTCGAAAAAGAGAGCTTCCAGCTACGCGTATGAGCTTTTTCAGTAATGCTTAAGATAAGACACTGGACTTCGAAACCACACGGCACTACAGGCGGTTTTGAGTTAAATTCCAGGCAGTTGACCTATTTCCGTTTTTAACCGTTAAACTTATTCAACCCCCAAACTAAGCCCAAAGTATAATTTCCCTGTTATTTAGCCTAAGACCAAGGTATTACGTGGGGATTCCTATTTCTGTGTCCTGACTGGCTTTCAAACTCAGAAACGGCACTGCATTAGCATAAACATCATCGGATAAAATCCATCCGCAACGAAAAGACCTATCAGAGTAGCTGATTTAGAAACTCAGATCTAACACGATAGCCCTTACGAAACAGAACATTCTAGGTGATTTCGCAAAGGGCTAAAACGGCAAGTTAAGAAATATCACAACGTTTCTAAAAGTCGATAAAACCTCACAGAAGTACTGAAAATACTAGTTAAATAGTCAAAAGATTCCGTTGAATCCGCGAGCAGCCATGATACCATTGAAGGCAAAAAACTTATTCCGTATTGTAAGCTGAAACTAGTAATTGCGGAATTTAAGGGGTTCAGCAAATCATCGATGGTCGCCTTCAACTGCATCCTAAGAAAGCGATCTGAAAAACCAAAAATCCTGAACGCACTCATCAGTTAGTAAATTTGATTGCTTTGGTTTCTATGGTTTGGCGAAAGCAAGGTAAGCAAAATACGTTTTTTTCATAAACGACTATTTGGACTTTAAATATTGACCTAATGAGCCGAATATTGATTGAAAAGAAGTGTGTGTGTTGGCGTCTCTTCTAATGGCGCACCCTCCATGCACATTCGAAAGAATGTATTCATGCTGCCATCATAATGTCGGGTACTGTTTGACCATTTCGCAATTATTCAAAAAGGTGATACAAACAACTGTGCTCAAACGTTTTTTAAAATGAAAAAAGTCATAAAAACTGGCAATTGAGAACTATAAGTACTGCACTCCATTTGGCTTCGCTACCCTTATCGGCAATTCCCTCTCGTGATGAATTCCAGTGAGAATTCGAAACGTCAGGCCGCTAATCTTCTTGTTCCAGCGATAACTTCGTTTTCTTCTAAACTTTTAGTTACACCAAATCAACTTTTCAGGGTCCAAACATATTTGCTCCCTTATTTAGAAGAGGGGATTCTGATTGAAGTAATTTTTTAATCGTTCCCTCTGTAATGGCTTCTAGAGGATAATGTTCTAACACGTACTTTCTTTCCGCCGACTTAACTGGTATCTTGCTTCAATCGGTAGAATGTTCATGTCATTTCACAAAGACTTATGTTGAGTGGTTTAAAGTTACTTTCATTAATGAAGTCTCAGCGAAGTGCAAACGCTTTAGATCTGAGTCCACAATGGGCAGAACAATATACCAACCATAATCAGGAGAAGAATGAAGACGGTGGCAATCTGATTGCTTCCGATGCGCCTATGATTCACACGCATCATAACCACTTAAAAACTCAAAGGAACCGAAAAATCTCCCCTCATAATTGTTTTAGTACTTCCTTTGCCTAGCAAAAAAGAATATTCATGGGTCATCAAGCCCTTCGTAAACTTTGAAGATGCATGATTGATGATGAGCCTAAAAGGTACTGCTCTGATGAATGATTTATTTTGAAAAACATACTTTTCTAAGCAGGGATTGCCAGAATTTTCGGCCTCAGTTCCAGAGCATCCCCACTCTAGAACGAAAACGTGATCGAAACATTGCTGCCGTGCGGAACCCTGCGTTTTTTGAACTTTACATGTTGGTTCCATGGAAATAAAATAAAGTGCAAACAAGGATGACTTTGACAGTGCAAACTGCAATGGGCCCTGCATGCCAACTATTCAACCCCATTTCACGCAGGGATCATTGAAATAGCAGATTCACTCATCACAGTACTACTAGGAAAACTTCAGATTTTAAATCACGCAAAAAATGTTCTATTTAATCCCCTGTTTATTAAAACTCTCAGAATTTGGAAAAGCTGAGTAAAACTTATTTCGTAATAACTTTTAGTTAATTGAAGCACAACTGAAGCACAAATGTCTTTAAGAATAGGCATAAATTCCCATGAAAGGTTCATAAAAGTCATGCTGTGTATTTTTTCGCTCCGTTAAATGGGATAAAATAAAAGTTTGTTCATCTAATAATTGATTTCAAAGCGGTAAAATGGCGCAAAGCAGGAAAATAACTGTGTGACTTTTCAGGTTTTGGATAGTTTTAAATTAGTTTCTAATTGACCTCCATTAAACTTGCTGCATTATTAATGACTCCAGAGCGTGGAGCCGGTTTATTGGACAAAATGAGGTTCACATAAAAGCAACTTAAGCCATTTTTGTCGTGCATTGATGTGCATAATAATGTTTATTGATTCCATTTGAGCTTTATTGTCTGTACTTAATAGTTTTCTTTAGAATAATTATCTTTATTTGGGCTATTTGGTATGGAATTTTACTAACCGTGTTCTTACTCATACTTCTGTCTGAACCATGCGTTTAAACTTTACCAGATTAAGTATTAACCACATCATCCAGTGGACTGACTTCCTTATTTATCTTGCTGAAAATGGATGGGAAATTGCTGATAGTTCCAGCAATTTTGGAAACGTCCTTTGGAGGTAATCTCAGATATTTTCTAATGGATTGAGTTCAGGAGTCCAAGCTAACCATGGGATGAATCCGAGACGATGGGAACCTACATGCCCATGAAGAGCGCGGTTTCAATGAAATGGTGCAGTGCAAACCTGAAGAATTGACTTCGTCAGGCATCGCAATATTAAGAGCAGGTGTTATTGGAATAGATGCATTCAGCCCAATAACAGTAATGCTTTCATAAATAAAACCAGTGTGTTCGTTCCTATCTAAATATGGATGGACACACTAAAACTGGACATTATCGAAATGCTCATTCCTAAACATAAGCATTAATCCTTGGAACCCAATGTCTGATCGTTTCTGTCATTTCCTCAAAGTAAAAAACATGACATATTGACCCGAATCACTCTGTTCTGTTCAGAACGCTAGATAATCGGATGCATACTGCCATTAAAGAAGACTCTTTTGTGAGTTTTTTTCAACAACGGCAAATAAAGCGATTGTCCACTCCTTAAACCGTATTTGTTTATTAAGATTTCCAGAGTACGGAAAACTGTTTGATATTAAATTTCATGCTGCGGGGCAGAGCAGAATGTGGACCTACAAAATAATTAGTGTCACGGTAGCCTTAAGTGAGCTTATATGGTTTGAGTGAGCACTAGACGGATGCCACTGATAAGCACCCATTGTTAAGAATTATTGCAGTCATCATATAACCGCGATTGTGTATGCATCCAAACACTTGATAATCCAATGCTTTGTCAGCAGATCTCACTGACTGATGGCTTTTGATTTTAATTTTCCTCTACCGCACAGCATTGTAATTTTTAAAAATAACTCTGTAATGGAGCGGATAAAACAGCGATACTTTAGCTTGGGTAGGTCAATTAAGTCGGTGCGAACACTGGCCCCCATACAGATTTGCAGTCAGTGACCAATCTCTTGCAATATTAACCGCACTTCTAGAAACTGTTTTTAAATCAGGAAGGGTTATTTAATTAGGATTATAACACTGATTATCGTGCGGCAAAACCCCGGATTATTTCAGACACGCTTTTGCATGCACCTCTTTTCAGTTGCCATCAAAAACTGCGCTCGGTAAAAAAATTAGTAATTGGGTCGTATGTTTTTTAAGTTCTTTTGATGTCCTTATAAATTAAAAAATATTTTAAAAAACCTGCCCAAGATATCGTTTTTTTACTAATGTGTTAGGAACTTATATTGTCTTAAAACTTCAGTTCAAAGGAATGTCCAATTCAGATGTTAAAAAAACGTTTTCCAATTCCTTAATTATTTTGAGCCCCGTCTGCCGTTGAATTTGTGTTTAGGATTTTAAATCTGCAAGCCATATACTTTTTTCGGGAAAAGTACAGTCTTCTAGACAATTGAATTCGAAATTTGAGCCGTCGTTTTCCTCCTTTATTCAGATGTGAATTTGCTTTTATGTACATAGACTGGCCTATTTTTCTCATTAGAATTACCACTGTAAGTTTATATTAATTTTGATAAGATCATTTGCAAATGACACCTGCACTGTTTTGAAGAAAAACTGGCGCACTTTTGCGACGCATTCACGACCACTCATTAATTATGCAGACATTTGCAGCTTTTGATTACTAAATATCTCCCTTTTGCGTACCCCAATGAATGGAGGCCTTTTGCTGAAAAGTTTGAAACGATACTTTTAAAGTAAAGCATGTATATATCTCTCTCACATTAAGAAACGGTTATATGGGGCTAACTGAATTATTGTAATGGGTAGGTTGTATACTTTATGAGGAACATTTATAAAAGAACTGCTATGATGCTATTTGAAAGAAAATTTTACGGTCTTCAAAAATCTCCTTAGTACATCCCTCGAGGTACGTCCTCGAGGTCTTCGCTGCTTAATTATTTGCACATCTTGGTGAAACCGTGAGTGTTCGCATCAGCTGGACCTGGTGGCCGTCGTCCATGAGGTGTATGAACGTTCTCCCTTGGTTCGAACCGCAATGGACCGAGGATGACCTGGGCATATATTTCCACCTTTGAAATCCCTCAACAGACTCTGCAATCAGCAAGGGAGCATCTGGCTGATTCATGTAACCTCCGCAATGCCCCCGTTGCAACACCCCCCCCCCCCAAGGGCAACAGTTTTTTCCCTAAATATCACCGGGAGTTTTTTTTCACTGTCTGCTCTTTTTCAACTATGTTCCCCTATCTTGGCCTCGCCAACATATCGAGATGCTATTTTTTGATACCACAACTCGCATGTACAAAAAGGGAATTCAAAGGTGACTCACCTACATCTCCCTCAAATATACTGATACTGATACACTATTTTGGTCGATTAAATTTGACGAACACCTGGGTTGCTATCAAATGCATATAAGAATGGATACTTTAGGCATGTCTTGTATGAGATGCGGCTTTGGGCAGGTCAAGATAACTGCTACGGTTGACCTTAAGCCCTTCTGATGCATCTCCTCGTTTTGGATATTCCTCTGAGATCAGAAGACTACGTATATCCGAGGCGCCTGAAACAAGTAGGTGGCAGTCACGGAGGACGCCTGGTCCTCCAGGCTTTGGCCTTCCCTTCATTCACTGCTAAGCCATTAGCAGGGCTGTCATCTCACCAATAAATAAGCACGATGAGCCACGTGGTGTATGCGGCGAATCAGCATGGAGACCTCATCAGGGCATTGCCGGCGTTATTGGGATGCGAGCCCATAACAATTGTCACAAATGGGGTGTGTGGTGGCATTTCTAGGTGTAGGCTCAGGTCGCGCCCTCCACCTGCGCCCGATCCCACATCCAGTCTTCCTGCTTGTCTGAATGCCATGCACAAGAAGGTGGTGATGGAAAAGAGAGTAGGATATGTACAATGCAAGTCTTCTATCACTGTAAACTACTTACGCGTTATTCACCATCTCAGCTCCAACCATATTCTCGAGCACATGGAGGACATCGTCGGAAAGGAAAGGCAAAATGTTGTTTTTTGGCACGAAGGGATTATACATCTACATCTCATTAGGCGTTCCAAATAGACATTTTTATTTGTCCTGAATGCGTGCGGCTGTGGTCATTGTAGCATCAGTAGCCGCTATAAACCTGGCCACCAGCACTAGGGAGATTGCAGCGAAGAAAACCCATTCGTTTGTAAATCAATGGAAATCCCTTGCTTTTTGTGTTATTCAGCTTTCCCCGAGGGATAATAAGCTCAATCCTTCGATTGGTTAGGCGGGTAAGAAATTAACCTAAGCTTTGAGATTATGCAAAGCTACTTATCATTAGGTTATTTAAGAGCAAAGAAGTAGGCTTTGTTTGACTGATCTACAAAGTAATATGGGAATTTATACAAGATCTTAATAAAACCATCGCAAATGGAAATTTTCTACGCACATCATATATCACCTGGATTGGGCTTTCCAGTTAGTTTCTATTTCCTTGACTAAAAAGGTTTCCAAATTCATCACATTTGATTTGCTGTCCGAACACATTCGTCCTGTAGTAGCCTAAAATTCAGCTTAACAGTCTCCTATTGAACCTCTGAAACGAATTTATCACTGGGGAATTTAGCATTCTCACATCACTATGTAGGTGGTCTGGAGTACCATTATTTTAAAGGTTTCCTTTTTCCAAAAAGACTTCCCATCACTGATTTTAGCATCTAACTGCTAAACAAGGCGCTTGGCATACGTCGTCTTTAAACTGAGTCCCATTTAAATGTAAACGATTACTCTTGCTTTTATCCCGAATAAACTAATTATATGAAAAAAACCTGCAGCCTATCGCGGTTGCTTGTGTTGTCACCCTCGAGTTACCAAGTCAAAGACATTCGTTTACAAAATATTTAATGCAAATTTGTTCAAATAAGTTTTTTTCTTTTTATAAATTTAACTTCACGTTGCCGCCTCTTCTATCAAATTGCAGTTTGAGTATCAATAGCCTGCTTCAAACAGACAGCATAAACGATACCGGTATCGTCCCCGTGTGAATTCAACATGCTGGTGTTTTCGTGTTGTACCAGAACCGGGCGAATTTTAGGTGTATTTTTTATTTGCGTTACGCACGTTCGACAATCGTTGATCTTGTTGCACTTGCTTGCAAAAATACATGAAACTTAAATTAAGTGCGAGAATTGAATGGTAATATCCCTGGCCCATGGCTAATTATGCTACAATTTACTAAGGAAATATTTTTCAAAACGTGTTTTCAAGGTATGATGATAAATAGGGGCACTGAGGCCCTTGAAAATGTTCCAAAGAAGAGACAGCAACGAGTGAACTCTAGTGGTTATTGCACAAAAGCATCACTCTATTTATTGCAATTTTCTGTTTTCCCTTGAGACCGACCTTTACGTGGCAACTAGCAGTGTGGAAAAATCACAAGCACTTGCCTGTGAAGCCAGGCCTTTGCATAGGAAGACTGTGGCAAGTATTGGGGGAAGCACATTAGCCGGGTCCCAATTACAACGCCTTTACTTTTGCTACTCAATTCTTACAGTAGGTTGTCTTGGGCAGTTTAAGATCGCGGGATTTTGGTTTTTGGCCCTCAGTTCCTGGTTCATCGTCGTGAGAGGGGTTTGGTTTACTTTTCTACTATCTAGCCTGGTTGCACCCGATTGCACTGCCCTCGCTTATACGTTGGTTCCGGTTGTTGGTGCTCTGTTAGATGCAATGCTCGGTCATGTGTTTGGTCGTGTTGGGTGTGTTCAATGAAGGTTGGGGGGTTACGGGCTAGGGAAGCCATTGAGGGCTTCGCTTGCTTGCACATTTCGGTTGGGTGCCCTTTGCAGTAGGCTGCCTGCTGTGCTGCGAAGTGATGCCTTTGGTTGGGCTTGACTTGGCCACTGTTTCGGTAAGGGTGTCGAGTTTTCGGAACAGGGGTGCTGCTGCTCACTATTCTGTGCGATCATGCGTGTGGCCGCATTCGGTTGGGCTCATGTGAAGGTGAGAATGTTGGGTTATGGAGCAAGAGCATCGAATGCGGATAGGATTGGTGCAGCTGTTGTTTTGCTTCCTGGGGTTGCGCGTGGTTCTACGGTCTGCTCTATAAGCCAGTTCCCCATGTCCTGCTGAGGGGTTGGAGTTGGGATAGCATCTTCCTTTGTGCGTGGATTTAGCGGGGCTCTTAGAGGGGTTGGGTGGTTCCGATGCAGTGGTTTTGCACTGAACGGCTTGTGGGGTTCCCTTGTCTACGTCTCCACCGTCCCCTTTTCGTTTTTTTTCTCTCCTGCCGCTGGTGGGTTCGGTTACCAGATAACAGCTGCTTTTACATAGACCTTCGTTCTTAGCCAAATGCCATTTTACGTTTAGGCAAACTCGGCAGCTGTCCTTTGTCTGACTTCTGTTATGTTAAGTCGTTTATTCGTGCTGCTCGCCAAGTTTTCCTCATATCATTGGTAGTTAGAGGTCGGAACAGCGTCTCTGTTTGAATGAGGTTTGGGAGGGGCTTCAGGTAGGGTGGCCTTCCTTTTGGTGTTTAGGTGTTGAATGGCTTGGAGGATGGTCTTAACTTCCCCCCCTTTTTGCCCCCTTTTCCTTCTCTCTATTCCCTTCTACGGACATTATGTTCCATAACCTAATAACAGCTGCCTTCCACCAGCTCAGTCGCTTGGATCGGTGACTTTGCATGCTAACGTTTACTCTACATCTGTCCTGTGAATGCCTTCTGGTAAGTCCGGTCACGCGTTGCCCTAATTTCGATAGTGTACTTGGTTTCCTTCGGTTATTAGAGGTTTGTAAGAGCGTTTTGGTTTGTGTGTGGGTCTGGTGCGCTTATTAGAGGAAGTTTTCGCTTTGGAATGGTTTCGTATTACATGGCCTGGGGGGTGCTTTAGCTTACTCTTAATTCCCCCCTGTTACCCACAATTATTTTTTTCCCTTGGATTACGTGCTTACGCGACTTCGGGTGATTCTGGGTGGTTCAATTCGCAGTTGCCTTCGCTGGTTCCCATTTTCACGATTTCCATCCGGGCGCTTCCTAGGTTCTTCTCTTCCCATTTGTTCTGACTTCCACCGTTCAGGTTTATTTATTTTATTCCAATGAAAACAGTTCATTTAAGCTCTTTCTGTTCATTGGATGACTTTTTGCCTGTTTCATATTCGGCGGGGGTTTCCACCTCATTTAAAATGCATCCTTACTTACAATTTACGATTTTTACCTTACCTTCTCCGTTTTCCATAACTTTTTTGGCGTTCCTTTGCCTCACCCATAAAACCCCTATTACCACGGGTCCCGTAAGACAGGCGTCCGGTCTTGTGCATTTATTCCGCTCCTACCAAGTACTGTTACGCGATTGGATCTTCGAATCCAATCAAATCCACTGAGACTCGCGCGCTATTGGAGGCGTGGTCGTCACTAGAAAAGAGGCCAATTTTATGGATTTTGTTGCCCCCCCTTCTGGGTGGGTACAATATGGCTGTGATCTGGTATCCGAGCTCGCACACCCTGCATTTTGCATCTGACGGGGTTTCTCACTCCGTGCTTTGACAGGGAGGATTTAATTGACGCAAATACATAGGCAAACGCGCATTGCCTAGGGCAGATCGGAAGCCTGTAGAATGAATCGCAGTTGAGCTAAGAAATTCGTAGATGTATCAGACATCTGGTTAAAGTAACTGCTCTAGAGCAAAAGTTGCTTTCGACTGTAGGAGTTTCGAGGAATATTTAAAAGTTTCCTTGCAGTGTTCGGATTGCTTTAACGGATACAATATTGGAGGTTCGCAAGTTTAAGCACATAAACAGTTAAAGCTTATCAATATAAGAGCTGAATTACAGAATTGCATTCTATCCATAGCTAACGGCTAGTTTGCAAGTTTCATGTAAAATCTTTCACCTGCATTCCAGCCAACGATCAACAATCGAGGCAAGAGGTAGACGGGGACCTCGTAAAATGTCCATCCCGGCGGCTGTGCTGTAAGGATTCACGGAGCAAACATCATCTTATCCCGTTCACAGCTTACTAATTCCTCTACGCTGACCATAGAGCTAACCATTTTCGAACTCATCTCGGTAGGACGTAGAAATATGGACCCAATTATGCAGAGACCCTGTGCTATATTTTAGGGTGGATAAGGTGAGATTTAAGGTTCAGATAAATTTAAGGTTGCGTTTAGTGTTAGCATTAGGAATAACTTTAGGGTTACGCCACCGGAATTGGTTTTATCCCTGGAATTTAGCACAAAGTCATCTGCATGGTGAGGATGGGTTCATATTCCAGCGATCGACCCTCATTTCTATAAATATAAGCCATTGTTTAAGCACACTGATATCCCCTCCACCATCTCTATGTGCAGACCTTTAAGCGATCACAGTTTTAATTACAACTCTGCTGACTTTATCAACGCTACTCACATTGAACCATCGATAAAGTTTTTATACTCTGAAAGTTCTGCCTAGTACTACTGAAATGACGAGGAATACCCTGATCGATAAACCTCTTGCTGATGCACATAGCTAATTTGGTTTTATAATATATGGCTTCTGCACTTCGAACCAAACATCCTGTCTCTTTTTTCTTCGCAGTAAGACGTAGGAGCTTCGTCATTGTTTCTCTGTTACTCATCTTCCTTTTGTTAAATAAATATTCTTCTGTTTCTTTGCCTTGTTGAGAGCTCGTCATCAACCGCTCAGATTTTTACCAGTATCTTCTTGAATTCCAAAAAGGCTTTATTTTCTGCAGTGTTAGTTGTAAATGGCCACGGGTTCTTTTTTCGTAACTTCCCCTCAAATGGCATGTTCACAACAAACGAGGTAAATTCTTTAAAACAAAACGGTCGAAGTGGAGTTGAGACAATATACTCCTTCTGTAACACCTTTAACAAGACTGTTATTCTTTGGGCACTGAAAACAAAGGTGCGGAGGATTCAAACAGTTTTGAGAATAATTTATCCACGCGGAGAGTAAAGAAGTCATTTCAAAGTACAGTATAAACATAACTTTTAAAAAGAAAGGCAGTTAGTTGAGTGAACCTATGCCAATTTTTACATTTCAAACGGTGTTTAAGTAGTAGGTATATACCGTTCACTGAGCTTAATTGCTATAGCATACGTATTCCCCAGGAGAGGTTTAAAGAATGTGTCACTAGCATCATTTCTCCCACGAGTTATATTTCTTTCTTGTTGACAGCCAGGCATAGAAGAGTAGAGAGGGCAGTTACCCACGGGATAATACAATGTATTGACTGTTTTAGCCTCTCCGAAACAAACAAAGCCTACTCTACAGTTAAGGCATCACGAATGGATGATAACCAGTCAGCTATGAAACCGATCAATCTATCGCTATCAGGCAAGTGTTTCCAAAGGAGCCAAAAGTGATGCAATTTCACCCAGAACCTACTGCTTCGCCGTTAGTTAAAACTAATGCATGGTCTTTTTATGATTTTTTTTTGCAGTTCCATGTTGATGGATACAAGGAAGAGACACATATTATATGTGATCTCAGTGACCCCTAGTTTGCTTTTCTCTGCCACTGCCTGTTCATCAACAATGTAATCTCGCAGGGGATCACTTGCAACTTTGCTGGAGGGCTTCATCTTCCCTGTTACTTAAACGTTTGCATGAAGCACTTCTTGGCTGACGGCTGGACAGCGTAGGTTGAACACGTAAATATTGACCCCCGATAATATCGCAGGTGGCCCTGCATTAAATTGCAGTTTTAAATTTAATTCCAACGTTAAATTGAAACCCTTCCTCCTCTCACTCTCGTCTGAACTCTAATACTAACCACTGGAAACCTAAAACCATTAAAATGTAGCACTTGGCCACCAGAAATAAAGGAGATCCACAGTCCTGCGTTCTACAGACAGTGTATTCACTTCGACACGCCTGGATACAAGGTGTACATGCAAAAGACCCTTTTTACAAGGAAGTTCTGGCGAGGATTCTATTGGTTATTTCGACATAACTCTAGTCTCATTCATTCCTTTGAATGTCCAACAAGAGCCAAGCTCAGAAATGCCAAGGTGAAGTCAGGCTTCACGGATGTCGAATGCAGGCCATTCCTGCTTTCTACAAAAACTAAAAATTCTCCCTTAGAAGAATTTGTTAAAGATGAATAGGTAGTCCACCTGCCAAGTGCAATTCTTATGTTTGTTTCGCCCATGATGTGGGATGTAAACGCCTGGTGTATAAACAGTAGGTGATCTAACTCACGCCAAGTGTGATAAAAATTTAAGTGAGTAGTTTATCGTAAACTTTGTCTTGTTATATTCGGATATTTTGTACTTTCAGTCTTAGAACGGTGCAATAAATTAAACATATTTACCATAAAACGCTCTAATATAAAGCAAAAAGTGAGTTTAGTAATTTTCAACCGAAAATGTATCACTTATTTTCAGAGAAATCACAAAACTGTCAAAACTTCCACATTTCACCATGACTGAAACTTGGAAAAGGGGAAATTTTGCACGCATTTGTCAGCGAAGTATCTAATTAACGTGATTTTAAACTAACAATATGTTTTTAAGCGTTTTTTTTTATTTATCTTAGGCATATTAATTGTCAACTTTGTTGTGAACTTTAATTTTTCTCGGCCACTAATTTTCATGTTCGGATGAATCTACAAATATAACGGCTACCTCCATTACAGGGACTGTTCAAAATCTCCTTATTTCAGTAAAAAAAAATATATAATATCTTTTTTGAAGGTTTTGATGGTCATAGAGTCCAAGGTCAAAATTTATTGCTCATCCATTGACAACAATGACATCGTAAAATATTGACCGGTTTTGCAAGGAAGGTTGGAAACCTATTGTAATCCAATACCAGAAATATCAGTAGAGCAATTTGACGAAAGGATAGATCTCTTCGTATAAACAAAATTGTATGCTTACACTATCACCTGAAAATTCTATTTAAATTTATTGGTCGCATTTTCGGCGATTTTTCAAGTTTTCAGATTTTACCAATCTTTCAAAAATTATTATTTCTCGACAAAATAATATCACTTTCCACATATCGTTTAAGTTTTAAATTTGCGTAAGGTTTTCCATTAATATTTTAATGCATTGTTACATGCGTTGATGCCAGTTTGCGAGTGAGTATCGATCTTTCGTAAATTTCGGAATTTTGCATGAGTTTAGTCACTCACTGTACAATATGTCACCCTGTTCTCAAGTTCCGTAAGCTCATATTTTATCTTTGTTGTCCAATCACTTGCAGCATCCACTTACGCGTTAACTTTTATCCAGTACATCACAGTTTTCTAGTCCTACTGAACTTGCGATGCTTTCATAACGGGTTGTTAAATTACCCAAAGAAGAACGCCTTCAGAACTGAGTCATAGTCTTCTGCACTTCCATCTTTCGGGAAGAGAGTGTTGCTGAAGTACATATTTTGCGGTTGTCTTTGAATTTCGTTAAGGTAATCCTTGCTGCCTTCCTTCAGTGCTTCTAAACTATGCCGCTTTTCAAGGACGTCCGGGAGTCTTGTCCTAAAATTTGCTTTGCGGCATCAACATAATTTGGTCAACGTCACCCTCATATGGCATTTCAATTTGAAAATCGCAGCCAACGTACGGTGGTCCGAGTAATTCAATACTCGGTTCGACGATTCATACCCCGGGTTTATGAATAGCAGGGGGGTTACCCTGGTCTGATAACAAAGAATGAGTCATACTGGCAACTCCAATGCCTCTGTCTCAATAATTGCTTGTTGAATACTTTCAGGTGACCTGTATAGGCTGTAAACTCTCATCTACAAGGCAAAATGCCAATACCCATTTGCCGCTCCTATCAAATTGCATTTTCTAACACCACTCTCAAATGAACCTCGTCCTTTTGAAGGCCACTATATCAGTTTACTTAAATTTCTTCCCATTTGAATAAACCTTCAACGTTAACCCTCATCTGATTGGGTGAATTTAATAGGTTATCGTTCCCTCGGTTATGTTTTATAGAATAAACTGCGTCATCCCTTAATAAGCCAATCTAAACGCTTCTTTTCTGTTTTTTTAGAACTTAGCTTTATAATACGAATGAGATACTGAGGGAAACGTTCATTATTTCAAACGCATTTGGCTTCTGCCCATCTAAAAGGCTTCGGGATAAAATGGTGACACTTTACAACATTTCTGTCAGACGAAGAACTCGGTGGCTTCACCCTGCTAGAATTATGTCGTACAGAAAAATGTCGGGAAAATATATCGACTGTGATTGCTTCCCGCCTGCTGTGAAGCGCGCGGTGGTCATCGTCAGCATTAGATAGTCGAACTTTCATCCATTCAAACGGAAAGGGTTCCTTTAGTGAGGGACAAAGATAGATAACCCTGAAACCTAAGCAAGTTCAGTGCGTCAGCAGGCTGGTTTTAGTTTAATTTGTTAAAAATGGTTGCAAAATCAACAGTGTGCATATTGGTTTTCACTGAATTTCAATGCTTGTAAATGTTCAGTTGCATTGTCTCCTAATGCTAAAACATTTTATTTTCTGCAATCAGTTAGAAGAACTCATGTATATGACGACTTCATAATTCAAGTTAGGTATAGTTCTGTTCTAGAAAATTAGCAATTGTGCGAACTTTTGGAATGGTGGCAATATTTTTTATTCAGTCAAATAACTGCAGGCACACGAGTGTATTTTAAAAATTGCACATTTGTGTACATATAGCGCTTTTTAAAATGTACCATGAAGCCTCTCTCTCTAGAGACGTTAATCGATACATTTTTTGCTCAGCGAATCTAATTTGGGTGTTACCAAAAACGTTGTTTTCAAAAATGTACCAAAATTAACAGTTCTTATAAAAAGCCACGAAATTCCTCATTTACAATTTATGGTAACGGTAGGTTATATGCAGCATCAAGATAACCAGAACCCCAGGCCCATGTTTTGCTTAATGCTCGACGATAATAAAGTGTGCAAGTTGCGAATTTTCACGCCAGGAACGTTATCCTTTTATACCGATATCGAAACAACAAAATTCTACCAAAGTCGATGCGGGAGAAACCGGCAATGAAGTCATTCCAGGGTTTTCAAGCCGCTATCCGCTTTGCCCATACAATTTCTGGGTACTTTATACAAAATGTGCACTATCGACTTCATCAATTTAAAAGAATAAAGAAAAACAAAGTAATTTGGCAAAAACCATATACACCTTATATTACCTGTTGTAACGCCTGTAAAAACCCCTAATACCACCGGTCCAGTATTACATGAACTTGGGTTTCTGTCTTCTTTGGTGCTGTACACTGACCCACCGTTATCAAATTGATAATTTCGAGGACAACGAAATTTTCTGTTAAATGAAAGACTACATCTTGTACATTCTTTCCACAAAGTATGATTGAATGGATACGGGCATCGGAAATTGACCTAAAAATATGCGCTAATTAGATACTGCAGCAAATCGTGTGCAAATCGGGAATGCAACTTGGAAAAATCATGCTCGAGATTTTAATTGAGTCAACTTCCTGTTCTCCAGAATGTTTAAAATATTGACCAGTGTTTCATTTTTCGACACCTACTACAGTATAATTGCATTATGCTACATGACATTTTATTAAGCTTTCGATACGTCCTTGGATGTATTCCGCGTCTGTTGGCAATTTCTGCAGGTTCTGTGTCTGTTCATTTGCCATGGTTCAACAGTTTTTCTTAGATTTTAATTAAGTGAATTTCCTGTTCTCCAGAATGTTTAAAATATTGACCAGTGTTTCATTTTTCGACACCTACTGCAATATAATTGCATTACGCTGCACGCCATTTTATTAAGCTTTTGATACGTCCTTGGATGTATTCCGCGTCTGTTGGCAATTTCTGCATGTTCTGTGTCTGTTCATTTGCCACGGTTCATCAGTTTTTCTTAGATTTTAATTGAGTGAATTTCCTGTTCTCCAGAATTTTTAAAATATTGACCAGTGTTTCATTTTTCGACACCTACTACAATATAATTGCATTATGCTACACGCCATTTTATTAAGCTTTCGATACGTCCTTGGATGTATTCCGCGGCTGTTCGCAATTTCTGCATGTTTTGTGTCTGTTCAGTTGGCATGGTTCAAAAGTTTTTCTTATATCAACTATTTGAACTTGTGCGCAGGCTAGACAGCAGCATCTCTCACATAATAAAGAGGTTAAGGGAAGACGAACACTCAAAATTCTTCAAAGGAACTTCTCAAAGCCGAGCGAATTCCACTGAAAATGATTTTTTACTAGGTGGAAGCAGTCAGACTAGAAGCTTTTCCGAGTGCATAGTATCTTGAGTCCATTTGGAAATTTTGTACGTGAAGCAATGGTCATCTTGTGTTTTGGGGGGGGGGCAGATATCGCAAAGTCCAAAAAGAGGCGTGATGAAGACCGTCTGTCGCCTCTTTCTCTCTGGAAGGTGACGCTTCAGGGTGGGCAGTTCTTTTGCGGTGGATTCGGCGGCCACTTCTTACACTAGCCAGTCCAACTTAGAAGTTCAGTGTTTCAGAAACGATATTCCTCAAGGATAAATCAACGGTAGGCAGAATGCCTCTTTGGTTTGTCGAACGCGTTGAACAGTAGCATTTTGTGCACATCAGCTGCTGTTAAACTTTTACAATTAAGAAGTGCTTTAGAGTGGCGAAAATGCCCATCAAAGGATTCAGACGACTAGGTGGTGGGCCTACGCGTGCTTTCGACAAATTCTCCTCGGGCCAGTACATGTATATGGGAACGGAGTACAAGCTAAGACATATGATCAATAATGTTCGTCTCGCCATACCAGTGAGTCGTGTTTATAGGGGGGAAGGGGGTGGCGATAAGAGACAACTGGTTAAGCGACAGTGAAGGTTTGGTGGAGTCGTTCACGCGTGTAGGAGGGGAGGAGGAGACGGCGTGGAGTGCGGTTAATTAAGTCGTCGTTGGCCATGCTAAGCGCGGAGCTTGTAGCAGGTTCTGTTGTGCGCATATGACCGGCTTTCTCAAACGGATGGCGGTGGCTTCTGCTGTTCCTAGCAGTCGCTGACCCAATGAAGTGGGGTAGTTTGGTGGCACCTTATAACTCACACGGAAGGCTTCGTTAGGGTCCACACGGTGCCCAGAATCAACCAGGTGTGTGAGAATAGCGCTGCTTATGATTTAAACTTCTCCTTTTCTCAGCCATGCCGGGAGGTGTTTCCCTTATTCTTTTGGATGGGTGCCAACTAGTGCAAGCAATATAAACTGCTCCACATGAGCAATTGAATGAGTAGATGCACATGGAAGGGGTCTGAGCTGGCAACCTATCCTTACCCTCCCCGCGTAAAACTGGTCGGTTGAGAATAATATCCAAATTCTCGCCTCAGAATTCGCAACTCTAAAGCAGTCAAAATATCACGTGGTGTTGAAGGCACTCAATGCGTACCTTCGTTTCAACACCAGACTCGTGGAGGCGACAGTACTGGCCAATTTTATTAGGGACTGTATTGAAAGAAACAAGTATCCAAACCACTACTGGAGAGCGCTGTGGCACAGAGGTACAGTTATTACCACCGAAACTCTGAGGAGATACCCAGAGAACCAAATGCCAAGCACTCTTGTGATGATCGAAGAATTTGAGCATCACGTGGGTTGACGCGCGGTTGTGTTGGACACCCTGACAGAAGATGAGAGAAAAGAATTTAACAGCTATACTCAGACCATAGGAAGAAAACATGGAGACGTAAACAGATCGTCGCTTCTACAAAAGGTGCCCGAAATAAAACCACAATCAATGTTTTCTAAATATCCAGATCGGTACGTGCACAACTATTCTTCTATGACACTGGAGAAAACATCAGTTGAAGCATTATCCCTGGGTCCTAAATTTTGCATGCCTGGTTGGAAAGTTAATCAGTTTGAGTTGGAAACCCAATTTGAGAATCTCTACAACCAAACTTACAACTTAAAGCCCATCTCCGAAGATAGTGTTCAACACTTGAAATCAACACTGGTGGATTGCAGTTATCAATACCTGAAAAGGAAAGGAACCAGTAGAGGATTACTGACAAAAACGCACATGGAGAAGTTAAAACAGCCTCAAGAGAACAACGACATCTTGATAACTAGACTGGACAAAGGAACAGACGTAGTTCTAATGAACGGATCTGACTATGTAACGAAGATGTAGCCCATCTTGTCAGACCAGACAAAATTTAAGAAATTGGAGAAAGATAAGGATAGCTCGGATGAAGTAGAGGCACAGCTGACCGATTGCTTAAAAAGACTCCACGCAGAGGATGTCATAAACGACCGTGACGTCGAACGCCTCCCTCGGTTGTATGGTCTACCGAAGATCCACAAGGCGAGTCTACCAGTTCGTCCAATTTTAGATATGCGCAACTCGCCAATCATGCAATAGCAAAATGGTTGGCGGAGAAACTCAAGTCCTTACAGCGTCAGCTGGCGCCACGTAGCTATCGGGATACTTTCAAATTTATTGACAACGTCAAAGACATAATTTTTAACGGCATGATGATGCAATCTTTAGACGTCTCATCGTTTTTTACAAAGGTGCCATTCACTGAGACGGTCGATTACATCCGCGAATTCCTATTGGCAAATCAGTAAAAAATAGGAATACCGACGAATGCACTAAAGGAACTATGACTAAGATGCACATTAAAAGTGTAGTTCATTTTTGCCAACCAACGATAGAGACAAATAGATGGTGTTGCTATGGGCTCGCACCTTGGACCTCTCTTAGTCGATGTCGTTATGGGCAAGCTGGAGAAGTCCTAGCTAAGCGATCAGATCAATTAACTAAAACGCTACGGTCGCTACGTTGATATTTTTGCGATTGCCAAAGCAGAAATCAATGTAGACGCACTCTTAGATGCTGTTAAGCAAGCACATCCGTTCATCAAGTTCAAGTTGGAGGTAGAAACGAGAGGTTCACTTCCTTTCTTAGACGTTCTCCTTAGCCGTAGATCTGACGGTAGTATCCAACGGAGTGATCATCAAAAGAAAACCTGGTCTGGAAAATATACGAACTTCGGCAGTTTCGTACCAATCCAACAGAAACGAAACCTAGTCCGTTGTTTGGCGCAAAGGGCAAGAAAAATTTGTTCAACAGACTGTATCGAAGAAGTGTTACATAAGATCCAGAACCTACTTCGCGAAAATGACTATCCACATAGATTTTTACCAAGAATATGGTCACAAGACCAGAAAAAACTACCACACTTACTGCAGAAAAGAAAACCCTATTTCTCAAAGTCCTCTTTCAAGGTCATGTGGCAAGTGAACTCCTGAAAACACGCCTTGACCAAGCTGTCGCATGAACCTTCCCAGCGGTAAGAATTCGTATATTATTCTCAACCAACCCAGTTTTACACGGATAGGTTGCCGGCTCATATCACCTCCATGTGCATCTACTCATTCAATTGCTCCTGTGTAGCAGTTTATATTGGTCGCACGAGTCGGTGCCCGTCCAAAAGAATAAGGGAACACCTCCCGGCATGGCTGAGAAAAGGAGAAGTTTCCATCATAAGCAGCGCTATTCTCACACACCTGGTTGATTCTGGGCACCGTGTGGACCCTAACGAAGCCTTCCGTGTGAGTTATAAGGTGCCATCAAGCTACCCCACTTCACTGGATCAGCGACTGCTAGCAACAGCAGAAGCCACCGCCATCCGTTTGAGAAAGCCGGTCATATGCGCACAACAGAACCTGCTACAAGCTCCGCGCTTAGCATGGCCAAACACTCCACGCCGTCTCCTCCTCCCCCCTCCACGCGTGAACGACTCCACCAAACCTTCACTGTCGCTTAACCAGTTGTCTCTTAACGCCACCCCCCTTCCCCTATAAACACGACTCACTGGTATGACGAAACGAACATTATTGATCATATTTCTTAGCTTGTACTCCGTTCCCATATAAATGTACTGGCCCGATGAGAATTTATCGAAAGCCTTCTGAATTTAGAAATATTCCATTTCCTTTTTATATTATCGAGTTAACATAACATGGTGTGTTATGGTTTTCTTTGAAGGTCGGCTAAATGCATCGTAACTGATTTGATTGGTCTAGTGTAAATATTCGCAACGTTAGCTAAAACTGCTGACGAAAAAACTGTGTCCCTAACTTGTCACGTTACAGTTTGCTGATTCGTCATCTCTATTATTCTGTGCTAAAAACTACAATAATTATAACGTTCTGGTGGTGTGAGAAAAATGATTCCACGTATATAACTCCCTTTTTCAACTTCGCAGACATGATTTCGACGAGAGTTTTCCTAGCGACTTGTGAAATGTCCAGCTGTGACCTAAGAATATCTCCCCGAATGTTGCTCTTTGGTTTTTGGTTTTTCACGAGTATACTGACGTACACACGAGCTTCTGGGTATAGTAAAATTCGAAAATAACCAGCAAAAGGTCAAAATCAAGCCGTTTTTAAGTAGAAAACGTATTTGACAATGGTTTTGTATTTGCGAAAAATTAAATTGATCATAGACCCTTATCTTGGAAGAGCAGTTACTTCTGCGATTAGTTCTTCTTATAGATAATGCTGCGAATTTGACCCAGATGGTCAAATGTGGAAAGAACTTTCCAAAGGAGGACACCATGTCGGTGGCAACTTTTAAGAATTATCGACAGTTGGTGGTTTAGATGACTATTAAATTCGGAGGGTGGCCAATCTGGCAGTCGATTACAGTCACCCTTAAAAGTGAGGTGTTCATTGACATGGTAAAGGATGCCTTCGGTTATAACGACATCCATAAACAAAGAATGCATACCATAAGTTTACACGGTAATGCTCCCATTCATCGCTCTAAAGAAGTATTAACTGATAATGCTTGCAATCATAAACCTCTGCACATGCGATCTTCACTATTTTTATTTCAGCTAACAATCGAGACCTTAATCCTATCGAAATTTGTTTTTTTTAATTTTCAAAAAAGTGGCTTAAGGCGAAGAAAAGTCTTTTGACACAAGAAAAACTTGACTTTTTGCTAAGTAATCACATTGAATTAAACGCTACAGACAACTTGGCTACTTCCATGTCTGGGAAACTATGTGCTGTTTTAAATGAAAATGGGCAGTCGATACAGAAGTAACCTTTTGTATTTATTATTTCCTTCCTTATTTTCCCCTGTTCATTCGCCCCCTTCCTTAAGAACAGTTTTAGTTAGACGCAATCGGGTGATTTTTCACATACCTCTTGTCTTAAGTTTAAGTTTTGAGTGAACGTTTATCATTTTTATGTTAGTAGATATTAATGTATAAACATCAACTTGCCTTATTTTTAAGAAGGGTCGTTGCTTGTCGGCTGGAATACTTTCAGCGATGCCGCCTGGGCTAATTTTGCTTAACAGTGATTTTCCCTGAAATCGAATTTTATGATCGCTACGTGGATGACATCATCTACCTGATGGAGCGTAACACAGACACTGACGCCCTGGTCCGGAAGTTTAACAGTGTGCACCCCTTGCTCAAAGTTTCTGCAGTCCGAGTGGAAATTGCGTTCCTTGACGTCCTTCTACAGAGGCAAGAGTATGGATCTATCAAACGTAGGGTTTCCCGAAAGAAAACTCGGACGGGAAAATATATACCAGTTTTCACCTATTTGTTCCCCTGATAAAAAAACTAAATTTATTACAGAGACAGGAAGCTAGGGTGCGACGCATCTGCTCCCCTTCACCAGTTGAAGCAGAGCTACAGCAACTGCAGGACATACTTCGTGAAAACGGATACTCCCAAAAATGCATCCTCCGAAATATTGAGGAACACACCACAAAGTCCATCAGCTTAACTGCAAAAAAAATACGTATTCACAACACTGCTCTTCCTAAGGGATGCAACCAGCGAACTAGTAAGGCAGCATCTTAAGACGGCCACGACGAGCGCGTTCCCCGCGGCGAACCTATGGTTATTCTTTACGAACCCTCCCATCCTACGCGTAGGCGGTAAAGACTGACTCCCGTTGATGGCCATATAAATGTGTATTTACTCATTCACTTGTTCCTGTGGAGCAAGAAACATTGACCGTACAACGAGGTGCTTCGAAAAGAGGGTACGTAAAACACATCTGCCTGGTTAGGTACAGGTGAAACTAGATCAATCACGAGTTCTATTCTCATCTATCTAGTTGATACTAACCAACGCGTTGATCCCAAAGAAACCTTTCATGTTGTCTACCGGACACCAGCCAACTTCTCTAAAGGCCTACACCAACGGGTGCTAGCAACAGGTAGCGGCTATACAGCTAACAAACCCAAGACTGTGCTGTCACCAGACGCTCGTACAGGTGCTCTCTCTTCCGTGGCCGACAACCACTTCAGGTGGTGTCTATACGCTATCCCTGTTCCCTGATGACAGTTGTTCACCCCATGTACTGGACAGGGATATTTCATTCCCTACACTCTACCCCCGAACATTGCTCACATCCTACCCTACCGACCCATTCCCACAGTCCCAGTGACCTCAACCCGCCGACCTCGTCATGCGGCCGGCATAGGAACGATGATTATTAACTATATGATACTTATAAACCCTGTCAATTCTCTATGTGTTCATTATCCATGTAATTGTTCCGGCCCGATCATGAGTTACCAAAAATGCGTGTTTACCGCCCTTACTTTTCAATTTTAACGTGATAATATTTACAGAATTAATTATACTTTCAGAGAAAAAATGTCTGGCATTGCCAATGTGGGCGAACGTTAATGTTAGGTGTGATTTAAATTCCGAGAACTTTCTTGATCTTCTGTAATTTACCCTCTGACCGCATGCCCAGCCACCCCACTTTCCTGCTACCAAGTCTTAGGTCTATCTTGCACTTCGAGACGCACGGAAGTTTTTAGCAATGCTTAATCTTGGTCACCTGTCGCCGTACGTATACTTCCATGTTAACGCCGGATTTCACTTTCGGCTATTAAGCTACGTCAATCCATTATCGTAAGCCATTGCTGTTCATGTCTTTAGGCAATCCTGTGAATCTCGGAACCATATTACCTCGTAATATGTTTATGAGTAGTCATTCGGACGAATAATTTCGATGGCCAGAGCGTGAATAAGGCTGTCGTCGTCTTGAACCCAAGTTGCATACCTGAGCCATTACTCATATTTTGTTGGCCTTATTTCACGTCGGGGTGTGCGCTTACCTTTGCTTGCGTAACCTGTGAAAATTCCGTTGGATTCCAAACTCGTAAAAATTGTCTCTGAGTAGGCGTTACCGTTTCTTCCTGAAGGCTCTGACTGTCGCACACAACGATTTCTACCGCCCCCAGCAGGGTGAAGGTTAGGAAGATGAGTTGAGCCTGAAGTAATTTACTTGCCGAGCATCTATCGCACTCTCTCATCTCTCACGCAACTGAGATCAGTTTAGAGACATAATTAAAAAGAATGAAGGATGACGAAGGTAAATAACCCGGTTACGCATGCTACACGCACCTGACCCAAGTGCGATGGACCAGATTTCCACCGAAGCAAGAATTCGGAGGAGTGCAGATTCCCACCGAGTTAAATGTCCCCGTGGATGCATTCAGGAGCCGCCATTGCAACCTGACCCTCTGTCCTGTGAGGATGAATTCAACCTATCACTTGGCAGCCTTCCAAGCGCTGACTTTTAGTATTAGCATTTAAAACATCGAAATGAGTTGTTTTTTTATTCCACTGCCTCAGTAGTTTCTGGATTCGGAAAATCTTTTACAAAACTCGCAGCGCAGGCTTAAAATCAATACACCAAGCTCGAGTCCGTTCAATAAAGATAGCAAAAAATGTCGCCTGCACGCTAAGAGCTGTAGTTCAGCCAGAGGAACACTGACATACCTGCAGATAAGCTGAACCCTTTTGGATTGCTGATGCATCTGCCGGAAACCGGGAAAGCAATCCTTTCCAAGCCTCTGGTACCCATTTTTAAAGTCGGAGGGGATTTTTAAATAAACAGTAGGATTTTTAATTCGTATCAAAGCGCAAATGAGTTTGCCTAGGTTTTGTGCAACTAAATCATAGCCCATGATGATCAAGCAAATTGAAAGAGAAATACAGAGCACACCGTTGAAGCTGACTGTTGTGATAGATGCGACAGAAGTTGAAAAGATTGAAAAACAAATCTCTAACGCTGGACCCATAACTAATAAGCCTAACCGTACTCATAACATGAACCTATACGCCTCAATTTTAGCCCTAAGCTCTTACCCTTAGTCTAAGCATAAGTATAAATTTAAATCCAATGTAAGCACGTGTTTTCGGTAACTCATAATTGGGTCGGTACAATTACAAGGCCGACAACTACTTCAGGTGGTGTTCAAATGACGTCCCCACCCCCTGACGGCTGTTGTTCCCTCTGCGTACTTGACAGTGCTCTTCAATTCCTATGCTCGACTCTACCTTCCGCCTCTCTCAGAGTCCCAATGACCTCTTCATGCCGCAGCATGCAAACTATCAATATTAACAACTGTACGCTTTTAAACCTTGTCAAAACCCTATATTTCCATTTCCCACCCGATGATGAGTTACTGAAAACGCGTGTTTGCCGAGTCAACTTTCTAAGTTTAACATGAGAATATTTGCAGAACTAATGGTTAAGCATGACGGAAAATAAGCGGAAGGGAAGGGGTTAATTTAAGCCTACACGAATTATATATATAGGTATTTCCTTGAAAAAAAGTGGTGGGGTCACATAACCGAGTGTTATCTTATCACATATGATACAAAACTCCATCTCCTCTACTATGCTAGGGTCAGCCTGTACTGCTTTAAAAAGAAACAGTTTTTTCACCTTCCCACAAAATGATAGATAAATTTTTTTGACTATTATGTTTCCTTCCATCATATGTCTGTCTGGATAAAATAACAAGCATTTGAGTTGACCGTTGGATGTTTTTCTTGTGTCGGAAGCAGCGCGCATGGCAACTCCTATTAGCTGTTTTGCATATAAAG
The DNA here is from genome assembly GCA_017591395.1 of Schistocephalus solidus. Taxonomy (NCBI): domain Eukaryota; kingdom Metazoa; phylum Platyhelminthes; class Cestoda; order Diphyllobothriidea; family Diphyllobothriidae; genus Schistocephalus; species Schistocephalus solidus. The sequence goes on from WEDG01001555.1 coordinate 343,172, forward strand.
CGTAATATTTCCGAAGCAATAGGCCGTTCAGAAATTATTTAACTGCCTATTCCTCGTCCCTTCTTTGATCGCTTTGTATATTTAGGACTAAAAGTACAGCATTGCGTCAATTCTACCTCTGTGTTAGGAACTGTTTTATCCAGCTGCCGCAGCCGCCCTACAACGGGCTTTATCTTATAAGTAATTCATGCTTAGTAATTTTACCTAGGCACAACTATGTTCTTCGTAGGTTATATTTAAAAGTTTGTATCAAAACTGTCACCCACCCTCCCATTTTAGTAAGAATTTTAATGATTCCGTTAGATAGGGGTCAAAATATGGCTACAAGATATCAGCAGACTGATGCGGATCGTGTCTCTGATTGGTGTTATTAATAATGAGTTTTTCTGCCGCCATTTTAAAAGTAATTTTTATTGCGGGAACATAGGTTTATTAAAAGCCATAATTAACGCCTGTGGGTAAAGTAAACGTGTAAGGAACACGGCTAATCTACAATTGGGGTTTCTTCATGAATCAGAGACCGAAATTATGAGAATTGCAGCATAGGGCTTTCCAATACAATTGAAAGGTGCAGAATTTTTCAGTTACCTGACATGTTTTTAGTAATTATCCGCTGTCAGCGGTATTGATGCACCACTTTCCTATTGCTGCGCACATTTTTTTGTTGCGAAATGATTTGCCTTGCATCAAAAATGGCAATAATTTTACTTGTTTATTCTAAAAAAGGACTTCAGCTGACAGGTATAATCCTAAATGTTTCCATATGTTATTCTTGCAGAAAACTGTCACGCCGTAACTGTTCTAAGCGTGGAACTACGCTTTTCCGGTTAATGTAGTCGGCAGTCACAGTCGGTGGCCCATCTCTTCTAATGGTAACCAAAATTCTGAAATGATTTTTCAATTAAGAAGGATTAATTAAGTAGGGTTGTAATCTTAATTACCGAGCGCTATACTCCCATAATATTTCTGAAACATAAGGCTTAAGGCGTTTTTTTAATGCACTACCTATCGGACGGCTGAAAAACTTTGACTATTTCAAAATGAATGCTTAATTAGTATGCACTTTTAATGCTTTTCCATGCCCTTATAAATTTAAGCATATTTTTTCGAAAACAGGCAAAAATAGTCTTCTCTGCACTCATTTGGTAGAAAATGACGTCTTATTCAATTTTTTTACATAAAGAGAGGATATATTTCAGGTTTAAAAAAGGTTTCAGTCATGAGATTTGTATGACCCTGCAATTTCCATTCAAAAAGCATAGTATCTCTCCGTTTATTAACGTTCCTTATGAAATGTGCAACAGAGCTGACATCCACTGTAAAATTTTATTTACCATATACGATATACTCGTAATGGCATACAAGAATATATGCATTTTCTGTGTGTGGAAATTACACAGCTTGTAGATTAAAAACCCTAAACACGTTGCAGCAGCAGATCTAGCCTCAAAATAATTCGGGAATTTTAATAAAAAGGTTTGGACTGACTGACGTCATTTCTTCAATTTTAAAATATAAAGAAGGTGTCTTTTGCTACCAAATATGTGCAAGGAAGAATAGCTACCTGCATGGTTGCTCTGAAATATAGTTGCGTATATAAAAACATTGACATATACATAGAAATGGCAAACAACCTAAGTATATATATTTAGTAAGTGAGGCCTTTATAGGTGACCGATAAAAAGTGCTTTTAGAAGCCAACATACTGGCGAGTCTGAAATAATTTGAGATCCCTCTGTATGACAATCAATATAACAATCCCGCCTAAGTAATCGATTTTTATCAAAAATAATTTCATAAGTTTGGCTAAATTTTTTTTGATCGACCACTGACTCGAAAAAGTGAAACAAGTCTAACTGGAAGCTGAGATGGTGTGAAAAATTTTACATGAGGGTGAATTACAACATAGGTGCAAACAAATGCCTTCGATGTATTTAGCTGACTGTGTTATTTTCTCAAAGTTGAGCACCAGGCTTCTTTTTCTAATCTGTCGCAGAGCTCATAGCCACTGCCGGGCATTCGAATGCAACCACCAAATTCCCCAGTTTTTTGTGCTGAAGTACTGAATATGAGTGCTTCGGTTTTATTCTTTACAGAGCGTTTATCTCAACTACTCCTCGTTCCAAGGAGTTCACTTTGAGTATCCGCAATTTTTCTGCCCTGTTTGATGACGGTCATTTCACTCTTCGCTTCTGGAGAATGACTGTGTCCGGATCCTATTCCGCTGAAGTGAGGTATTGAGCCGAATATTAACCTGTTACACGATTCGGTCCGTAATGGATATCCCTATGGTTTGATGTATGTATAGACAGCACAAATGTTGATTGTGGGCTGAACTCACACCCAGAATTGGATACATGTTGATGTATAAGTCATAAATATGCCAGAGTTCGCAATGGGCACGCTATAACTAATTACTGTATGAATCACAAGATTACCAGAAGCAATGATTCGTTGCCTGTTCGCATAAAACAATAATAGGCTAGCCTCAGGAGACAGGTTAATATGTAATCCTCGTATTACTTGCGGTTCTTGCGCGGATGCTTATGGCGGCATTTCCAACAAAAGGCTCACAGTGCAACTGCATATGCGTGCACCAGCAGTAAAGCGGAAGGTAAATTAGCTGTTAATGTTACTGCTCAGACCCAAAAAAGATGTTCCGTTTGCTATGAATAGTATATAAACAACTAGGTATCCTCGCGGCAAAAGAGGTGACGTTCTCTAGGAGGTTTGGACCAAATCATCAGTAAGTGGTCAGACGTATGCGAATCCAGTGTGTCTGGAGTTTGCTCTGAGTTGTGCGCGTCATCACGTCTTTCACATAGACTGATAACGTCCTGCGGGTCTCCCTCGTTACCCTGATTGTCCTTAGCTGTCATCCCATACGCAAATATTATCAGTCGGTTTACTTTTCGGCTCGAAACATATCAAACCCCTCTTGACTCTAGCAAGTGTTCATCGCTAAATTAAAACCAGTAAGTTGTTAACGATTCCATGGCAAGATTGACTAAGCGCGTTTCTGGAATCTGCTTTACCTTTTAACTATCTCCTAAACCGAAGTCACCGACTCCGTTGGAATTAAACCCACAGGCATTTTTTTGGATATAGGCAACAGCCTTTTAGTCGCTGGCAGACATTTGTACCTGCCAATTAGCTGTCGTGCATATTCATTGATCAGTTTCGCCAATGCACTTGCGTTCTCCGAAATTGTTCTGTGGGATGCCTTTCGCATACGTTAGATTGTGTCCGCTAATTCAACAGGAAATTTTACGAAAGGCTTATGGTTGACTTTCACTTGGAAGCGCGGACAATGTCTGTTAAATGCCGCTGGAACACCTTTTAAAGTCTTCCTACTTATTCCTGATGTGGATGGTTTGGAGTACCCAGTACTGTTTCTTGATTGACACTTGTTCCTATCGCCAAGGCGTTGTGGGTATACTCTGGAAATTTATAACTCCTGGAAACTGTTGGATTTTACTTTCGTTGTAGTTGAGTGTCTGCATCGAATTTTTCTTCGCCGGTATAGAATACGCTGATAATTCTTCTTGTTGTAGTGGGACAGTAATTTCGAATTCTTCAAATTTGTCATGCTCATTGGTTGCCCCCCCAATAGTTTAGCCAGTTATAATCCGTTAGAATAGAACAGTGTGAATGATGCTTTTTGTTCCCCTTAAAGCGCATATACTGGCAGATCGATAACTTAACACTTCTTCAATACATTAGACCGGCATCGTTTTTGACAGATTAGGTCCCAAATAAGGTCTGTACTCCCTAGAAACCCACACTGTCTCTGCAATGGAGGACTTTTCTTAAAGTTGAAAGGAAGTTAACGAGTCTATCCTTATGTGGTTGTCGTTCTTGGATGTGACTCCAACTTAACATGATTTTACTTTACTTCAAAGTCATAGGCTGGTCACGCTTGTCAGCATAAAATTCTTCTAAAGTGCCAGTTCTTAGTTCAACTGTGAAATTTCAAGGAGCAGGCGTAAAAGAGGAATCAGCGTAGAGTGAAGCCTTCGTGGCGATCCAGAAGGTAACTGAGGCCCTTTCAGGTAAACTCAAATTCGGCCAACTAGCGACTCAGGTTACCGCCGGCCTATGAAACCGTTCGGACCCAACTCGGCAATGTGGAACGATCAGTCAGAGGCGATTTCAAAAGGCTGTGGTAAAAACATGCTTTACGGTGACCGATGATAAACCAGAATAAAAGTGCAAATGTCAGATGAACACACTTGTCTTCCAAGCGATCGATGTTTTGGCACGCTTCGGGGCCTTTTTGTCCAAATTAATTCGCAAAGCATTTGTCTCAGCTTCCATAAACAACATGTTAGGAAATTTGAGAAATACAACCATCTGGGGGAACTGATTTGACTCCAAAACGATGTATTGTTTCACCTTGGAGTCCAGTTTAGCATCCTTGTAGGCAATCGCAGGGCAACAGATCCAATGACAATATTACTAATTCAGAGGTTTTCATTAAAGTATTATAGTCCTTGTCAAAAGAATTATCGGTTCATACTTAGAATGGCACTTGCATTTAACTCTTTGAAATCACACAGTTTGAAAATTATGCATTAAGAAAACATGTCAATTCTGCTGACCCATTTGGTGATAAACGTTCACCAAAACAGATGTTCAGTTTTGTCTCAAACAACTGTTCATGATGAAAACTTTTCAACTTGCATTGGCTTTTTTGATTGGTGTAAGTATGCGAGGCCACTTAAAACGACGAACCACACTAGTAATTTATTTTTGCACTTTTAGAACTCCTTGGCATTGGGACAAAGTTAAGTGCAGAAACCCGTAACCCTGCATAATTTCTCAAGTAGGGAGAAACGATAGACTTGAATCACGTCAAGGGTTCGAGTTTTAAGAATACAACTTGCAGTTAAGCCCTGGTCAGTGGAGATCCAAAAACTTTATTTTATCAAATATCAGATTCGGAATCTCTGTACATGAAAGTATAGTTATTTAAATCCTTCAGAAAGCACCTGCTGGAATCTTTGGGAAATTTTAAACGTAGCAAATGCAGTCTTCGCGAGTTCATAAAAAAATATCCCTTAGTGCCTTTCCTTTCCATGCTGACATTCCTGACGTTCATTTTCTCCACCTCGAGGGTTTAATTTTTATATAAAAATAAAGGCGTTCTTTCTTCATTCTTAGTTGCTTCTCTCACTGGTTGGGTGTATTGAAATAACAGACGGGCGTTGTGCCAACGAATGTAGCACTCAGGCTTTCTCAGTACTATTATGGAAAATACATTTTCAAGTAGACAAGACTTTTGCGCAAAAATGTATATGACATCCCCTCGTCCGTACTAAGTGGCCCTCAAGTGCAGTGAAACTGTACTCTGTTTTCTAGTCAAAACACGGACAACTTATCAGATATCAAAAAACAATAATAAGACCATAGATGGCTTCAGTGGCCTATTGGAAACACCAGACAGCCTTTTTTCCTTGGGAATAACATGGCATCTCCTTCTTTCAGATTGGAGTTTTTTATTATCTTTCTGGGATATTTTTTTGCACCTATAAACTTATACAATTATTTTCCAACTGTTCTCAAATTCTTTCTAATTTACTGATGATAGAAATATCAATTCGTATCGGAGGAAACGTCCATCGCATGTAAATAACAAAAGTCAATTGTCTAGAAATGTCGATTGTTTTTGTTCCTGCATGTAAGCAAGATTACTTTCAAACTGGTCTTCTCAATTTTAATCGGACTTCCATAACTGCTAATGAGGAATGTAAGCAGCAATGGGATTTAAATCTTCACTATGAAATATAAGCACAATAGAACTGCTAGAGAATACATGATTGCAGGTACTTTCTACTTATATATATATATATATATATATATAGAGGAGAG